>JAZAYU010000019.1:1035617-1364065 GCA_038501625.1 Corbicula japonica
GCTGATCAGGATCAGCACTGGTCACATTTTGGTCAGAAATAACCTAACGCATCAAAAAGCGAACAGTGCAGATCCTGACAAGACGGCATCATTATTTAGTTTTATGATACACATTTATGATTTCAGGCAAGAAAAGCGAATTCCTGCTGTGTTATACTCTAGCATCAGTGTTAAGTTCACTATTGAAGATAAATGGACAAAATTGACAGTAACATGGATTGGAGACGGCGTCACAGTAGTTAGTCAGTGAAAACTGGGAGCCGGCACAGATTCAAATAACACTATCTACACTTTGAACACAGATGCAGGAACTAAATGTGGCACGCCACAAGAAAAGACATCTTCAGACATAATTTTGACATTTTAGTTGTAACTATATGTGAAAAAGTTTTATCTATTATTTTCTCAAAACTAACATGCACATTTTAATGATGTATACGAGCAACTGGGCCAATGTTATTTTTACTGCAAAATGCATATTATATAAATATCACATCCCATTGGGGGAGACAGTACGAAATGTTAACCCGAGAGAAGTAATGTCAACGGAGGCGTTAGCCGAGGTTGACATTACATTCTCAAGGGTTAACATTTCGTACTGTCTCCCCCAATGGGATGTGATATTTATTTTATTACACCGAACATCCGATCATTTGTTTTTTTTAGAGATCTTGACTATGACCGAATTAATTGCTTATCTCCCTTGGTCAATTACGCATGCGTAGAAGTTAATTTGTAATCGGATTTCCAAGATATTTATTTTTAGATCCACGCGAGGGTGACAGTATACTGTCGCATATGTGACAGTAGAAATTATCTCCCTCTGACGTCACATTACGCTATATAGTAAACTAATCACGTGAGGTGTAATAATAAGTAATACATTCTGCTTAACTTTATGAAATTTCAAAAATAGATGTCAAATTACCAAGGGTTTCAAATATTCATTCATTTACTCTGGTAATCTGTGATTTTCTGATACTACAACTTTGTTTGATGCAAAGATTAAAGTAATCAATTGTCTCAAGAAATTACCTATAAGAATGATTTATATTACCTGCGTTTTGATGTCTTATTAGTCTCAAGAAGTTATCTTAAAGAATGAGTTATGTTGCCTCCATTTTGATGTCAATATTACTTGGCTTTTGTTATCTGTGATAAGTGAGTTGTGCCCCCTTTAGCTGCTATAAGTATTAGTAATGTAAATATGGACCTCATATGTGCCACCAGCTTACAAAATGAATCAAATTTTATCTCTTATAGCCTGGGCGTGTTGTTCAAAACTTAATATCAGGTAAAACAAGGGAGTGGGGCAGAATTTAATTTCCAACATAAATAATTACAGTGGAAGAACAGTGGTCTAGGGGTAGAGTGTTCAACTCTAGATCCGGAGACTGTGGGTTCAAAACCTACCAGTATCCCCAATCCAACTGTGGCACAAGTACTGGCTGGTAACCAAGGAAGCAGTCATCGAGCGTGATTAATAAGTTGAAATAACTTGTTTCGCAATCAGTGTAAAATAAATAAGTTTAAACTACACTAAATAATTACAGTTGTATGAAATAGTTTTAATTCCTTTTTATTTCAGTAGAAACATGTTACTCTATTTTATGTATAAGAGCACAAACTTAAAGTGAAGAAATGTGATTTTGTGTAAGAATTACTTTTTCTAAATTTAAACTGTAGATTACTTTAACCTGTGGATACAGTTTCAGATAGTTTCGTACAGCCAGCCCTCTTAAGGCTTAGAGCAAAATATTTCTACCGGTATCTTACAGAAATGCAAAACAGAAAGAGCAGTTTTTCATAGAGCCCTTAATACTAACATTTTCATATTTTTAGTTAGAAGTGACCTGAAGATCCAGATCTGCTGGCTCATCTGTGCCATCAGATCAGGATCTACACTGATTGCTTCTGTGTCAGAAACAACCTAATGAATCTTAAAGCAAACAGTGTAGATCCTGATCAGATGGCACAAATCCACAGGTTTATCTGTAGATCTGCACTGTTCACCCCATGGGATAACGGCCATATACCATAGAGTAAAGAATAAGCTGGTGGCGTGCTCTTCAGTACTTGCCAAATTACATGTTGTTGGAATGAGTGTGAAAAAAAAATGAATTAACAATGTTAATTATTGAATTGAGATAATTTTACTATAAGAGGATGTGTGTAGATAGTACAAAAGTAATATATATTCTATATGGATATAGAAATGTTTATGTAAACCATTTACTCCATGGGATGTGGCTGTTGTTCCATGGAGAACAGTGTAAATCCAGATCAGCCCGCACATTCGTGCCCGTTTGATCAGAATCTGCACCGATCGCTTTAGACTAATTGGGTTATTTCTGACCAAGATATTAGTTTAGATTGCAAAGTAGAAATGTCCTGGCTGATCTGGATCTACACTGGTCACACGTGTGATAAAAGGCATATATGTGGAGTAAAGGGTTGATCTGAAAAGAAATCTGGGCTGAAGGTTATAAAACTGAGCATGGAAACCAGTCTCAAATCTCAAGCACCTGATTGGCTGAAATGGCCACTGGTCACCATTTCAGCCAATCAGATGCTTGAGATTTGAGACTGGTTTCCATGCTCAGTTTTATAACCTTGGGCACTGTAGGAGCTTTGTGGTGCAAATATGTCTCTGGTGACATTTCAGGTGTTGCTATTTTTAAAAAGAACCAATGACTTCCAGTAGATTTTGTATAAATATTAAAATTTGTTTTGACAAATGTTGACTCCAACATAAAAAATAGCCAAAAATATCCACATAGTCCAACACACTTAAGAGTTATGGCCGTGTATTTTGTGGCACTTTGGTACTCTTGTTTTTAAAGAAATATGGTAGTTTCCCTAAAGACACATTGATGCATTGGACAGGACATTTGTTTTGTGTTGTAAAAAATGAACAATTTGTGCTGATTATTGAGAAAAAAATTGATTATTGTTGATAAATGTTTTAAAATTGTTAATGTTGTATAGATAAACCTTAAATTTTCCAGTCTGCATTATTTTATTGTTCACTGAACCTCACTGATGAAACCCTTTTCTCCATAGATACACCTTTATTGCTTGGGTGAAAAGTGTAGATCCAGATCAGCTGGCACATTTACAAAAATGCAACAAATGCAGATCCTGGTCATACTGCATGAACTGATTTGGGTCTACAATGGTTGCACATTCCTAAAAATGTGTACATATAGAATAAAGGGGAAACAATTATAATTCTAAGCATGTTATGGAATATTTTTTGTGTCATAATTTGTCATGAATTTAATAATATATGGGACCAGCAATCTTTAAGACTAACTTGCTACTTAATCAAGCATCCAACTTAAACCCCAATCCCTCCTTTAAATATTTTTACATGCCTGAAGGTATGTATACAATATCACAAAAGGGTATTAACATTATTTTGGAGCTTTTCTTTTTCCCTTCTCACCGGCCCATCTTCCCACTCAAATAAAATTCAGGAACAACATTATTTACATATTATTGGGCTACATCTCATCTTGAACTTGTGGCTGATGAGTTGCGAAAAATTACCACTAACACCAAAATTTACTTTTTGTGAGTGGGTGTTAGTAGCATGTATAAGTCAGAACAGTGGACATCAAATATTTGGTTGTATCAACCATGTTATATGTTATATGCTATGTTACTTCCAACATACATTTGTACATTGTTTTGTTTTTGTGTTGCCCTTTCAAAGAAAAGGTGATACATAGGGATCACTTTGTCCATCTTTCTGTCAATCAAGAAGAAATAATGTGCACTATAACCTTGCTATATCTTAATATTTCTTCATGAAACTTTCAAGCTATATTGCTTATGACAACATGCTTGTGATGATGTCAAATTATTTAGGTCAAGATCACATTTGATGGAGTTATAGCTATTTTTGTACTTGGATTTTTACATGAAAACTTAATGTAGGCTATTTCTTAATAATTCTTCATTAAACTTTCAAATTATATTGGTTATAACAACACACTTGTAATTATACCAGATTCTTAAGGTCAAGGTCACATTTTATTGAGTTACACCTCTTTTTGTACTTGCATTTCTATTCCAACCTAGTACCAGAGGGCATTACAAGTGTTCAACTGAACACTCACCTAATTATTTCTTAATACAGTTTGGACCTCCCTCCTCCCCTTGACATTGGTGAATGACGTTTTCTACTTAAACTGATGCGAACAATGTCTCAAAAGATTTACCAGTTATTAGTGAATACTTGAAATTTCATGACCATTAAACCTTTAATGGATCATCTGTGCCCAAGGTTATAAAACTGAGCATGGAAACCAGTCTCAAATCTCAAGCATCTGATTGGCTGAAATGGCGACTGGTCGCCATTTCAGCCAATCAGATGCTTGAGATTTGAGATTGGTTTCCAATCTCAGCTTTATAACCTTCAGCCCTGACCAACACAGCTGTGTGAAAGTACCTATATGCCAGGAGTTGGATAATGCTTTTGTCAATATTTATCCCTTCATTGGATATGCCTCTTATAACATGGCAAACAGTGTAGATCCAGATCAGCTGGCACTACCATGTGGTCTTATCTGGATCTACACTTTTAACTCTTAGATTAATTAGGCTATTTCTAAGCTAGAGATGAACTGTTAAGATCCTGATCAGATGGCAAGGATATACTGCCTGATCTGGATCCACTGTGTTTGCACATGGTATAAAACCAGGATATATGGAGTAGAGATATTTAATAATGTCTTTACAAAAAATATTAACTCTATAAAAAATTGTGCCATTAAAATATGAAATGTAATAAATAATTGAGATTTATTTTTCCTTGACAGCTCGGGATGTGTTTTGTGATTCAGTTCATTCCTTCATTACTCTTTCAACAATGCCTTTGTGAACACATACCATTCTTTTACATTCGATCTTAACCCTTTCCTCAATGGTCACACCTTTATTGCGTGGGCAAACAGTGTGGATCCAGATCAGTCGGCACATCCGTGCCAATCTGATCAGGATATGCACTGTTTGCTTTTTGATTCGTTTGGTCAATTCTGACCAAAATGCGACCAGTGCAGATCCTGATCAGACGGCACAGTTGTGCTGGCTGATTTAGATCTACACTGGTCGCACATGTGTAAAAATGCGTATCTATACAGGAAAGGGTTAAAGGGAACAGTTAAGATACTGATCAGAAGGCAAATGGTTGCAGTTCAGTTTCTGTTCACTTAAGTTTGAAAATTAGTATCCAGATCAGCTGGCACTACCATGTGGTCTTATCTGGATCTACACTTTTAACTCTTAGATTAATTAGGCTATTTCTAAGCAAGAGATGAACTGTTAAGATCCTGATCAGGGCTGAAGGTTATAAAGCTGAGATTGGAAACCAGTCTCAAATCTCAAGCATCTGATTGGCTGAAATGGCGACCATTGATTGGCTGATTGGCTGAGATGGCAAGGATATACTGCCTGATCTGGACCCACTGTGTTTGCACATGGTATAAAACCAGGATATATGGAGTAGAGATATTAAATAATGTCTTTACAAAAAATATTAACTCTATAAAAAATTGTGCCATTAAAATATGAAATGTAATAAATAATTGAGATTTATTTTTCCTTGACAGCTCGGGATGTGTTTTGTGATTCAGTTCATTCCTTCATTACTCTTTCAACAATGGCTTTGTGAACACATACCATTCTTTTACATTTGATCTTAACCATTTCCTCAATGGTCACACCTTTATTGCGTAGGCAAACAGTGTGGATCCAGATCAGCCGGCACATCCGTGCCAATCTGATCAGGATATGCACTGTTTGCATTTTGATTCGTTTGGTCAATTCTGACCAAAATGCGACCAGTGCAGATCCTGATCAGACGGCACAGTTGTGCTGGCTGATTTGGATCTACACTGGTCGCACATGCGTAAAAATGCGTATCAATACAGGAAAGGGTTAAAGGGAACAGTTAAGATCCTGATCAGAAGGCAAATGGTTGCAGTTCAGATTCTGTTCACTTAAGTTTGAAAATTAGTTGTGTCAGTTTAAATAGGTCATGTCCTAGTGTATGTGTTATAGATTTAACAAATGTATTGACTAACCCTTTCCTCCATAGATACACCTTTATTGGGAGGGTGAATAGTTTAGATCCAGATCAGCCGGCACATCCATGCTGTCTGATGAGGATCTAAACTGTTCGCTTTTTTATTTATTAAGTTATTTCTGATTAAAATGCACCTGGTGCAGATACAACAAATCCATGCCACCTGATCTGGATCTACACTGATAGCATTTTGGTCAGAAATACCTTATTACTAAAAAAGCAAACAGTATAGATCCTGATCAGATGGCACAAGTGTGCCAGCTGATTTGGATAAACACTGTTTGCCCATGCCATAAAATTTGTATCTATGGAGTAGAGGATTTAGTTTATGGGGACAGATTAGAACCTCCAGGGCAAAAGATTATAAAACCAAGTTTAGAGACCAGTCTCAAAGCTCAAGTATATGATAGTCTAAAATGGAGACAAGTATCTATTTTACCCAATCAGATCCTTGAGATATGAGTCTGGTTTCCATTCTCAGCTCTTTAATCTTGTGACCATTTCAGCCAATCAGATGCTCGAGTCATGTTTCCAATCTCAGCTTTATAACCTTCAGCCCTGGTTATAAATAGATTATGCTTCTTCCTGATACAAACCCTGTGCTTCTTATTTTAACCCTTTCCTCGATAGATAAGCATTTTTATGTATGTGCCACCAGTGTAGATCCAGATTGGCATGCCGTCTAATCAGGATCTTAACTGGTTGCTTTTTGATCAGAAATAACCTTATAAATCTAAAAGCGAACAGTTTAGATCCTTATCAGACAGCACGGATGTGCCGGCCGATCTGGATCTAAACCGTTGCCCCTCGAAATAAAGGTTTATCTGTGGAGGAAATGGTTAATATGACTGATGTATAATTTATTGTCATTAAGTGCAATAAAATGAGAAAAATAATAAATAAATTTGTTATTTTAGTAACCCTTTCCTCCATATATAAGCCTTTAATTCATGAGCAAACAATGAGCCAAATAATTCAAGAAGTGCAGATCTTGACCAGATGGCATGGATGTGCCAGCTGATCTTAATCTACACTTTTTGCCCAAGCCATAAAGGCATCTATATGGAGGAAAGTGTTTTAATCAGTTGGGAAAACATCTGACATATTATTACCTTAAACAGTACACGTTATATTTTCAGTTTCTTAGAAATAAGTCCTTGAGACAAAATGTGCGTGATCATATTCCAAGAATTGCCTGGCTATTTCTGTAAATAGATCACCTAGTTAATAATTTAAGTTCAGACAGGCTTTAGTTTCCCTAGCTGCACAACATAATATGTCGAAAAAGATTTTCTTCTGCAATGGAAAGCTTTTTCCTGGTTTTGTAACCAGTACACACAGAAATTCTCTGTGGTAAGCCAACTTGGAAACATTGAATGTATGAATTCCAGGGGTGTGCTGTCTGATCAGGATCTGTACTGTTTGCTTTTTGGTTAGAAATAACCTAACAGATAGAAAAGCAAACAAGTCATTGCAGATCCTGATCAGACAGCACGGATGTGCCAGCTGATCTGGATCTAAACTCTTCCCCCACGCCATAAAGGCGTATAAATGGAGTAAAGGGTGAAATTTCATGTATTTCTGCTAGGCAGTGTAAAAGAAATCAAACCCCAGGGCTCAAGATCATAAAACTTAGAATGAAGACCAGACTCTACTCTCAAGGGTCTGATTGGCTGAAATGGAAACCAATCAGGTGCTTGAGATTTGTGACTGGTCTCAAGATTTAGTTTTATGATCGTGGGCATAGATAACATTAACCACATAATGGCTGAAGGTTATAAAACTGAGTTTGAGTTTGGAAACCAGTCTCAAATCTCAAGCAACTGGATTGGCTGAAATGAGGACTGGTCGCCATTTCAGCCTATCAGATGCTTGAGATTTGAGACTGGTTTCCAATCTCAGTTTAATAACCTTGAGCAAATATCTCATCCTATGAGAGTAATACTACTGTCCAAATTTATGTCCGTGCGAAACATTTGCATCAAAAGTGCAAACATTACACCCCACAAAATCAAATGATACCAAAATACTTTAAGATCAGTCAAATTTATACTTCAATGTTTAAAAAATTATATTTTTAACCATTCTGACTGCAACATTTCATGAAAGGACTGGTTAGGACTGGTTAACCCTTTCCTCCATATATACACGTTTATTCATGTGCGACCAGTGTAGGCACATTTGTGCTGTCTGCACTGGTCTCATTTTGGTCAGAAATAATGTAATGAATCAAAAAGCGAACAGTTTAGATCCTGATCAGAGGGCAAAGATGTGCCGGCTGATTGGATCTAAACTGTTTGCCCATGCAATAAAGGTGTACCTATGGAGGAAAGGGTTAAAACAAAAAAACAAGGACTGACCTCATAATAATTATGGCATTTTATTTCATCATGTGAAAAAAATAATAAATCATTAACATCTTAAATAATTTTCTCCCAATTCTCTTCAATTATTGGACAATAATTATAATAACAATCCTCAAAGTTAATTAAGGGTCAACAGTCAAAATATGTATTCCTTGCAAGTACAAATGTTTACGAGATGAGTGTTTGGGCCAGATGTCAGAATCAGGGCCAGATGCAAGATTTCCAGAAAGGGGGTTCGTTTGAGCAGTCATAGGTAGTAAAATGACAACTTTCTCATCAATATCTCCATGAAAATTAACCCTTTCCACCATATATACACCTTTTTATGCATGTGCGACCAGTGTAGATCCAGATCGTGCCGTCTGATCAGGATCTGCAATGGTCACATTTTGGTCAGAAATAACCTAACTACAGTCTAACCTGACCTAACGGTCAACTCCGAACTGCGGTCACCTCTATTTAGCGGCCATTTTGTGACGCCCCCGACAAATTTCCTTCTATTCTATCACTTAATTCTGCAGTCACCTCCCATCCGCGCTCAGCGGCCACCGAAATTGCCTCCTGGTCATGAAATTAAACCCCCTACAGCGGCCATTTTTTATTTTCTGCGAAGATGTCAGATACTCTTCATTAGGGCATCACGTGACCGCTAAACTACACGCACCTGCTTCCGATCATAGCTTATCAATATGCTTTTAAACAAGCTGTCGTAATTGTTAATTAATTATCGTGACTGCTAGGCGCGATATTTTTGTATTTGATAATTGATAATAAATGGTTTACTAAAATTTTAATATTGTTTCTAGTTTAGCTATTTGCATAAAAGTGCGAACAGTGTTATTAATTAAAGATGTTTACGTAGCTTGGCTCCTGTTGAACTTTATCGGCAGTAGGTGCGAAAAACAACCATTCAGTAACCATTTGGCATCCTTGATTAGGTGACCCAGTGTTTGGACAGCAATTCAACAATTTTATAACAGTTTGCTTATTAAAGACACGTAGTAAACAATAATCAACATATCCTTAAGAAAAAATTTTCAACGATTGTCGGCACAATACTGAACGACCGTCATTGTCTTTATCGATTAACGCGGTATTGACATTGTTACTTCCCTTTTATTCCCTTTCCATTATGCAAAATTTGCCGTCGATAGATTTTTACTATCGTTTTATGGGGAAAACGGGATCCACGTGTCGACCGCGATATAATATAACTTTTCTGGATTTTGCGATTTAGCGGAGCTCTACTGTATATTGAGACAAACAAGCTGTATCAATACAGTACAAGTCCGGTTCATAACAGGCTTCACATTTCATTCCTCTTCCTCTGACCCTCCGATCAGAGGTCACCTGCCTACAGCAGCCAAATTGGCTGCTTCCCTTGGCTGGCTGCTACACACAGGTTAGACTGTAATCAAAAAACAGTTTAGATCCTGAGCAGACAGCACAGATGTGACGGCTGATCTGGATCTAAACTGTTCGCCCACGCAATTAAGGTGTGTCTATGGAGTAAAGGGTTAAATATTGCTGCCCAGAAAGGAAGTTTGAGCAACCCTACCCAACCCTCTGGAAATGTTCCTGATTTAAATCTTGAATCATCCAAATTAAAATTTAAGTTCCAGTTGTGATTGAAATAATTTTTTAAAATCTTCAGATATAATTATAATGTTCTGATTATAGCTAAGTAACAAATTTCTGTGACCCTTAATTTATTTTTTTGACTGTTTAATCAAACAATTTCATGCAATCCTTAAAAATCACAATAATAGCTATTTTATGTATAAACACCTTTAGTGCAAGAACAGTATGAGTACCCTTGAAATAAGAAACGAGTTATACTGTTTTTGCACAAACGTTATGTTATGTAAAATGTTTCTCTCTTCATCACAGCTAGTTAGTTACACTGGCTAGAACAAACATCTTGTTTTCATGCATACAGCAAAGTCAAGAGCAGAAGTGACATTATCCCTTTACTCTGTATATACCGGTTTTATCACATGTGCAAACAGAGCAGATCCAGATAAGCTGGCACATCTGTGCCATCTGATCTGGTTCTACAGTGTTCCCTTCATCATCAGAAATATCAAAGTGAATTGAAAAGCTAACTGTGTAGATCCTGATTAGATGGCACAGATGTGTCAGCTGATCTGGGTCTACACTGCTTGACCATCGCGTAACAGCCATATCCCATAGAGAGAAGGGTTACAGAGTGACAATGCACCACAAGACAACAAGATTAACTGAAGTTGTTTAACCCTTTCCTCCAAAGACAAACCTTTATTGCGTGGATGAACAGTGAAGACTGAGATCAGCCAGTACATCTGTGCCGTCTGATCCGGATCTACATTGTTCGCTTTTGATGTGTTAGGTTATTTCTGACCAAAATGCAACCAGTGCAGATCCTGATCAGACGGCACTGGTCACACATGCGTAAAAATGCGTATATATGGAGGAAAGGGATACATAAGCTTTTGTTAAAACATACTTGAATTAGGCTAAAATCAAAATATTTCAGTTCATGGCAATTTCCTTACTCATGAGCACAACCAAATTATTTTTAATTACACTGACAATTTCACAATTTTCAATGACTTAAGTAAACTATCTTGCCCTTTACTCCATGGATACAACTAAAATTAAACTAGTGAACAGTGTAAATGCAGATCAGCTGGAAAATCTGTGCCATCTGATCGGGATCTGTCATGTTTGCTATAAGATCCATTAGGTTATTTAAGACCAAGAATGTATGGACATTCCAGCAGATCTGGATCTACACGATTTGCACATGCAAAAAAAACTTGCATATATAGAGTAAAAGGTTAAACCTTTCCCATGTGCACAAATTCATCAAAAATAGAACAATCTTGTTTTTGTAACTGTTAAAATTGAAGCATTATCTGCTTATTTCCATCTTAACCCTTTTCTCCATAGATAGAACTTTTATAGCATGTGTGAACAGTGTTAGATGCAGATAAGCCAGGATTGTCTTATCAGGATCTTCACTGTTTGCTTGTAGATTCATTACGTTGTTTTAGACCAAAAAGCGAACAGCGTAGATTCAGATCAGACAGCATGGTCATAAAGCAGATCTGGATTTACACTATTCTCATATTATGTGATAAAGCCTGTATATATTAACCCTTTCCTCCCTAGACATACCTTTATTGCATTGGCATACAGTGTTCGCTTTTTGATTCATTAAGTTATTTCTGATCAGAATGGGACCAGTGCACTTCCTGATCAGACAGCATGGATGTACTGGCTGATCTGGATCTAAACTGGTCGCACATGCGAAAAAATGCGTATTTATGGAGGAAAAGGTTAAGTAAAGGGCTGGGCTAAACCTTTACAATGTGTACAACATACATAGTAAAAAGAACAATCTTGTTTTCGTAACTGTAAAGACCGAAGCATTATCTGCAAGTATAATCTATCATAAACCTTTACTCCATAAATACAACTTTTACTGCACTGACAAACAGTGTTGATCCAGATCAGCCTGCATGTCTATGCCATCTAATCATGATCTAGAGTGTTTGCTAAGATCCATTAGGTTATTTGAGACCAAAGAGCAACCAGTGTAGATTCAGATCAAATGGCATGAACATTCCAGCAGATCTGGATCTACACTATTGGCATATATGATAAAACTTGTATACATGGAGTAAAGCATTAAACCTTTACCATGTGTACAATATTAATCATAAACAGAGCAAATATTATCTATCGTGCGACAGAAGAATCTTTCGTGAAGAAAATATCAATAATAACAACTGTAGCATGCATAACAAACCATTTAGTAAAAGATTAAATATCTGGAGTACAAAGCTCTCAACTGATGACAAAACCATTTGTGTGAAGTGGTTTCTGGGATTTACGTGTAAAAAAATTAGTTTATTACATTTTTTATCCAATCTGCATCAGCTAAATACTGCTGATCTCATAAATGAAACACCTTTGCCCAAGGTTATAAAACTGAGCATGGAAACCAGTCTCAAATCTCAAGCATCTGATTGACTGAAATGGCGACTGGTCGCCATTACAGCCAATCAGATGCTTGAGATTTGAGACTGGTTTCCAATCTCAGCTTTATAACCTTCAGAACTTGACTGCTAAGTTACATAACAGAACCAGTCTTGCATCTTACACTTTCCATTGGTTTATTTAGAAAATGTGCTGGATTTCAACCAATCAGATTTCTGAGATCAATGACTGGTACCCTGTCAGATTTTATAACATGTAACATAGTGACTTTCATTTTCCACCCCCATAAATAAGACATGCAAGTAAAATCATCACAAACAAGTTTAACTGAACCGCAAAATACCTAGGTAATAGTTATTATTTATTATTAAACTAAAGTCGTAATTTAAGTTGGCTTTTATCTTTCACAAAAATTTTAATGTATTTCTTAAAATGTTTAAACTATCCAAAAAGGAAAAGCATAACAGTAATTTATCACTTAGGTCCGATTTATGCCATCCTGCAAAAAAGCTCTATCCTACAATAACTTCAAACTCAAATCAAGGCGAGACCAATTTTACGAATTTTAAACCTGCAGTTCAGATGTTTGCTAACTGTAAGCCCAAGATTGTTCTGTGGCATTTTTTTTTTTTCGCCGCGTCAACTTTTATGCACATATAATGAAAATGACATTTTCCCCGAGGATGTTAATTTGCGCAGTTGTATTATACCCATTATGATAAGATATTATGTATTAATATTCCCTTGTGTTTGATTTCTCCCTAGCAAAAAATGCCCGAAAATCAATCATGTGCCTAATGATACCACAGTAGCTATTTGTATTAAGCTTGCTAGGTCAGAAATCATTTAACCTTTTACTCCATATATTAAATGGGTTTTATCTTATAGGCGAATCTTGTAGATCCAAATCAGCCAGCACATCTGTGCCCTCTTTTCAGGATCTAGACTGCTTTTAGATTCAAAAGGTAATTTCTGACCAAAAAGCAACCAGTGTAGACCTAGATCAGAAGACATGGATGTGGCGGCTAACCTGAATCTACACTGGTCACACATGTGATAAAACCCATCTATAAGGAGTAAATGGTTAAACAATCACAAATTAGTGCTCATGATCTTGGCCAGGTAAGAGCTTAAGACAGCATTCTGGTCAATTATAACGTACTTTTCACTAAAACAATGCTATTTTATCACAATTGTGTAGATATTGGAACATGCACAAAACGGCTAAAACTAACTGCTTTAAAACAAAGCATTTACAACAAATATACGACATCAACCAAGACTGCCAATTCCTAACAATTCAATATATCTGTATTAAACATACATACCATATTGTTTCTAATTAGTGCCCTTCATTATCTAATAATCGCCAACTAAGCTTTACACCTGGTTATTAAAACAATAAAATTAAAATGATCGTAGAGATGCGATCTGCACTAACTAGAAACAATATAATACTTAAAGAATTTCATTAAGTTAAAAATTAGAAACAATATAATATTTAAAGAATTTTATTAAGTTAAAAATTAGAAACAATATAATTTTTAAAGAATCTCATTAAGTTAAAAATCAGGATTCTTAAAAGTTCTTTTTTTTTCATTCTTAAAAGTGTATATTCAACAAACAAATGATAAGATTTTACTGTGGCATGTATAACATCAGTATATATTCACTGACATATTAAAACCTAACTGCCCTATAAAATTATGTTAACATGATTTGTTTAGCCCTTCACTTTTTCTATATATACATGTTTTAACCCTTTCCTTTATAGATACACCTTTATTGCTAGGGCGAACAGTTTAGATCCAGATCAGCCGGCACATCCGTGCCGTCTGATCAGGATCTCAACTGTTCGCTTTTTAATCATTAGTTTATTCCTGACCAAAATGCGACCAGTGCAGATCCTGATCAGACGGCACGGATGTGCCGGCTGATCTGGATCTACACTGGTCCCACATGCGCAAAAATGCGTATATATCAAGGAAAGGGTTAATGTGAGTGTCACCAGTGTAGATCAATATCAACTGGTACATCCGTGCAATCTGATCTGGATCTGCACTGTTTGCAACTTGGTCAGAAATAACCTAATGAATGTAAAAGTGAACAGTGTAGATCCTGATCCATGCAGGCTAATCTGGATCTACACTGTTTGCTAGGTGTATCTGTGGAATAAAGGGTTATCAAATTGTCACAATTTGCATTATCACAATCAAGGCAAGAACACATAAAAGGAAAGATTTCTGTATAAATCCAAATTATGCTTAACCCTTTACATATCTAGACACCTATTTATCACAAGGGCAACCAGTGTAGATCAAGATCAGGCGGCACATCTGAACCATCTGATAAGGATCTACAGTGAATGGTTCCTGTTCAGATATAACAAATTGGAAATCCTCTTTCAGAAGTTAACCCCTTACTCTATGGGATATGGCTTTAGATAAAATCCATATCTCACAGAGTAAAGGGTAAACTAATGAAAGACGCTTTCCAATTAGTTTTTTTTTAATTTTTGGACAATATTTCATAATTTTCCATAGTTTTCCATTGAAAATTGATGCAATTTTTTTCATCTTGAAGGCCATGGAACAAACCCAAGTCTTAAAACCCGTCATTTCATAGGATATTACTGTTATCCATAGGCAAACAGTATAAATCTGGATCTACACTGTTTACCATGGTACAACAATAATCCAATGGATTAGAGGGTTAAAAAAAAACTAAAAACATAGAACTTTATATTAATATTATTGAAAAATAAAGACCTCACTTTTAAGAAATTACTTAAATTACAAGAAATCTGATGTCCACAAATGCATTCAGTGTACAACAAAAATTAATGAAAAAGGTTAAAACTGAGTAACACAGTTTTCAGTAAATCACTGCATGTCCTATGACAGTGTACAATTTAAAGAACAAATGGTAAAACTGAGTAACATGGTTTCAGTTAATTGCTTGATGTCCTACACAGTGTTTTAAGAATTTAACATTTAGTTTGCCTTAAGTCAAGCACTCAGCGAATCTGAACACTCATAGCGCATCATCTCGCCAAAAAGTATGCCTGGCAGACAATTCCATGTAATCTGTTCAGCATGAGAAACTACATGTACATAGAGACAATATCACAACTGGCAGAAATTTGTTGAAAAAAAAATAAATGAGACCAAAAGAATTCAGTGGTTTTCAATTTGTTCCAAATCAAGCTCCTCAGTGAGTTGGAACACTTCCATGTCATTTTCATCCTGATCATCGTCACCTAAAAGCTTGACTGGCTCAGAATTCCCTGTCGTTTCCTCGGCAACAGTTCCCATGGAGACATTATCACGGTGGGTGGATTCCAGTTCATATATGGGACTATTTCCGGGTTTTCCGGGACTCTGTCCCGGCACGGGAATGGTAGAATCTTGTGGGGAGCTCGCTATTGGCATTAAGCTCATGGCATTTTCCAGTTCTGCATGGAATCTGGAACCATATCTCTGAAAATAAGAAATTATGCAATTAATGAAAGCACCGTTTACCATAAGGCTATGAAGAAATCATTGTTTACCATTATGCTATGAATTAAACACCATTTAGCATTATCCATGAAATTTGATAAAAAAAAGTACTGCCAAAGCATGGCATAAGCCCGTGTTGACACAGTTATTTAAATGTCACAACAAAGTGGGGTTTTTTTTACATGTTTTCATATTGGAAAAAATGTGTTTTTTTTACTTAATTTTCAAAACTTACCAAAGCTTTAAACTAACAGATATAATAAACAAACAGGTTTCTTTTTTTTAAACCATTGATTAATCCCTTCAGTTTTAGCTATTTAATCAAACTTAACATGTTCATAGACCTTTCCTTTCTTTGGAACTGTTAGAAGTTTGTCCTACTATTCCAATACAAACTTTGGCTAGTGCGCTTTTATTAAATTATTTATTTGTGGAATGATTCCAACAGAACCTTTGTTGAATTTGACTTCAAAAGAATCAATCAATAAAACAACCTGATCTTGGAAATGTCAGTGACATGAAAGAGTGTCAAAAAAGTTTTCCAAGATCAACTACTCCTCTGTGCTTACACAATGCATATTGTGGTTATGTCCCCTTACTCAGTAGGTACTTACTTCAGCATAAACCTGTGCCCAAGATCATAAAACTAAATCTGGAGATCAGTCTCAAATCTCAAGCATCTGATTGGCTGAAATGGTGACCAGTCGCCATTTCAGCCAATCAGATGCTTGAGATTTGAGACTGATCTCAAAACTTAGTTTTATGATCTTGGGCCCTATACTCGATATAATTATACGCCAAGTGCAAACAGTGTAGATCCAGGTTAGCCAGCACATCATTCTGTCCCATCTGATCAGGATATGCACTTTTTATTGTTGGGCAGGAATATCATGATGAATCAAATGAAACAGTGTAGACCTGATCAAATGGCTGATCTGGATCAGTTTGCCCATTAGCCCTTTCCTGGATAGATACGCATTTTTACGCATGTGCGACCAGTGTAGATCCAGATCAGCCGGCACATCCGTGCCGTCTGATCAGGATCTGCACTGGTCGCATTTTGGTCAGAAATAACCTAATGAATCAAGAAGCGAACAGTTTAGATCCTGATCAGACGGCACGGATGTGCCGGCTGATCTGGATCTAAACTGTTCGCCCTAGCTATGAAGGTGTGTCTGTACAGGAAAGGGTTAATAACAACCATAGTTATCATATGGAGCAAAGAGATAATTTTTTTTTAATAAATCCATTCACAAATATTATAACTGTGGTATACAGTAACAAGAAATATCTTTAAAAAAGATAAACGGCGCTGATGGAAAAGATTTATATATAATTGTATATAAGAAAGAAAGAATTACAGAGAGGCGAAGCAGACACAGTTTAGTTAGTTTATTTTACTTGTTATAGCTGTTGACGAACCCTCCTGCCTTCTTAGCATGACCAAGAGATTAAGCGACCGAATCATGACAACTTATAAATTCATTTAAAGTGTCTTTCAAAAAAATGTTGGAGCTGTTGCAACAATTTCATACAGTGATAACAAGTCGATTAAAGAAGCAATGTATTACATTAAGTCTTGATCTACATTTATTCAGTTTCAATAAAATACCTCTTGTAGAGTTAGAACTCAAGATGAATAAATGTCATTGAAATTTAATATAAATAAATAAAAACATCCTGTTACAAGAGCGAAATCTACCAACTTTTACGTAAATTAACTTTAAAAAAAGTGTCAGTACTGAGTATTGAACCCCGGGCCTCACGCTTGCGAGGCGAGAGTGTTAGCCACTACACTACAATGAACTTGTATTTTGAACTTGAAATTAACAATCAGTATCAAAAGAACTAGAAAGGAACCAGTAAGAACTAGAAATATCTACACTTCCTTTTCATTTTACACTGTGTACTGTACGCAAGTTTTTACCTGACACCCAAGAATATTCCATATAAAATTGTATTTAAGCCATCATTAATTGACTTAACTGGTTATTTAAATCGTAAATATGTTTTTCTCCAATACAACACCCACTAACAACCAATCGAAATAATCTATTTGATTTTTCCGCTGCATAATAAAAAAATCCCACTAGATACCTCTCCACCATGCTAGATGCCTCTCTGGTGTAAATAGCTACCAATCGAAATAGTTTATTTCATTTTCCCTCTGCATAATAATAGAATACGAGTATTATTTACAACATTTCATTGGTCGAAAAACTAGGTCAAAAGTGAGCTTAGACAGCTAACGCCGAAAAAGAAACAAAACATTTTAATATTAAATCATTTCTTATACCATACATTGTACACACTTTTGACTTTAAATTCACAAGTACATTCAATAATGGGGAGCATATCCTGAACGAGGGTGCATTTAGGGCAGTCTTAGAGGGTAGTTACATAAAAATTTACAAATTTCTGGCCAAAATAAATCAACATGAAAAATTAAATATTGATGCCCTAAAAGGGACTGACTAACACCATCTGACCCCCTCTGGATCTGACCCTAGGGAGAACTTCTTCTGGCTATTCAGAAATCAATACAAAAACAAAACAAAATTCCAAAATAAATCTTTTGCAACCTACTGTTTTATACAGAGTTCTTAACATGATTTTCTCCATCAGTCAGTGTATTATTTTTACTAAAATTATTTTAAAGAGGATTAGTAAAAAGCGGCACACCCACCTCGGCATTAGTTGCTGAAGAACCATCTGGCCACTGCGAACTGCCATATGCTGTCTGAAACAAAGAGCAAACTAAACTGTAAGGAAACTGCACGAGAAAGACAGCACTAAGGCCTCTGAAAGCCAGTCTCGGATCTCAAGCTTCTCATTCGTCAATTCTGAGATTGTGCTTAATCAATTGGAGATCTGTTCTCAGTTTTATAACCTTCAGGGCCAGATATCTATTTAACCCTTTCCTGGATATATACGCATTTTTACGCATGTGCGACCAGTGTAGATCCAGATCAGCCGGCACATCTGTGCCGTCTGATCAGGATCTGCACTGTTCGCATTTTGGTCAGAAATAACCTAATGAATCAAAAAGCGAACAGTTTAGATCCTGATCAGACGGCACGGATGTGCCGGCTGATCTGGATCTAAACTGTTCGCCCTAGCAATAAAGGTGCATCTGTACAGGAAAGGGTTAACCCTTTACTCCATGGGATATGGCTGTTATCGCATGTGCAACCCATGTAGATCCATATCAGCAGTAAGGGTGATTAAAGTTTGATGAAACACACTTAACCCACATACTCCATAAATGACACCTTTACTCCAATTAGAGAGATCTTTATTGGATTGGGTAACAGTGTAGATCCAGATCTGCCGGCACATCTGCACTGTTCGCTTTTAGATTCATTACGTTTTTTTCTGACCAATATGCGACCAGTGCAGATACTGACCAGACAAAACAGATATGCTTGCTGATCTGGATCTATACCGTTTGCACACGTATATAAACAATAACCAATAAAGATACTGGCTCAGATTGAATGAAGGTGAGTCCATTTCATTGATACAGCAATAGGATTAAAACCAGGAGTAAAGCATATTCAGACTCAACCTGATCATGAACAGTTTAAAAGTTAAACAAGGTCTTTGAACCTGTAACCAATTAGCAGATTATTGCATTAATTAACCACCAAGGTGATTCCAACACCAAAATATCATACAAATTATTGGCAACAAGCTGACTTCAGTAGAACATGCACCATTACAGCCAATGGCACACACATACTATTTGTTAAGTTTTTATTACAGTTAAATTATTTACTCTGTTATAAACTGGCCAGCCAAAATTCTTTTTAACAATGGTACAACTGATAATAAACCATTTCCTCCATATATACATACACCTTTATGGTATGGAAGAAATAGTGTAGATCCAGATCAGCGGGCACATCCATGCTGTCTGATCAGGATCTACACTGTTCACTTTTAATTTATTAGGTTGTTTGTGACCAAGATGCTACCCGTGCTGATTCAGATCAGATGGCATGGATCTGGATCTTCACTGTTCAAAAATGCCATGAAGGCATGTATATGGAGGAAAGGGTTAAATAGAATATCATTAACCATTTCCTCCATAGACACACCTTTACTGCGTTGTCAAATAGTGTAGATCCAGATCAGATGGCACATCTGTGCCATCTGATCAGGATCTTCACTGTTCCTTTTTTTATTTGGTTATTTCTGACCAAAATGTGACCAGTGCAGAATCTGATCAGATGGCACAGATGTGCCAGCTGATCTGGATCTACACTGGCCGCACATGTGTTAAAATGCTTATATATGAGGGAAAGGGTTAAGAGGCAGGGGGCAGGAGTTTCATCCTCCCCCACCACCCATATTGACCATAAGATTCAACTATTTTAGTGGAACAGCTGCTAGTTTGTTTTTTCAAGTACTCAACCCCTGTTCTATTTTAATTAACCCTTTCCTGTATAGATATGCATTTTTACACATGTGTGACCAGTGAAGATCCAGATCAGCCGGCACATCCGTGCCATCTGATCAGGATCTGCACTGGTCGCATTTTGGTCAGAAATAACCTAATGAATAAAAAAGCGAACAGTTTAGATCCTGATCAGACGGCACGGATGTGCCGGCTGATCTGGAACTAAACTGTTCGCCCTAGCAATAAAGGTGTATCTGTACGGGAAAGGGTTAACCCTTTCCTTCATGTATGTTTATTTGGTCATATGTGCTAACAGTGTAGATCCAAATCAGCAAGCACATTCTTGCCTTCTGATCAGGATCTAAACTGTTCCCTTTAAGATTCATCAGGTTATTTCTGACCAAGAGGTAAACAGTTTAGATCCTTATCAGTCAGCATGGCTGTGCAGGATGATCTGGATCTACACTTGTCACACATGTAATAAAAGGAGTAACCCTGGAGGAAAAAGGAAAGTGACAGAACAAAACAAATGATGAGTAATCCTCATTCAATCACAAGATTACTAGGTCAATTTCCGAAGCAATAAAGATCAGTTATTTGATCTTGTTGATTCTGCTTTTTTTCATACCAGGCAGTGTTTAAATTGTGAAATTACGAAAATTACGACCTTTGATGTTTATTTACATTGCGTCTAGGAGTCCCAATTACTCGGATAATGTTTAATGCATTTTGTTGGAAACTATTGACAAATTGCTGTAATTTTACAACATGTTCAATATCGGCAGGATGTAACTTACTTGTCTACAATAGTTATTAACGTTATAAAGAAACCCGAGTGGCCCAGGAGTCACGTCCTAAGGCTTCTGAAGAAAAACAAGCCATATTTGCACAGTTGGCAAAAATAGATTACTCTGGACAAAAACCAGTTCACAAAGCTATACTGTTCAAAGAAATTGGATACGAACAAATTAGATACTGAAATGGGATTCTTTAATCGTTTTCTACATCTTGCCTCCTGTTCTATCAGCCAATCAGATGCTTTAGATTTGAGACTGATCCCCAGTTTCAGTTTTATGATCTTGGGCACAGGATCTAAAAGTGAAGCTGGGTCTACATTGGGTCAAAAATGTAAATCTACTTCTGTAGGATGTTTAACCATTTACTCCATTAATACACCTTTATTGCTCTATTCCTAACGTAGTTACAACCCTGACAAGAAAAGTCTATTTTAGTAACAGTGACCTCGACCTTGGACCTACAGGCATGAAAACAGTGTAGTCTGATCCGGATCTACATCGTTCGCTTGTAGATTCATGAGATTTATCTGACCAAGATATAATCAGTGCAGATATGAATCACACAGCCCACATGTGCCGGCTGATCAAGATCTACTCTGGCTGCACCTGCGTAAAAATGCATATATATGTAGTAAATGGTTATATACTGTGGTTATCATTTAATATAGTGAGGCCAAATTTTTTCGCAGATGTGATAAATCACATTTTTGTGTGGAAATAACTTACACAGTTTTATTATTTTTATATTATTATTCTTTTAAGATTTATTTAAGCTATTTCTGCTAAAATTTCACTAGGGTTAACCCTTAACTCCACAGATACATGTTTATTGCATTGGTGAACAGTGTAGATTCAGATCAGCTGATCAGATCAAATTCATGCTGTCTGATTAGGATGTACACTGTTCGCTTTTCTTCAAGTGCCGCACACTGGTCACACAAGCATTAACGCTTTCCTACAGTGTAGATCAAGGTCAACAGGCACATCCCTTCCGTCTGATCAGGATCTGCACTGTTTGCTTTATTATGTTAGGATATTTCTGACCAAAATGTGACCAGTGAAAGTCCTGATCAGACGGCATGGATGTGCCTGTTGATCTTGATCTACACTGGTCGCACATGCTTAAAAATGCGTATTTATGGAGGAAAGGGTTAAAATGTGTTTATAAGGAGTAGTGCCCGTTAAATTTCATACTTTTTACATCTAGAGCGAATTATTTGAAAAATTAAACACTGGAAATACTAGAATTATCACTGAAAGTGATTAAATACCCCCACATGTGTGCTTGATACTTGAACTGGGAATTCTTAGAATCAATGTGTGCCAAAAAATGTTAAAATATGTGAAGCCTTTCATTAGAAATCATCCAGAAACCATTTTTTCTATTTTTAGTAACAGTGAACAGTGACCTTGACCCCACCAGGCCCATTTTCAATACCAAGTTAAGTCTTCACAGACACTACCTATATAGCAATTTTCATCACAATATCTCATTCCCAACTACAGTTATTGAGCATATACAGTATTTCTATTTATAGTAAGTGTGACCTTGACCCCACAGGCCTTACTTTCAATTCCAAAAGTTAATCAGAAATCACCAATACACCAAATTTCATTCAAGAATCTCATTCTAAGCTATAGTTACTGAGTGGAAATGAAGTTTTGAAGTTAAAATAACAGTGACCTTGACCTTGAACCCACAGGTCCCAAAGTCAAACCTAACCTGTATCTTGTAATACTACATCTGTGTTCCAAATAAAAACTAAATCTATTAAGTATTTCATGAGTTATCGTCCAGAAACAGTTTTTCTATTTTAAGTAACAGTGACCTTGACATTGACCCCACAGGCCCCAAAGTCAAACTCAACCTGTATCTTCTGATGTTACATCTATGACCCAAAAAAGGATTTAATCTGTGAAGTATTTCATGAGTTATCATCCGAAAACCATTTTTCTATTTTTAGTAACACTGACCTTGACATTGACCCCACCAGCCCCAAAGTCGAACCTGACCTGTATCTTGTGATGTAACTCCTGTGTACCAAACATTTTAAAAATATTTGATGCCTTTCAGGAGTTATCGTCTGGAAAGCATTTTTCTATTTTTAGTAACAGTGACCTTGACACTGACCCCACCAGCCCCAAAATCGAACTTGACCTGTATCTTATGATGTTACACCTGTGTACCAAAAAATATTTAAATCTGTCAAGCCATTCATGAGTTATCATTCGGAAACGAAGAATCCGACCGACAGACCGACCGACCGACAAGCTCACTCCTATATACCTCCTCAAACTTCGTTTGTGGGGGTATAATAATGATATGACAGTATTTATGTTAGCGCTAAATCCACCTTTAACAGTCAACCTGCCACACACAATAGCTCAGAATCGCTATGCCATTTGATTTTAAAATAATATTTTATGTTGTTGACCCTAGATTAAATTTATTTAAAATTCCATTTCATTAAAATAAGCCGTATTAGGATTATCTTAAACCTCTACTCCATTGATACACCCTAATTGCGTGGGCAAACAGTGTAGATGTAGATCAGCCAGCATATCTGGATCTGCACTCCTCTTAGCAACACAAAAAACCTGTATATATGAAGTTAAGGGTTAACCCTTTCCTCCATAAATACGAATTTTTACGCATGTGTGACCAGTGTAGATCCAGATCAGCCGGCACATCCATGCCGTCTGATCAGGATCTGCACTGGTCGCATTTTGGTCAGAAATAACTTAATGAATCAAAAAGTAAACAGTGCAGATAAAAGTGTGTCTATGGAGGAAAGGATTAAAGAATTGACACTAGGAGGTTGGTTAGAACAGCTCGGTCTCCAAACTGACTCCTTAATCTCAGTTTTATGTTACAAACAATTTGTGCTGAATTACAGATCAATTTAACACTTTACTCCAAGATACCTCTGATCAGGATCTACACTGTATGCTTTTAAATTCATTAAGTTATTTCAGACTTAGATTCATCGAGTGCACCTTTTTACACATGTGCTACCAGTGTCGATGCAGATCAGCCGGAACATCCGTGCTGTCTGATCAGGATCTGCACTGGTCGCATTTTAGTCAGAAATAACCTAATGAATAAAAAAGCGAACAGTTTAGATCCTGATCAGATGGCACAGATGATCTGAATCTCAACTGTTCGCCCTAGCAATAAAGGTGTATCTATGGAGGAGCGGGTTAAAAAGCTCTGCCTGATCACACTGCTCTGGTTGCAAATGCTTGGGATTTGAGGCTGGTCTCTAATCTCAGTTTTATAAACTTGGGCTCTGAATTCTGTAGACCCTGATCACACTGCACTGGCTGCAAATGCAACACAAGTTGTGCTTATAGATAAAAGAATCAATGAGCCATAGAGTTAAAACAGAAACCAACTCATTTCAACTTAAGACCTACCCAGCATTACAGCATGACCATATGTAAATTAATCAGATTTTCCCTGATTTAATACCATAAGCCATTTGTTTACCTTAAAATCGTATCACGTAAATATCGATGAGTGCTGTGAATACAAATAATCTTGTCGGAGAAGCAACGTGTCAACCTAAAATAATCATTTTATCTCAAAAACGTCAAAATTCAAATCCTACTTGCTTCAACCTCAAAATGGTCGCAATCTGCACTTGACACACTGGCAGGTGATTTGCATAAGTAGAGATTTTTAGCCTAAAAAACGTGCCATCTCGAAAATTATCCTATCTTCCAGTACAACATAACAAAGCGACTAAAAAATTTAATCAACATAAAATGAATCTGAGCACAATCTCCATGATCATGTGCAACTATGACAATTATTTTTCTGCTGTCAGTGGGCTGTATTTCTGCACAACTGTTGTTTTGTTGTGTGTGTTGTTTTTTTTTACTTTGAGCGCTATTGTTATATTACAAGAACGAGTGGTTTATTGCGAAAAGCATTAAAACCCTTCCAGTGAATTTGTCAGAGCCAACCAATAATACTGCACGAAATCGCGATCAATACTCTCCAGTCTGAAAACAGAAATGGCCCCTAGCAACAGTGTAGCAACTACAGAATTCAATGCCACTCATGATGTAATTATGAGGGAGCATGTATCAGTTTTGCAAAAAATGCTGGGAGCTTAAAGTACAGTGGAAGTACATTTTCACACTGAATAAGCAACTTCCTCTGATATGATGCAAATATGTTTATTTTGACAGCTGTATGGTTTAACAGATTTATAGTGTAGTGAAAATGGCTTCTTATATCATTTCTTAACCCATCACTCAATCCCTTTACTCCAGAGCCTAAGACCATAAAACTAAGATTTGAGACCAATCTCAAATCTCAAGGATCTGATTGGCTGAAATGGCGACTGGTCGCCATTTCAGCCAATCAGATGCTTGAGATTTGAGAGTGATCTCCAGATTTAGTTTTATGATCTTAGGCACAGAGATCACATATGGGTTTTATAAAGTGTGTGACTAGTGCAGATCATGATCTGTGCCATCTGATCTGGATCTACAACAAAACTGAGTAGATCCCGATCAGTTGTCATGGAAGCATGCAATAAAGCCTGTACATATGTAGAGTTAAATAAAAATAAAAAAACACATTGCAGACAGTTAAAAAGTGTGGCAAGCTGATATGGCAAACAAACAATGATCTAAGAAATAAATTGTCAAATCCTGAATGGGTTGATAATTACCATCTCTTTCATCTTTCTGTGTCATTTTGTACCATCTGCTTGTTTGTTGTTGATTTTCTTTTCTATACTAACATGCTAGCATTTATTTGGTTACTAGGTAGTTGTTAGGACTACACTTAAGAAGTGTTGCAACTTTTCAAGGGCTTGTATAACAAATGTTTAACAAATCGTGCCAACGCTTAAGGAAATCTCATCTTTTGTGACAGTTGCTCACGTCAGATGCTTCAATATTTTGATAAACATTTACAACAAAGATTTCTCTTTACAATTAACCCTAAATTCTATGTGTTAACCGTGGGCGGACAACGTAGATCCTAATCAGATAGCATAAATAGGCTGACTGACCTGGATCTACACTGTTCACTCAGATATCAGACCAGCCAGCCCATGCGTCATCTGATCAGGATCTAACAGGGCTTTTTCATGGTTTTTTGGGAAAAAGGCCCCTGCTCAAATTGGGGAAAAAAAAATCACGGTATAGACTGGTTTTACACAGGTTGCATACATAAATTCAAGGAATATAGGTTTCACAGATCACTGATTAAAAGTAAACATACTAATGATTTAATTTGAAAAGTCCCTTGGTTATATGTATTCTCTTTTTTGTTTCTATTTTATAGTCACAAAAGTTATTTCTGTTGAAATGAGATTTTTTTTTCTTGAAATTGGGAAAAAAGGTCCCTATTTGGCATTGGGAATGGGGCCCATTATCGGCCCCGTGAGCCTAGATGAAAAAGCCCTGTCTAAACTGTTTGCTTTCAGATTTCAGCTTCATTAGATAATTTCTGACCAAGCAGAGACCAGTGTAGATCCAGATGATCTGGAATCAAGGTTATAAATCTGAGATTGGAAACCAGTCTCAAATCTCAAGCATCTGATTGGCTGAAATGGTGACTGGTCGCCATTTCAGCCAATCAGATGCTTGAGATTTGAGACTGGTTTCTATGTTCAGTTTTATAACCTTGGGCACTGGATCTACACTGGTTGCACATGCAATAATACCCAGATTCTATAAATAAACCGTAAATGGTTTAAACTACAAGGTTGCAAGTTAAGAATTCAGAAAAACCTGAAATCCTATAAAAATGTTCAAGTAATATAGGAAAAATAAAGAAAATCAATCATTTATAGATACAGAAAAACTTAACACTTTCACCCATGAAACTAACTTATCCAAGTCTGCAGATTTTCATAATACATCTTCATTAATAATCAGACAGACCAAATTAACCATACTTTGATTATATAATCAAATTGTTGTATCAAAATGTGATTTCCTTAATCAGGTGCAGTCATCAAGAAAGGACCAACTAGAGTTTAGACTTATCACCCTTCTGCTTACACAAGTATATTGAATAATAATTAATCATAATTGAAGAACAGTAATCAACACAAGAATTACAGCCTGCTTGTTATGAGTTTAATAAATTACGTTTTACTGCCAATGCGTTTATTTTCATAGGCATAAGATTTCATCATTTTCGGTAAAACAGAATTTTTGTTAGATCTTTAATTTGAGATGTTTTATTTTCCAAAAATATGTTTACATACATCTTAATGTAATATTATATTTCATTGTGGATTGATCTGTCCATGAAAATCCTCAAAAATAGGAACCCCGGGAAAAATAATGATTTCACAGTATTAATACCTTCCACTTTTAAGTGTGCTTGATCAAAAATGATTATAGTATGCTCAATCATCATTGTATAAGAAAGGGTAATGCTCTAGTTAATAAAAAAATTAACCGTTTAATTCATAGATATAGAGGATACAACATGAGTGATCATTTTATACTGAAATTATTAAACGAGTTGTCTAAGTCGATATAAAGTGAGGCTTTTGCAGAGTTTTGTATCAATTTAGATGACGAGTTTAATAATTTCAGTATAAAATGAACACGAATGATGTATTCTAATTATCACATACCCTGAAAACACAAGCAAAATCCATGAATTGTCCTTTCTATCACCTAGTAGATTGAAATTAAAACGCGTGTAATTTGGTCGTATCGGGTGATACATAAGCTAGTCCCAAAGAATTTATCCTACTGTTTTCCCATTTGCCGAAATAAGTAAAAATAAATGAATAAAATTAACTGCGCTAGAGTCTAGATAAAAGAATCTACCAGTCATAGGCTTCTGAAGTTGTGTTTAATTAAATAAATCGATCTACTGTATGACGTCATTTGTGTAAACTTTCATAGCATATGACAGCATTGAAATGTGCCGGATATAAACTCATAATTTGGTTTGAAAATGTGTTTCTAGTGTTTTTATTTTGATTTGGGGATGTTGTAAGATCACACGATGTTCTGAAATCTATGTCAGTGTCTGGGTCATTTTGTTTTCGATTTAAACGAAATGAAAATGGCTTTGTTGCTGTTGTTGAACTTCATCATAGACTTTCAGCGTATTGCTATCTTACGGAGTAAACAAGATATCAGAAAGTTATATTTACCATAGATATTATCAAAATAAGGCATTAAGTTCTTTATAGAAGTTGATTGCTTGCCTGAAGTGGTCAGATGGCAAAAGTAAGTCATTTTCATAAATTTGTTTTGATTGCTGATAACGTTGATGAATAGTGATTCGGCTACGATATATAACTAGTTATATATCGAAAATATATAACGGGTGTTATTACACTCCCACACTGGAAGGTATGTGATAAATACCTTTATTGCATGGGCAAGCAGTGTAGATCTAGATCAGCCAGCATATCTGTGCCATCTGATCTAAATCAACACTCATGTACAACAAACTGGGTCATCCTGCTAGCTAACATAACCACTGTAAATTATAATTACCTCTGTCATTTTGTTGAAGTTAAGTGTAGGACGACAGTCCCTGCGTCTTCTACGTCCCGACTTCCTGTCGTAGAATGAAGGCTGAGATCGACATCTTGGTACTCTTTGTCTGTGGTGCGGCGAAGTCGGGACAGACCCGTTCAAACCCGGGACATTAGACGCTGAACCACCAAAACACATGGTCGTACATGAGATCTTATCCTCTATTGAAAGACTGCGGTTTCTAAACTCTTGTATCTGTTGTACCTTGGACGTGTAATCCATATAAGGGTCACCCATAAATGGACTTATCGCCCCATCACTATACACAGAACCTGGGCGTGGCACTGGTGACTCGGGTGGAGTCAGCAAATCTTCCGGCGTAATATTTCCCGTCTCCCTGTGTCTTTGCACAGACGGAGCTAAACTAGAAAACTCGTAATTCCTACCATCAGACTGCGGCCATCGCACGGTTCTAACATCCCAAACATAATCAAGCCCAGTTCTAGAACGATTTCGCATTTCTATTGCAACAGGTTTCCACAAGACTGTTCCCTGAGGTTGCCACGTCGACTTTGCCGGGGGTACACTTATCTCAGTCTCTTGCGGAACTGTTATCGACCTAGAATGTCTTTTTTTAGGTCGTTCCGCTGCCACCCCCTCAACACAAGTCACAGACTTTTCACATAATGGATATGTATGCTTCAGCTTAGTTTGAGAACACACAGCGTTTGACGTTTTTGGTAGCGACTGGGGCCCAGTCTGAGTCCTGGTTCCCGCTTCTGCACCCAGAGACACTCTGTACAGCTGCTGCTCTGAAACAAGAATACAAAATGAAATTAAAGAAAGTTTTCTTATTAACCCTTTCCTCCATAAATACGCATTTTTACACAAGGATCTGGATCTGCACTGGTCTCATTTCGGTTGGAAATAACCTAATGAATCAAAAAGCAAACAGTTTAGATCCTGATGATCTGCCGGCTGATCTGGATCTAAACTGTTCGCCCTAGCAATAAAGGTGTATACAGGAAAGGGTTAAATTTCAAATGAAAGGGCACAACTATGACAAAATAATAAATACTCAAAAAGAAAAAGGAACTGTCCTGAAAATTGCTACCGTGAAGTCAGAAAACTATGTTTAGTTTCAAAGCTCTACCTTGAATGGTTACTGAGAAAATGTGAACTTTAACAAAAACCTAATGAAATGTTGATGCCCATTCACCCACCCACAATCTCATAACCAGTTTTCCAAAGAAAACCTGGTTAATTAATGAGCACTACACTATTCACGTAAATAATATCTAACCTACCCCACCTCTTTTTATTTTTTTTAAAAAGTGAAATATGCATATAAGGAATTGCCAAACTCGCAAAACAAAGCCTCCCCAAGCAGCGAAAAAGAAGAGAGGAAAAGAGAGCATGTGTTTATAAGTATGTCAAATTCAAATAAGACACCATTAACAATCAATGAAAATGAGAACCCTTGCTAGGCCAGTATAAAGTTACCTCTGAAAATAACACATTCAGCTCATTTTTTTAGAAACTTGAGGCTTGAAACAGTTACAAAAACTTTGCCCTCTTGAAAATAGATGATAACGGTATATATCACTGGAATAAAGTGTTATACCTCTAGCCGCTCCGATCCTGGCCTGAGCCGACTCGCTAAGCTTGAATCCAACATCAGAATTGATCTGAAAATAAACACGTTTTCAAAGTGATCAATTACTTAATGGCTGTTTACTGACCCTAGAGCATGGCTGTATTGAACCTTAGTCTGGTGTGGGCTTGCAGACCACTGCTGGTTTCACATCTCCTCTAAACTCTTTCCTGCATAGATATACCTTTATGGTGTGGGCAAAGAGAATAGATCCAGATCAGCCGGAACATCTGTGCCATCTGATCAGGATCTGCACAGCTTTTTGGCCAGAAATAATCTTACAAGTCGAAAAGAGCCAGTGCAGATTCTGATCAGATGGCATAAATGTGCCGGCTGATCTGGATCTACACAATTTCTGTCGGCATAAAGGAATATACTGCAGTATGATTTAATTTCAGTGGACAAATTTTGGCCCAAAACCCGTAACAATTTGGCAGGGAAATGAATTTGTGCAACTATGTTTTTCTATAAAGAAACACTGTTAAGTGGTTTAATTTGCTGGGGTTGAATTTTGCTCTCTTGTCGTAGCGCGAAATACACAAAAATAAAACCCACGAGAAAAAAAAAGATTTAACAGTATAAGGAGGAAAGAGTTATATAATGGAAGAAACAAGAGTAATTCACCTCTGAAAGACATCAGGGCTGAAGGTTATAAAGCTGAGATTGGAAACCAGTCTCAAATCTCAAGCATCTGATTGGCTGAAATGGCGACTGGTCGCCATTTCAGCCAATCAGATGCTTGAGATTTGAGACTGGTTTCCATGCTCAGTTTTATAACCTTGGGCACAGTTATTTTCATTGACTGCATGAAGCAAGATGAGCAACTGTAAAACAGCTGTTAATATATTCACTGATGTGATGCAACTGAGGCCTAACTTCTAAATCTTAAGTGTAATAGATTGTGAGTTTACAAGTGACTGTATATTTTTAACACTTGAAATCCATCATCACATTTATTTAGAAACATTTAAACTGCAATGAAAATAAGAAATATGGTTGGTTTATTATTTGTAGTCAGTGATGGGGAAAATATTTTACTCTTTATATCGGCATGTGGTAGGGCCTCATTTACAAAAAAACAAGCTTTTTGTATGCAAGCTGTTAAAAGTACATTTGCACACTGAAAGCATGATCTTAAAGGTTTAAAATCAAATAGGCTGTGCCTTTCCCTTTAACCCTTTCCCTCATATTATATACACTAGTGCCCAAGATCATAAAACTACATCTGGAGATCAGTCTCAAATCTCAAGCACCTGATTGGCTGAAATGGCGACCAGTCACCATTTCAGCCAATCAGATCCTTGAGATTTGAGACTGATCTCAAAACTTAGTTTTATGATCTTGGGCCCTTGACGGTATTGGCAAACAGTGTAGATCTAGATCAGCCAGAACATCTGTGCTCTATAGTCAGGATCTACACTGTTAGCTTTCAGGTTTTTTAGGTTATTTCTGGTGAAATTAAGGAATGACTCTTATTTTGGTGCGGTTCATGCAGATTGGACGTGCACGTGAGAGCTGGCAAATCCATAAAGTGCGCTAGCGCTTTATGGTAAATTTGCCAGCTCTCGCGTGCACGTGGAGATCAGTCTCGCGTGCACGTGGAGATCAGTCTCAAATCTTAAGCACCTGATTGGCTGAAAAGGCGACCAGTCGCCATTTCAGCCAATCAGATCCTTGAGATTTGAGACTGATCTCAAAACTTAGTTTTATGATCTTGGGCCCTTGACGGTATTGGCAAACAGTGTAGATCTAGATCAGCCAGAACATCTGTGCTCTATAATCAGGATCTACACTGTTAGCTTTCAGGTTTTTTAGGTTATTTCTGATGAAATTAAGGTATGACTCTTATTTTGGTGCGGTTCATGCAGATTGGACATGCACGTGAGAGCTGGCAAATCCATAAAGTGCGCTAGCGCTTTATGGTAAATTTGCCAGCTCTCGCGTGCACGTCCAATCTGCATGAACCGCACCAAAATAAGAATCATTCCTTACATTTACATTTTATTCATTTTTTTTCTTTAAATAAACTTAAGTCGAACGCTTTCAAACATTAGTATTAAGTGAAAAGGGGGAGTAATACGTGGGAGTTTTCAATAGTAACAGCCATTACGTTACTGACGTCATTACGGGTCATGCGGTTCATGCAAAATGAACCGAATTTTTTTAAAGAAGAAATCAATAGGAATGTAAATATAAGCAAATAGTGCAGATGCTGATCAGATGGCACGAATGTGCCCATGTGATAAAAGGCAAATATATGGAGTAAAGGGTTAACAACCAAAAGGGCCTCATCAGATCATGTCATCGTGTATGCTAGCTCTTAAAAGTACATTTGCACATGTAAAGGATAGAGTATAATTGAATTTTATTTTTGTATCAGATCAAAACATTGTCAGTCAATGTACTATCTTCCGGATCAATGACTTAAATTAACGAATCAATCCTTGCTTCACAATCTGCTGGATCATTCTGCATTTCAGAAATAAAGCCTTTTAACCAACATTATAAGATTATAGTACGCAGCAAATTTAATCAGACAGATCAACGAAAAATACCCAATTTTTCTAATTACGCCAACCGCTATGATAACAGAACAGATTCATACGATAGTCATAGCATTCATTATTTTCTATTCAAATGTAATTTACTTATGTCTGTTATCTACTTATGCCCTCTTAGTGATGTAATCTCTGTATTCATTCGTAATTTGGCTATTGTTTGTTTTTGGCACGGTTTTCTTTTTTTGGCGTAAAGTTTGCCAACATATTAACTATTTACACCGGGTATTTCTTACTATATCATATTCCTAAATTAGTGATTTTTGGCGTAAAGTTTGCCAACATATTAACTATTTACACCGGGTATTTCTTACTATATCTTATTCCTAAATTAGTGATTAGAAAAGAATTTAACAAGACTTTAACATGGAATGTCAATTTCTTTATATCAATAAATTTATCATATCAAACTAACAATTTTTTAAGATAAAATATCTGCTGGCATATTTGTGCTGTCAGATTGGGATCTAAACTGTCAGCTTTAAGATTCATTATATAGGTATATCTGACCAAGAAGCAACCAATATAGATCCAAATCATATGACCCTGATGTTCCAGCTGATCAGCATGTAACAAATCTCAAGCATCTGATTGGCTGAAATGGCGACTGGTCGCCATTTCAGCCAATCAGATGCTTGAGATTTGAGACTCCTGGTCACCCATGTGATAAAAGACATATATAAAGATTTCAGGGTTTACCCTTTACTCCATATATACGCATTTTCACGCATGTGCGACCAGTGTAGATCCAGATCAGCCGGCACATCCATGCTGTCTGATCAGGATCTGTACTGGTCGTATTTTGTTCAGAAATAACCAACAAACCATAAAGTGAACAGTTTAGATCCTGATCAGACAGCACGGATGTGCCGGCTGATCTGGATCTACACTGTTTGCCCACGCAATAAAGGTGTGTCTATGGAGGAAAGGGTTAACAGGACTTTAGAGGAAGCAGAAATAAATACAGACCAACTCTGGGAGTGGACGGAAGTTGTCTTGCCCTTTTCTCTATATACGTCTCTATGCCATGGGCAAACTATTTAGCCAAATCAGCTGGCACATCTGTGTCATCTGATCAGGATCTAAACTGTTCACTTTTAGATTCATTAGATTATTTCTGACCATGATGAGACCAGTGCAGATCCAGATCAGACAGCACACCTCCTCTGGTTCTACACTTGTCACACCCACATTGAAACACATATAATAATGCAGAGTAAAGGGTTAATAGTGGGGTTGTCATAACTCTTTCCTCCATGGACACACCTTTATTGTGTGGGCAAACTGTGTAGATCCAGATCAGATGGCATATCTGTGCCATCTGATCAGGATCTGCACCATTTGCTTTATTATTGGTTAGGTTATTTCTGACCAAAATGCTACCTGTGCAGATCCTTATCAGACAGCATGGATGTACCGGCTGATCTGGATCTACACTGATCGCACATTCGTAAAAATGTGTATAAATGGAGGAGAGGGTAATTGGCTTTAATGAGAAATGGATACCAGTTTTTAACCCTTGAATTTCAGCGCCAGATTGTTTTATATAAAACAGAGTCTTCATTTCAGCAAATCAGACGCTTTAAATTTGAGACTGGTCTTCAGTCTTAGTTTTATAATCTTGGGCCCAGGTGTTTGTGAAATCCCCTGTTTCATATTATTACATCACCCTTACCTCAGCGTGATGTATTACAACACTTTAAGATGCCGGAAATTTTTGAATAAAAGTCCCCCTGGTGGATAATATGTTGTCAATGCGGCAATATGTAAATGTAACACATAAGCAAAAATTATCACATCATATTTCAAGAAGTGTGGAGGGAGTGTAAAATAAATGTTGTTTTTTTTCGTTTTGTCAGTGACTCCTTGCACATAAACCCATAAATAAAGTAAAATTTCTTTTAAAAGCCCCAGGAGGTAATACATTTTCTGAAATTTTACATTTTCCGAGATTTTATATTAATTATTTTTATTTTCTCATAATTATAAGATTCTGAAGGATTTTGGATAATATATATAATGGAGTAACTGATTTTTCCCCCTAAAAAATACCATGACGGCTTTTATTAGGGGAGGGGCGAGGGGCATTTAAAAGGAATTTCACAGTAATTTGCAAGTGTAATATTAAGAGTATTACATTAAGTCTCTGTGGGGCTAAATCAATGATTTACTCCAGATATACCTGTAGGTTTTATTGTGTGCATAACCAGTTAAGATCCAGAACTGCTAGGACATATATGATCTGGGTCAGGATTTTCACTGTTCGCTTCTTGGACAGAAATAACCTAATAAATCTAAAAGCGAACATTGAAGATCCTGATCAGATGGCACGGACATGTCATCTGATCTAGATCTACACTGGTTGCCCAAGCGACTAAGGAGGTGTATCAATAGAGTAACGGGTTAAGTAGTACATTTAAACTAAGTGTATAGTTTACAGTTTACCATGCAATCTATATAATTAATTGCCATCAACTTGAACCAAAAAGGCATCAGCAACACCTTTAATCCTTTCCTCCATAGACACACCTTTATTGTGTGGGCAAACAGTTTAGCTCCAGATCAGCCAGCACATCTGTGCCGTCTGATCAGGATCTGCACTGTTCATTTTTTATTCATTAGGTTATTTCTGACTAAAATGCGACCAGTGCAGATCCTAATCAGACGGCACGGATGTGCCATCTGATCTGGATCTACACTGGTTGCACATTCGTAAGGAGGCATATATATGGAGTAAAGCGATAGTTTACAGTTTACTGTACAATCTATATAATAAATCGCCATCAACTTGAACCAAAAGGCACAAAAGGCATCAGCAATACCTTTAATGAACAAACCCACTTTGACAGTTCAATATTCCTCTATAAACCCTGTCAAGAAATGATCTGTGTATTTGCACTATCAATTGATTTTCGCAAACCAACCTGGAAAGTAAATTAGGAACAAGAAACCTAAACCCCGTTATCTTCTCAGAATCATGATTATTCAGTACTCTGGGAAGCAATACGAGATAGCTGCCTTAAAATTACATGCCCATAAACAAGTTCAAATTTGACAATTGTCACATTAAGACCTCATAGAGTTTCCATTGGAACCATTATTTCTGCGTCCAAAATGTCATTAGTGATTATGTATTATGAAAATAATTGCAACATAATCCAAAAGTATTAAAACAAAGGTTAATGTCTGAGCATACTGTAATTTATTAGTACAAAGGGATATTTTGAACAAGAAATAACAATATCATGTGACAAACTCTGAAGAAGGCTTACAAATGACCTTTGGAATATTTGTTTTAAAATGTGAAAATTAGTTAAAACCTTGACATATGACATGTTGACCTACTTGGCAAGCCACAGACTGAATTCTGTGAGTCTAAGTTACTTTAACCTTGATGCAGTGTATTCATGCCAAAAAATTCTAAAATTTCTTAATCCAATGAAAAATGGAGTGGACATGAATCTGCCTGAGACTTATAAAAGTAGGACTGTGTGTTATCTTGACCTTCAAAGCTACAGGATTGGGTGTTACCTTGACTTTCAAAGCTACAGGATTGGGTGTTACCTTGACTTTCAAAGCTACAGGATTGAGTGTTATCTTGACCTTTAAAGCTACATGATTGGGTGTTAACTTTGACCATCAAAGCTACAGGATTGGGTGTTACCATGACCTTCAAAGTTACAGTATTGGGTGTTACTTTGGGGGGGGGGGGATTACCTTGACCTTCAAAGCTACAGCATTGGGTGTTGCCTTGACCTTCAAATGTATAGGACTGGGTGTTACCTTGACCTTCAAAGCTAAAGGATTGGGTGTTACCTTTACCTTCCAGGCTACAGGATTGGGCAATACCTTGACCTTCAAAGCTACAGGACTGGGTGTTACCTTGACCTTTAAAGCTAAAGGATTAGGTGTTATGTTGACCTTCAAAGCTACAGGATCAGGTGTTACCTTGACCTTTAAAGCTTCAAGACTGGGTGTTACCTTGACCTTCAAAGCTACAGAATAGGGTGATACTGAGTAATTATTACATCAATACTGGTTGAAGTTAACACAATTTCAAATTATTTCAAAATCCATGACAAAAATGTGGAAAGGACATTATGGCCTTAACTTCCTGAGTGTAACAGTTCTAATAATATGAGAAAAGCATATACTTTATTTATTTTTTTTAGAAAATATATTTATATTTTTTTGCTCTGAACATTTTACATACCATGTTACTTTCTAATAAATAGTGATATCAAAGCTTTTAAGTTAAGATTTGCATTCGACACACATTGGTGTTCAGTTTGATGACAAACCAATTTTGTAATTTCTGAACATATAATGAATATATGTATTTCATGAGAACTTTATGCAAAGTAAACTGAATAATTAAGGATAATTTACATTGATTTTGACTGTATAATGCTCCTTAGTCAGTGAAAACCTGTAAAAACTTTTTTTGTTTACTCGTTTGATTCAAAAGCTAATTTTTGTTTGTTTAAAAATTATTTAGTAAGTAAAGATAAAATATTTACTTTACATGTACTTAAGGTAAGGCCTGTGTAATAGGCACTATTAAGAATCCAACATCTGATTATATTTTCATCAACTGCTTCATACCACTGACTTGTATGCAAAATTTTAATGATTTTCACCGTGTAGTTTTTGAGATTTTTAGCTTTTTTTTATTTAAAAAAGTGAGAAAAAACGTGAAAGTATCCAAATTATTTAATCGGTGACAAAATTTTTTGTTATTGATAAATTCAACTTTAATTTTTTTTACAGTTTATCCAAAATATGTTATATTTTACTAAACCAATTTAAGATATAATATATAAATACAGAATTTATCTTAAAATGACATTTTTTGACCAAATAAATTAAAAAATGCATTTTTTATATTTCACGAGACTAAATTAATGAAAATTTTGCAAAATCCTGATTGGTGCAATATACCAAACTTTACCATTTTTTAACTATATACCTTAAACAAAATTTCAACAAAATTTCAGAGAAGTTTACCGTCCAGTTTTAGAAATTTTCAAATTGATAATTTGAATAAACACTATTCTGATAGCGAAAACCCCTTTAATCTTGATTATTTTGCTTATTTTAGTTTAAATCATGAGAAATTTATATTCAATGACAGAATTACACAGGAAAAAAAGAAATATGCCAATTATTAAGGCTCTAGGCTTACAAAAAAAAATAGCTTCCAGTGGGATTTGAACCGTGGTCCTCTTGCATGAAAGAAATTTACCCTAATTTACTACTATAGTTACCTCCCTTGGATACTCTTCTGGATATAGGTATTCATTACACAGGTCTTACCTTAAGAGTATACAGATAAACTTGGTCACTGTATAAATTAGTTTTTTTGTGGTCCATAATGTTTTACTACATGGGATAAGGCTGTTATCCCATGGGTGAACAGTGTAGATCCAGTGCCCAAGGTTATAAAGCTGAGCATGGAAACCAGTCTCAAATCTCAAGCATCTGATTGGCTGAAATGGCGACTGGTCGCCATTTCAGCCAATCAGATGCTTGAGATTTGAGACTGGTTTCCAAACTCAGCTTTATAACCTTCAACCCAGAAAATTGGTGCCATCTGGATCTACAGTGTTCGCCTTGATTTAATAGGTTATTTCCGAGCAAAAGGTGAACAGTGTGAATCAAGATCAGATGGCATTGACGTGCTTGCAGATCAGGATCTCTACTGGTCCCTGTGACAAATGGACAATATCCCATGGAGTGAATTGTCAACATTAAGACATTTTTAAGGCATTGTATGTATGTTAGTAATCAATGGCATTGTTTACGCATATCATTTACAGACAGTATATAGTTTTCAATGTGCTTATTTTGTCACCTTTGTGCAAAATTGTTACAATTCTTTCTTATTCCAACAGCACTTACACTAGTTTTGCACTTACACCGATCTAATGTTTTTTATTTGTTGAAAACAAAGCAATGGTCACATTCAACATTCAACTTTTCCGCTGACCCTAGACTATCAAACAGAAAATAGACGTCATAGGCAAAAAACTGTGACAGTCCTATATATTTCTAGTATTAGGTGTTAACAAATTTGTCATTCTAGAAAACAACTGAAAAGGTTTACTAACTGAGTAATTACAAATGAAATTGTACTGAAATTCAATATGAAGCTATATACTTACAAAATACTACATTTAAACAAAAGGTTAAGATTTTAAGTTCAATTACAGGTACTTAAAAACATGTTTGTTTCATATACTCGTATATACTCGTATACAATTAAACCCCACATAAAGATCTACACTGTTTGCTTCTAGATTTATATGATTATTTCTGACCAAGATGTGACCAATGCAGATCCAGATCAGATCAAAGATGTGCCGGCTGATCTGGATCTACACTGGTTGCACATCTGGAAAAACACGTATATATGAAGTCAAGGGTTAAGAAACACTTTTTTGTCCTGACATGTGACTGGGCACATTTAAATCTCATAGCAACTAGAGACGCAGTAATTTGACTGACCAATTTAATAAATCAACATTGCAAATTCATTCTATATATGTTCCAAATACAGCTATGCTATAAAGATGTAATAATGCTTTGTAATATGAACAACATTTTGCTTATGTCATCACAACCATGGAATTTACTATTTTTCATATCAATTAATCACCCCACGCAAAATCTTGTAATTTATTTTTATAAGGGTAAAACAGAAGGTAGAAGGTATCAGATTCTATACTATGTAACAGTTTAATTTTTGAATACAGTAAAAGCCCTCATTAACCATTTACTAGGTTATTTCAGACCAGTGCAGCACTGATGCCAGCTGATCTGGATCTACACTGATTGCCCATGTGTTAAAATGCATATAATATTGAGTAAAGGGTAAGACCACCCAAAAATAAATCTACCGAAGACTCTTTAACCCTTTCCTGGATATATACGCATTTTTACGCATGTGCGACCAGTGTAGATCCAGATCAGCCGGCACATCCGTGCCGTCTGATCAGGATCTGCACTAGTCGCATTTTGGTCAGAAATAACCTAATGAATCAAAAAGCGAACAGTTTAGATCCTGATCAGACGGCACGGATGTGCCGGCTGATCTGGATCTAAACTGTTCGCCCTAGCAATAAAGGTGTATCTGTACGGGAAAGGGTTAATTGTGCTAACCCTTTACTTCATTGACAGGTCTTTTATTACATGGCTGAACGGTAAATGGCGTCATCTGATCTGGATCTTCACCGACCGCATCTTGGTCAGAAATAACCTAATGAATCTCAGAGCAATCAGTGTAGATCCTGAACAGTTGGCACAGACGTTTCAGCTGATCTGGATCTACACCGTTTGCCACCATTTCCCAGGTATAAAATGTTAGTATTCAATGCAGATGGACATCTTAGGACCAAGTAGTCTACTCTTCAGCTATGTGAGGTACAAAAACTCTAAAATTTAATTCATTTCAACAGACAATATTCTCACCGATCGAGAATTTTTAACATGTCTAAAAATCCCGACCGGTAATTTTTTCACCGACGAAACTCATCTTTTCCCAATAGCAATTGATAGGTGGCAAACAGGTGACCAATAGTTATTATTACACCTCACGTGATTAGTTTACTATATAGCGTAATGTGACGTCACAGGGAGATAATCGCTACTGTCACATATGCGACAGCATCATGTCACACTCGCGTGGATCTAAAAATAAATATCTTGGAAATCCGATTACAAATTAACTTCTACGCATGCGTAATTGACCAAGGGAGATAAACGCATTTTGATCATTATTTGAAGCCGCTTATTGAGCATAATTGATTTTGGACTTCCGGCGCTTGATTTTGTTCCCAAACGAAATTTGGTCATAGTCAAGATCTCTAAAAAAACAAATGTTCGGTGTAATAAAATAAATATCACATCCCATTGGGGGAAACAGTACGAAATGTTAACCCTTGAGAAGATAATGTCAACCTCGGCTAACGCCTCGGTTGACATTACTTCTCTCGGGTTAACATTTCGTACTGTTTCCCCCAATGGGATGTGATATTTATATAATATGGGTGGTTAATCCCTTGTCATCGGTTCACTCCATAATTTGGCTAAAAAAACTACCGATCGATCACCGATGGCTCTGTGTAACTGGGGTTTTAATTAATTATGACCCAGAATTCTGCATGGTAATTTAAATTGATAATTTTAAAATTTTCTTTGTGAGGTTTGAATTTATGCAATTGCATGAAAGCAAAACACTTCAAAATTGAACTCAAACGAATGATAAAGATACCACAAAGGTATTTGGGCCATGTCACTGAAAAAGATATCTTTACGCAGTTGACACCTATCTTAGAAATGATTTCATTAAGTTGAGCGGACAACATTTTGCTTAAAAGGTATTTTGTGGTAAAATTAATATTACGTAGTCAAAATGTGCAAATAAAATTAGCACTTACTTGTAAAAAATAATAGATAACTTTACAGTTGAGTCTGCATTAGCAGCCACCTGCATTCAGCAAACACCTGTCTTTAACTGCCAGTTTGAATAATTTGTCCTGAATATGAATATGTCCTTAAATGACATTTTTAAATTAATTTTTACCTGTCTTGAATAGCCACCCGTGTTAAGCAGCCACTTTTTGTCACTCTTGGTTGAATGCTTAAAAAAGGTTTGACTGTAGTTTTTTTTTTCAAGAAACATCACCAAAGCCACCTTCTCCCACAAGTTGCCCCCATTTCACACAAAGCTTACCAGTTTGATGTTGGATGTGCCCGGTGGCCCCTCCTCCAAGGTCTGGTTCTGTAACTTGTTGGTGAGGAGGTTTACGTCCAGGGCCAGCATTCTTGCTGGTTACCTTGGCAACACCTGTCACCTCAATGATGTCACTTCATCATGTGATCACAATTACCAGGTATCAAAACATCTGGAAATATACAAGACAAGCTTAACTAGAATATCCATTAATCCCTCACTCCATATAAACACGTTTTTTATCCATGTGCAAACAGTGCAGATTAAGATCTGCACTTGCCACATTTGATCAAAAATATTGTAATAAATTAAAAAGATAACAATGTTGATCCTGATCAGCTTGCATGGATGTGCTGACTGATCGGGATCTACACTGTTCGCCGAAGCCATTCGTGCTTATATATGAAGGAAATGGTTATATAATTGGAACACATATCTTAAACCATTCACTCCATGTGATGGATATTTCCCATAGTTGTAAAGTGCAAATCCTGGGCCCGAGATCATAAAACTAAGTTTTGAGATCAGTCTCAAATCTCAAGGATCTGATTGGCTGAAATGGCGACTGGTCGCCATTTCAGCCAATCAGATGCTTGAGATTTGAGACTGATCTCCAAATTTAGTTTTATGATCTTGGGCACAGATCATCTGTGCCATCTGATTATCTGATTATGATCAACACAGTTTGCTTCTTTGTCAAAAATAACCTCTTGAATCAAAAGCAAACAGTGCAGATCCAGACCAGATGGCACAAACGTGCCAGCTGATCTTAAGCTACAATGTTCGCTCAGTCTATAATAGGTGTATCTAGGGAGTAATGGGTAAACTATAAAATCCATTACATTCAAACACTTTAAAACACTTTTCTCCATGTGAGATGGCTGCTTTCCATTGTGGGTCTAGATCAGCCGGCACATCAGTACCATAGGAAATTTTATGAAGAAAAGAGCAAAAAAAGTCGCAAACACTAAAATTGACCAAACCACAACAATTTTACTGCATTGTAAAAAGAGGTTATCTTACTGGTTTCTATTTCATATATCTTTTTGAATAAAACATGTCAACCGGTCAAGATTTCAAAAACACAAAAGCTTGTTTTTAAATGCTGTTTTATTTAACACTGAAATGAAGTTTTTACAGAAAAAAAAACAAGCAATTTACTTACTCTATCATAAATGGAATTCCAAATTACAAATCCATATAAATACACCAAAATATTACTTTTTTAATACTAACAATTTTAGCAGTCCAAAATATTCCTTTTAGTAATATAGAGTATCGAAAAACTCATTTTGCTTTAAATTCTTTGAAAGTAAAATTCTCATTCCATCATCATCATTATATTTGCACAAATGAAAAAAAACAACACACAGTATTAAAATGTTTACTATGACACACAACCCTTAGCAAATACAGAGCATTTTAAAAGTCAAATATTGAATAGTTTTACAATGTTTAAGTATTTGTATTGAAGTATTTAACTATTGATCTTCCGTTTTTAACTCGTAATCTTAATCTTAAAGGACTTCTAGAAAAAATCAAGTTTTTCATATCGAAAAAATCGTATCAATAAAGATCTTCCAAATTAAGGTCATAAAGGTGGGTAATCACTGTTTTTAATCTCATTTAAATCACCACTTAAATGCAAAAACCATTGAAATATGAAGAAGTTATATCATTACTGCACTCAGGTGACGAAATATGGCTTTAAACCCTTCTCCTCCATATATAAGCCTTTAAGGCATGGTTGAACAGTGTAGATCCATATCAGCTGGTACATCCATGCCATCTGATCAGGATCTACACTGGTCACTTTTTGGTCAGAAAGAACCTAGTAAATAAAAAAGCGAAAAGTGTTGGATGGCACGGATGTGAGGTCTTCACAAAGGATACTGCCCAAACCAGCCTAGGGCATGTGTTACTTGTCACATTTCTGAGGTATACACAAAGGACACTGCCCAAAGCACCGTAGGGCATGTGCAACTCTTCACATTTCTGAGATATACACAAAAAATATATCAAACATTTAAAGTGGATTACTTCAATTTAACCTATTGTATTCAATATTACATGTATTTGGAACTATAGGCACAAATTTGCAGCATTAGTTCGGGCTAATAAAATTTTAATTTACTAAAATAAATTTGGTCTGCGCGACTAAAACCGAAAGTAGGATTTCCGAAACGTCACAGAAATCGAGATTGCGCATGAAGTGGTCTCTTCGTCGGCTAAATATAGCTCCATTATATTTAGCTTCTTAAAAGTTCGTTAACTATAATTTAACAATACCATTGAAAATCCCGTCTATAAGAAATTCAATCGGACCTTTTGTGTTCTGTTAGAGAGTTTATATATTGGAGTCTATATGGACAAATATGATTTTTCAATAGTATATTCTTACTTAAGTTTAGGGCTGGGGCTTTAATTACCCCATTGCTCAAAGGATATGCCTTTAACCCGTTCCTCCATATAAACGCATTTTTACACATGTGCGACCAGTGTAGATCCAGATCAGCTGGCACATCCATGCTGTCTGATCAGGATCTGCACTGGTTGCAATTTAGTAAAAAATAACCTAACAAATAAAAAAGCGAACAGTTTAGATACTGATCAGATGGAACAGATGTGCCGGCTGATCTGGATCTAAACTGTTCGCCCATGCAATAAAGGTGTATCTACGGAGGAAAGGGTTAACTAACAAATTTTTCAGAGCTGTTTTTGATCTGAAATAAATGTTTTACCACTCAAATCCACTGAATTTTCTTATATTGAAAATGATGTGGGGGTGTTATTAAAAAATGTATTATATTCATTTAACTATTACATTACCTTAATGCATGATGAAGTAAAAGAAACCCTGAGTCATCTTAGTCTAAGCTGATTATCAACAAATATCCTAGATTTTGAGCTGGATATGTTTAACATGTCCCTGAACAACTGTTTATGTCACAAATAGGGAACAACATGGGACAAGAGCTGTCAGAGGAGACAGCATGCTCGACTATTCGAATCATTTGAAACAAATGCAATTTGAAGATTAAAACAATAACAACTATGGCCATACATTCATGTGCAATCAGGAAAAATATAAACAAGTGAATGGTAAGGGAGGAATTCATTTCAAATAACAGAAATAATTCCTTAATGTACCATAAATATTACACTGAATAGGGGAATAACTATGAAATATTTCTGAATTTGTTAGAAAACTTGTTACTTATTTTTTATTACAGACATTGACTTTTAGTCAAATATCAATCACTTCAGTAATGTTACAGAAAAAGAACTGAAATGAAAATATAATGGAAGTTTGAAGTTGATACCTTAAGTATTTGCAAAGTTATCGATGAAGTGCACTTAAGTGAAAATATAAGTGAAACTAGAAATGTGTCCATAGGGCATGGATGCCCCCGCTATGCATCGTTTTCAGACACTCAAGTGCAATGATGGGAATAATAGCATTTCAAAGACAGTGATGTTCGAGTAATTATAGGAATATGCATAAACTAGAAGATCAAGTAAATTATTTGTATATGTGGCACTGTTGTCTTCTCATTACGGAAATGTCTGTGAAGAAGTTGGTGGTAATGCAATGCAATGTCATAGTGAACATTTGTGCCAAGTTATTTTGAAAACCCTTCATTCATAAAGAAGTTATAGCCAGAACAAGTAAATTCAAGTTTTAGTAACTGTGACCTTGACCTTGGACCTACAGGTATGGACATGGTACACGACTCACCACCTTGTCATGTTGAACATTTCTGCCAAGTTCTTTTGCAATTACTCTATTCGTAACATAGTTACAACCCAGACAAGAGAATTCTATTTTTAGTAACAGTGACCTTGACCTTGGATCTACAGGCATGGGCATGGTACGGGACACACCACCTTGTCATGATGAACATTTGTGTCAAGTTATTTTGAAATCCCTCCATTCATAACAAAGTTACAGCCCTGAAAAGAGAATTCTATTTTTAGTAACAGTGACCTTGACCTACAGGCATGGGCATGGTACGCGATACACCGCCTTGTCATGGTGAACATTTGTGTCAAGTTATTTTGAAATCCCTCCATTTATAATGAAGTTACAGCCCAGACAAGAAAATTCTATTTTTTGTAACAGTGACCTTGACCTTGGACCTTTAGGCTTGGGTATTGTGCGGACACACTGCCTTGTCATAGTGAACATTTGTGCAAAGTTATTTTGAAATCCCTCCATTCGTAACAAAGTAACAGCCCGGAGAAGAGAAATCTATTTGTAGTAACAGTGACCTTGACCTTTGACCTACAGGCATGGGCAAGGTATGCGACACACCGCCCTGTCATGGTGAACATTTGTGTCAAGTTATTTTGAAATCCCTCCATTCATAACAAAGTTACAGCCTGGACAAGAAAATTCTATTTTTCGTAACAGTGACCTTGACCTTGGATCTACAGGCATGGGTATTGTGCGGACACACCGCCTTGTCATGGTGAACATTTGTGCAAAGTTATTTTAAAATCCCTCCATTCATAACAAAGTAACAGCCTGGACAAGAAAAATCTATTTTTAGTAACAGTGACCTTGACCTTGGACCTACAGGCATGGGTATTGTACGCGACACACTGTCTTGTCATGGTGAACATTTTTGCCAAGTTATTTTGAAATCCCTCCATTCATAACGAAGTTAAGGGCCAAGTGTATATTTTGCTCAACACAAAATGTAAGTGAAAAAGGGGCATAATTTGAAAAATATTGGAAGCAGGGTTATGGGTCTTGTTGGCTATGATGTAGATTTTGACGGTGAAAATATATTTCAAGTTTCAAGGCAATATCTCAAGTAGTTATAAAGTTATGGGCAAAATGCATATTTTGCTTAACACAAAATATAAGAAAAAAGGGGCATAACTTGAAATATATTGACAGCAGAGTTATGGGTCTTGTTGGTAATGATGTAGAATTTGATGGTGAATATATATTCCAAGTTTCAAGTTGATATCTCAAGTAGTTTATAAGTTATGGACCAAAGTGCATATTTTCCTTAATGCAAAATTTAAGTGAAAAAGGGGCATAACTATAAAAATATTTGTAGCAGAGTTATGGGTGTTGTTGGTAATGATGTAGAATTTGATATTGGATATATATTGCAAGTTTCAAGTTGATATCATAAGTAGTTTTCAAGTTATGGACCAAAGTGCATTTTTTGTTTAACGGACGCCGACGGGGACCGACGCCGACACCGGGGCGAGTAGGATAGCTCCCCTATTCTTCGAATAGTCGAGCTAAAAAGGTGTCTTTTGTAATATTTTTTGAAAGTTTAGTTTTACTGTTTTTGGAAAAAATCCTTTTTAAAAAAAATGCCCCCGGGGGCATTGTATTTAACAAAGGAGGGGGGGGGGCCGCTTATCAGGCCAGAGAAAAAAAATTATTAGATTCTCATCCGGATTTTAGAAAAAAAGGGCAGGTGGACAATTTTTAGATATTATTAATGAAATACCCGAGAACAGAAGTAAAAACTAAAAACTAACTTAAAATTTTGATAAAATGGCATTTATAGTTATCAGAACCTTTAGTGTAGAATATTTGTCCATCTCTTCAATTTCTTCCAAAAAATCATGATAGCAACTTACAAAAGTAGCAGGTTTCTTGCTTGAAAAGCCATACCAGTCTTTTATAGTGACACTATCACCTTCGGTAAACTTTGAAATGATGAACATTTTATTTTATTATTGTTGGCCATGTTTTTTTCCATATCCGGGATGGTGTAAAACCTGTTAGAATATGTTGATTTTTTTACCAATAAATTTTTTAAAATTCCATTTCACTTGAAGTTTTGCTAAATATTAAAAGTGCAAATTACAAAGTATTTGAGATTTCTCTCCTTAATTAAATTCTCATCTTGCAGAATCCAATTTATCATGAACCATTAAAACTGTCTGAAACAAGCGGGTGCACCATTCTAACTCGGCAAAAAACAACATCTGTCTCTCGGCGCAGACAATGCAGGCAAACTCAACTATACCCTGATGTATCAGTTAGTGTTAATTAATGAGCATTTACAAAATGAAATTTGTCTAACCTTGCGCAGCCATGCAACCATTTTAATTTGTACATGCACAGTAGTAAACTCTAAATGACTTTGTGCTTAAAAATATATTAAATTAAGTAAATCAATTCACTTCCTATGCGACTGTTTTAATTTGTAAATGCTTATTAGTTTAACACTAAATCATGACTTTGTGCTTGAAATCATATTTAGTTAATTCACTTAACCCTTTCCCGTACAGATACACCTTAATTGCTAGGGCGAACAGTTTAGATCCAGATCAGCCGGCACATCCGTGCCGTCTGATCAGGATCTAAACTGTTCGCTTTTAGATTCATTAGGTTATTTCTGACCAAAATGCGACCAGTGCAGATCCTAATCAGACGGCACGGATGTGCTGGCTGATCTGGATCTACACTGGTAGAACATGCATAAAAATGCGTATCTATACAGGAAAGGGTTAAATGGTGACTGGTCAATCAGATGTTCCAGATTTGAGCCTTTCTCCTGATTTTGCAGATCAAGACCATCTGATACATCCGCGCTATCAGATCGGATCTTGCCTTGTTTTCATTAATTAATTATTATGTATGTTCCCCTGTAGATCCAGATCAGATGGCACTGGTGTGACAGTTGATCTGGATCTAAACTAGTTGCACATGCAATAAATCCCATATATATGTAGGAAAATACAACAGACTGCAGGTCAAGACTTTTTAACACATTTTTAATAAATTTTATAAGACTGAATATGTTAACTGACATTATTGAATAATTGAATGACTTGTCATGGATTCAATTGTTTTTTATGAATGTAAAACAAATACTTGCACATAACAATAATTTCGGTACATAAATTATATCGCACGCACACAATACTTCTTTCACTTTCGCAGGAAAACTGCTGTCAGACGCACTCGTCAAACCTGCCACTGATTCATACTGTAAAGTACTGTGCTATCGTTAAATTTCGTGAGAAATAAATTTTGTTAACATTTCTGGGAGGAATAAATTCATGCAGCTGTATAACACTCAAAAGATAAAATATTCCATGGTATGATTTTGCTGGGGTTTAATTTCGTGCAATCTAGTATCAGTACATGTGGTCGCTGATCTGGTTCTATATTGTTTGCCTAGAAGATAAAAAGTTTTATACATGAATACAAAGTGTAAAACTTTAATTGACTTATTTTCGAAGTTCTATCAAATAATAATAATAATTAGTGCACTTATGTATTAAGCCTTCCCTCCATAGACACACATTGATTGCGTGGGCAAACAGTGAGGATCCAGATCAGCCGGCACATCCGTTCCGTCTTATCAGGATCTAAACTGTTCGCTTTTTTATACATAAGGTTATTTCTGACCAAAATGCGACCAGTGCAGATCCTGATCAGACGGCACGGCTGATCTGGATCTACACTGCTTGCACATGAGTAAAAATGCATATATATGGAGGAAAGAGTTAAAATACATGTATTTCTAACTGTGTCAAGATATGCTTGTCAAGTTCAAATATTTGAACTGATCTAACAAAACATGCAAACAGCTCTTTCAAGTACAAGTAATCTATCAAGATAAATAGTTTAACGATACAGGGTACACATGTTTGTAATTTCGTCAAAAAAGTATTGCATTATTCAGGGATTTCAAAAACCAGGGGTCGTTTGACCTCGGTTGTGATTTTTCAAGGGGTCATAATAAAAAAACTGCTAGTCATATTTAGTGTTCATTGAACTTAACTACTATAAAAGTGCTTTAACTTCATTTTAATATATGTTCAGGGTCAGATACCGTATATTCCCTATTAAACGCCCCCGGGGGCGTTACATTTTGCAAAGGGGGGGGCGTTTAATAGAGACCAACTATTGACAAAATGTAGTTTTCAATAATTGTGTTATTTTTTAATAAACAACCGTAGGAAACAATTTTGTCATTTTCCTTTAACTTATTTTTAAAAAACTTAACCTGAAATGAAATTTTTCACACCGAAATGATGAAATGTATTCATTTGGATTAATGCTAAGAGATTAAAGATTGTCATGTCATTGTAAGTCACTTGTTTACTTTTGAAAAAAGACTGGGGGGGCGTTTATTAGGGGAGGGGCGTTTAATAGGGAATATACGGTAAGTATTAACTTCATAGTTAAAATGCAATAGACACAATATTTATCTATATTCTTGCAAAATTTGACCGTGTTCCCTAAATTCTCATGCATCAAAATGACCCTAAGCTCGGAATCAGGTGGGGTCAAATGTGGATAAAATATTATTTGTTTGCATCAAAATGCAATAATCTGCATCTATTGAAATCCCTGCATTATTGTTGGGTTTTTTCCAATTTTTTTTCAGTTTAAATTTGTTTAACCCTATTGGCTGTAGATACCACTTTTATGGCATGATGGCAAGGATAAACAGTGAAGATTTAGATCAGCCGGCACGTCCATGTTATCTGATCAGGATCTAAACTGTTTGCTTTAAAATTCATTAGGTTATTTCTGTCAAAGAACTGAACAGTGCAGATACAGATCAGATGGCACGGATGTACTGGCTGATATGGATCAACAATGTTTACCCTGGATATCGGCTATAACCCATGGAGTTGAGGGTTGAAGTAGCTTTGAATCAATATTGCTCATTTCAAAATACCAATCCATAACTTAACATGGAAAAAGAACCAAAATGACCGAAATACTGCTAGTCATATGAGCTGTAGCACTTAACCGTTTCCCCCATAGACACACCTTCATTGCTTGGGCAAACAGTTTAGATCCTTTAGTTTAAAAAAAGTGAACAATTTGAACATATTTATTTTATCCGTGCCGTCTGATCAGGATCTAAATTGTTCACTTTTTTTATTTATTAGGTTATTTCTGGCCAAATTGCAACCAGTACAGCTCCTGATTGTGACAGGTGATCTGGATCTACGCTGGTCGCACATGCTTTAACATGCGTATATATGAAGGAAAGGGTTAATGAAAGGATCTTGACAAATATATCAAAATGAGAATATATACAATTATATAATTATATAATATTTATTTATTGTTGTCTAGCCCACCACTGTAGTGCTTTTTACCCTGTTTGTGAATAAATATAGTCTATATTCATTCACTAGATTTAAACATATTATATGTTTAATTTAAACCTTTTATAGACAGGAGAATACTCAGGGAAATTAAAATATTCAGTTCATTCATCAATTATATAATGACATAATGTGGCCAACATCAATACACGAATTTAAATCCAATGACCTTCACTATAAGTACATAAAAAAATAAAGAATTTCTCTTCGAATGGAATTTAAACATAATTTGCATCTCTATGAATAAGAAATCAAAGGTTAACAGTAACTATTCATTTGGTTTTATCATTAGGCGTCTTACGTGAATAGATTTCAGTGAATGGTTGAAGTAAATTCGAGCTGAACCAATCAGTAAGTAAACAGTATAAAAAAGGAAACTGATTACTTCATACCAAGTTCTGCTATAGCATTTTTGTACCATAAAATCATTATATTATGTGGGTGGTTAATTTTTGCATAATTCACAGTAGAGAAATAGCATGGAAAAAAATAACAATGAATTAAAATCACTGAATATCTAATCTTATATAATAATACAAATGCACAAATTGATCCAAATCCTTGCGAAAATGTCAAATTTTATGTCTTCAGCGTGAAATGTGATTCCCGCAAAATTAAATGATACACAGTATTTTAAGTTAACACAACCATGTTCCCATAAAAACAAAATTAAATATTGTTTTCATGGATTAGACTCTAACATCAGGAATGACTTCTATTTGTTACTCCCATAAAAATAATTATTAACTGAGAATTAATTAGAACGCACTTATGATCATGCATTGTGACTGCTTCCTGGGTGTTAAACCAGGTCCAAACAAAGGTTCCATTTGACCTGGGAGATTACCTTTTACTCTTGTTAGTCTTAAAATTTCGAAGAAGCCTCATATTGACCCCTATGATTTTAGTTGAAAAGTCTTTTTTTCTAATATTAAGGGTATTTTGACTTTTAACAGGCAGAATCCCTTAAAACTTAAAAAATGACCCTTGAGGTTCAGCAGCTAGAAGTACCCTTGATCCCAAAATTATTAAACTGAGAATGGAGACCAGTCTCATATCTTAAGCATATGATTGGCTGAGTACCTGCACCAATTTCCTGGTCTGTGAAAAAACACACAAGATACCTGGTAGGATTCGAACCTGCGACCATTGGCAGGAGCCTGATGTTCTAGCCTCGAAGTTACTCCTTGAACAGTGCAGACCCCTATTTGTGCTTTCTAACCTTGATTTTGACAGGAAAAGCCTGGTAGGGCTTGAACCTTTGACCTTCAGATCTGTGGTTTAAACCTGGAACCTAGTGCTTTAACAGTGCAGACTGCTATATGTGCTGGGATCTACACAGAATTCTTACCCACTTGCGATCGTGGTTTATAAACCGATACTAATATCTGAGAGATAGAATATTATCTTAAGTAAAACACCTCATTAAGAATAAGGCAGCCCCCAAAAACTCAAGACCACATGGATAATAAGAGTACTGTTCTAAATTACTGTCTCAGTTTTTAGTTTTGCATTATCTTATATGCCAAAATATAACACCCCACTAAAAGGCCACATTTTTACAGTCCCAAATGTGGTCTCAATAGAAGTCTTTAAATATTAATAATTTTTTTTTTGCCAGCAGAAAAATTATTTGAAAAATGTTTTGTTTCACATTTTACTAAAACCATTCTTTTTATGCATTTACATGATTTAGTGAAAATCTTTATACATTTTTTATACAAAATGTAAAAACAGATTTTCTCACACCAAAACTGTCGAAGAACTACATGTATAGATTGACATATAAATTCACAAATTAAAATTCCCCGACTTACATTTAAAATACCACATTTCTAAAAACTGCATGACAATTATTTTTTAAAACAACCATGTTCTAAAAATAACAGCAAGAAAAATAATGTTTATTACATGCAATTGTAATACATTACCAGTAAACTATCACACTATAATTCACACATGAATAACTTAATCAAGTCCCTCTTACAGCAACACTAATCAACTGCAAGAAAAGCTTTTGCCTTATACAGACAAAATCACGCATACAGCTTGCATACAGCTTACAGTCCTACACCAATAACTAACAGGAAGGTCGCGTTAACTATTGGCAAAACGTGGCTCATGATAAACCACACTCGACAGATTCAATATCACAGGCTTTGCCCACAATATCATGACACTATGCCAAAGTTTGTCAATTGATTGCCAATGAACTATTTACTATTAAATATTTTTAACAATATTGAGTTTGTATGTTCCAGTCCATTTAATCCTTTACTCCACGAAAACAGCTTGTATTTCATGTATTAGTGTAGATCTAGATCAGCACGAACAACCATGCAGCCTGATCAGGATCTACACTTTTTCCTTTTAATTTTTTGAATTTATTACCATATCTGCACAGTCTGATTGGGATCTACACTTTTTGCTCTATATTAATTTCTTTTATTTATTACTAATACATGCTGTCTGATTGGGATCTACACTTTTTGCTCTATATTAATTTCTTTTATTAATTACTTATACATGCATTCTGATCAGGATCTACACTTTTTGCTCTATATTAATTTCTTTTATTTATTACAAAATACATGCAGTCTGATCAGAATTTACACTTTTCGCTCTATATTAATTTCTTTTATTTATTACAAAATCCATGCAGTCTGATCAGAATTTACACTTTTCGCTCTATATTAATTTCTTTTACTTATTACAAAATACATGCAGTCTGATCAGAATTTACACTTTTCGCTCTATATTAATTTCTTTTATTTATTACAAAATACATGCAGTCTGATCAGAATTTACACTTTTCGCTCTATATTAATTTCTTTTATTTATTACAAAATCCATGCAGTCTGATCAGAATTTACACTTTTCGCTCTATATTAATTTCTTTTATTTATTACAAAATACATGCAGTCTGATCAGAATTTACACTTTTCGCTCTATATTAATTTCTTTTATTTATTACAAAATACATGCAGTCTGATCAGAATTTACACTTTTCGCTCTATATTAATTTCTTTTACTTATTACCATCTGCTGTTGGATCTCGATCTACACTCTTCCCTTCTAACTTCATGTCTTTCATATTTTACCACATCCATAAAGTCTGATCAGTATCTACTCTCTTTGTTCTACATTAACTCCTTTTATTTTTTACCTGAATTAGCAAAAATGTTGATTAAACTCCACTCATCTTGATCTACACAGGTGGGACACAGGATATAAACCCATACAAAGGAAATTACTATAAAGTTAACTGCCAAAGGCAGATTTTGCTAAACTGTATCACAGTTTACAGATTACAGCAATAGACAGACAACCATATTCATGCAATTTCAAGAGGATTATCTATTGGTTAAAATTTATTTTACATTTTAACCCTTTACTTCCATATATATGGCTTTTTACACTTGTGTGATCAGTGTAGATCCAGATCAGCAGACACATCCATTCCATCTGATCAGGATCTGCACTGGTCACATTTTGATCACAATAAACCTAATGAATCAAAAAGCAAACAGTGTAGATCCTGATCAGAGGGCATGGATGAGCCAGCGTATCTGGATCTACACCGTCTGCCCATGCAATTAAGGCATAAACATGGAGAAAAGGGTAAAGACACTCCATTAACCCGAATATATGATCACTTTTTTTACAAATCCGGTTTCTTTCTCAAGAAAGCCATGACAATCATTCTTAAATTACATCTTTAAGTAGGAAATTGCATCAATTTTTCAAAGAATTAGGAGCGTATTTCAGATTACATCACACCTAGGTTCAGTCATACAATATAATACTGTAATTTAATATAATTTTATATTAATAAAGTGTAAATTTCCAAGAAACTCGTATCATCCAAGCTGACTACGGAAGTAATTGCTCAACAAAAAAAAGCCCTGACAATGCATATTTTACTTATTTTCTGGGAATTTAAATTGACTAGCTATGTAATTGTGGTTGAAAATTAACACTGAACATGTTTTGAACTGTGCATTTTGATATGTCCGGTGCATTTTAAAAGTGTTTTAGTTGTTAGTTTTATAAAAATGGAGCAAAAATACTAATTCAGTATCTCTTGGTTATTTGAAGTTATAAAGTGTCAGGTTTCTTATTTTTCCAAGATAAAGCGAAAAAACCTTCTGTGTTTAGCATTCTTACCCCTTCTTCATTACTATGCATTTTTACGCATGTGCGACCAGTGAAGATCCAGATCAGCTTCACATCCGTTCCGTCTGATCAGGATCTGCAATGGTTGCATTTTGGTCAGAAATAACCTAATAAATTAAAAAGCGAATAGTGCAGATCCTGATCAGATAACACAGATGTGCCGGGAGATCTGGATCTACACTGGTACACATGCGTAAAAATGCTTATATATGAAGGGTTAACTATAGAACACAAAACATAAAACAATTAACCCTTTAATCCATGGGATATGGCTGTTTTTAGTGGGAGAAGAGTGAAGATCCAGATCAGAACATCTGAACAGGATCTACACTGCTCTCTTTTTTTTAATAATTAGGTTATTTCGGACTAAGAAATAGCCAATAAAGATCCTGTTCAGAGAGAACAGATCTGCCAGGTGATCTGGATCTACACCGGTAGCACATGCAATACCCATATATCGTCACCTTCGTGCAAAAACAGTATAAGTAACACTGAAATAAGATTATACCATTATTGCAAATATGGATTAAAGGATTAAAAGCTTTTTTCTTTTATTTCGCTGGCTTTTTTTTGTTATTCCCTCATTCTGATACAAAGTGTCCTATTTTGCAAAAATCATCTTCCTAAGGACCACAGACAGAAGACAAAACAAATACAATAAAATTTATACATACCATAAAATTCCTTTTAAATGCCCCTCCCATAATAAACACACCAGTGTTATTTTTAGGGAAAAAATGAGTGAATATTTATTAACCAATATCCTTCAGATTCTAATATTAAAATAAAAGTAATTAACTCTTTACTCCATATAAAGGCCTTTATGGCATGGGATAACAGTGTAGATCCAGATCAGCTGGCACATCCCTGATCCCAAGGTTATAAAACTGAGATTTGAAACCAGTCTCAAATCTCAAGCATCTGATTGGCTGAAATGGCGACCATTCGCCATTTCAGCCAATCAGATACTTGAGATTTGAGACTGGTTTCCATGCTCAGCTTTATAACCTTGGAGCCTGGTGTTTGATATGGATCTACACTATTCACTTTTTTTATTTAATAGGTTATTTCTAACCAAAAAGCAAACAGTGCAGATCCTGATCAGACAGCAAGGATGTGCCGGCTGATCTGGATCTACACTTCTAAAGCAAATAGGTTAAAAGTTGTATATATATGGAGTGAAGGGCAAAGATAAATAATAAGCACTCCCTTTTCAGAAACTGTAACATTCCCCCATGGGCATTTAATTGGAGTTTTATGGTATAAACAGTAAGTAAAGCCACTACAAGATATTACATACTTATTAGTATAATTGTAGTACAGTCCTGGAAAGAAGCCAATATATTTATAATGTTTAATTGGTTTTGATAATTCATTGTCAAAATTTAACTGACCAAATGAATTGAAGTAACGCAACCTCATTAATCTTTGTGATTTTCTTGAGTTAATTCCAATGTTTTAACATGATTTTATATCTGTAAATCTTTTATGTCTGTAAAACTTGGTCCAGACCTTGGTCTACACTGTCTGATGTTGAGCTAATAACTTTCTGCAGTGTGGTTCCCTTTCACCATTTTCTCCATATATACTGTGGGCCAACTTGATTTGCAAAGACGGCTTACGCTGATTCCTAACGGGCACCGCCAACGCCCGGTAGTTTTGAGCAGCGAGCGTGTAACAACCACAGCCGTAGCTATTAACAACATTTAAGTTTAGCCGGAACGCTCGATTCATTTTTCACACTGGCGCGAGCCGATCGATAACGCCGATAGGTTAACGCCGGTTTGTAAGCCATCTTGGCAAATCAAGTTGGCCCTGTGTTTTCAGAGAATGGGACCAGTGTAGACCCAGATCAATTGAGGCATCTGCACTGATCTGGATCTGTATTGGTTGCTTCTTTGTCAGAAATAATCTTATGAACCTAAAAGCTTAGTGTAGATCCAGATCAGATGCCACAAAAGAATAGCTAAAACTGTCAGAAGGAAAATGATCTCCCCAACTAAGTCAGGTAATCATAGATATATGTCATATTTTGTGACTGGATTCTTGAGTTTTAGCAATCTGATTGGAATCACCTCCTAAAAACTGCTACACTCTGAGGATCTGATGACAAGTTGCTAACTAAATGCTTTTAGCAACAACCTCACGAACCAATCAGATAGTTGCCTACAAAGTACATGATGATAGTGGTAACTGTCGATGAGTTCTGAACATTTTATCTTTAGGCTGCATTCATGTCCTGTAAACACAGTGTTATAAAATCATGGAAAGAGTTTACACGCTGCGCCAGAAATACTTTACAGGAGATTGGTATTATATTATTATATCAGTAATTACATCTTCAGGTCATCCACTAGTAGCATTATGAATCAAGCTTCCTGCATTGACAGTTGCAATGAAGGAAGCAGGATAACAAGAAATCTAGTAGTAGTAGATATCTTCCCGACAGTATAATCATTCACACTGCACTGTCATTTTATCCGAAATTGTTACCGGACAACAAGATTAAGAGATAATTTCCAAATAATCGAGAATAAGCTCATTAGACTTGATAAAAATACATTTCAATAAGTATATCCTGCAAAATATTTGTGTCAAATACTTGTGATGAAGTTTGATAGTTTAAGGAATTTGCCAATAAATTAATTCTAATAAACCACATTAACAATACTATTCAAAATATGACAATGATGGCAAAAATTAACTTTTCTCATGCTTTTTTCTAAGCGAATACTAAAAGAATTCGCTTATTTGACGTCAATATATCTAATATCAAGTCAAGCAACACGAGAGTTCGATCATTTTGAGGGCGAATAAATATCTTACTATTTATAGAATCACAACACTGCTTCTCATCTTGGATTTTTCTTTAGCCGGTTATAGCGTAAATAACCCATGCAATTCTATGTGAATGGTCTTAAAATAAAGCCAAATTTATAAACTTTTCAGGGCATAATCAAGTAAATTCGATACATTTAGCAAATTACGATAAAATACAAGGGTTCACATATTACCTTCGTTTTAGCTGGAAAATAAAGGCATTCGGGCGGATGTGACGTCGCTCTTTTGGCCTGACCAATTAGTGATGTGCGCGCTTAATTGCGGACAGAATCCCGAGCTTCATGCTTCACTGAAGCGGTGTTTCGTGTATGGCCCATAATTACATTTTCTCGGTCTTAAACTAATTGAATAAAAGATAACATAGTAAAGATGCATTAATTCGAAGAGAAAAAACTTTTGTAGCTACAATGAGGTCTGCTTGTTGACTCCAGTCAATAAACTATTTAAAGTACTTGATCCATGCCACAACTAGACCCAAATCCCCACCAATTTTAATTCTATGTGACGCCTCTTTATACGAACGTTTATACCATGTACATGTGTTTGTGTGAGCGGCTGGGGTTGGGGTGGAGATGGGGGGTGTCAGTGTAATCACTACCGCTGTTCATCATAATCTACTAGTAATGGTTTATTACGTGCATTTTTATGCACTAATATAAATTTTAAATATTTTCAGTTTAGTAAATATAATTTACACAGCTGTGCCGAGCCTGTGTACCAACTGAGACTGGAGCCCACTAGTGCTCTCGATAAATATTTTTTAGAAAGGCAAGCAATTTTTTCAAATTAAATGGGTTATTTTTGCAAGCGTTTGGGGTTATGTCTTTGAGCAACCTCTGTTCATTTGGTCACATTTTCTTTTTATTCTGTTTGAATAATTAAAAACTTAAAACATTAAATATTGGGTAACTAATGAGTAATACTGGCTATTTTTAAGATGCTTAGACTGCAGTCAAGTGTTTATTTTTATTACGACAGCCAGGCCATTGGGCCCCTAACTATTGAGGTATTGTTCAAGGCTGTAATAATGCCATCGTGTTTGATAGAAAGATATAACAAAAAGTCTCGTTCATAGCGGTATAAAAAATAAAAAACAGATCAGCGACAAGGAATGGACAATAAGTAACCTAGGAATGCCTATTATTTTTATGTTTTTAAATAGATATACAAAATCTAACGAAAATATTACCTAGTAAGAAAGAGAGCGACTCAGTCGGGTCTTGGCAGGTCCAAAAAGTATAATTATCGTAAAACCAGCATTAAATAACGTTCCATTTGCATTACCAGCGATGTATGTTTTATTTTCCAAACGATTTTCCAAGGAGACTGATCGATGAGCTTGTCTCCTATAAAAATATGAGGAAGTTGTGTCTAATTTGGATAAAATCACAAGTTAACGTCTGAAAAGCATTTTATTTAAGCTTATTTAAACGCCAACCAAGATTGTAATATACCAGGATAGATTTTTCTAGTGGTTATGAAAACCATTGGCAAAAACCTTAGATTTTAAGAGTACGGATGATTTAGTACTTGTACAAGAACTGGAGTTGGCGATAAAGTTTGCTATATATGGTGTTTTGTAAATTTTAGGCAACCAATACATAGTAGGTTTTGACTCGACCCAGATTCTAAATTGTATAATATTTAGAGTGTGTGCAGTAACAATATCACTCTCTGATGAATAAGTCAGTGTGTACGCATTGGTACTATTATGCTCTTTAGTTTGAATATTACTATAGTGTATCGGCACACTATTATTAAATTATTTGAAACCTTACCAGCATGTGTTAATACAAATATGTTGTGTAAATCAGTGATGTTATCAATTGCGCTCTTTGGAGCCCGTTTACCACGATACATATGTCTGTGAAATATATTAAGTTCCGCTTAACCCAGTGCTAGACGGCGTGAATAGTTATATGCATTTCCATTAACTCAAATAAACAGGCTCAATCATTACTGTGCCTGCAATGTTTTAAATATTTTCCTTGTTCTGTGGCTTTCAAACTTCCTTCTTCATCTATTTATATATACAGTAGCATTGTTTGTGCCGTGTGTTGAGATTAAAACGTCTCCCGTACATTCAATCAGTGCTATTATCCAAAACCCCTTGAAGGCAGTTAATGACGATACATATCTCTCTTAAATGCGCTCAACCCGGGGCAAGGCGGTGTGGACAGTTATATATGCGTTTCCATCATTGCACACAATAGGCACACTTAAAGCGGGCCTGCAATAGTTTGTATATTTACCGTGTTCTGTGGCTTTTAAAGTCCCACTTTCATCAATACAAATATCACAGTTGCATTGCTTGTGCCGTGTGGCGGGTGCAAAACGTCTCCTCGTACATTCAATCAGTGATATTATCAATTAAGCCCTTTGAAGGCGGTTAAGCTAGATACACATTGAGCTAGATACACAAATATTGAGTTGCGCTCAACACGGGGCTATGCGTCGTGGATATATATATTATGCAGTTTCATTACCACCCATAAACAGGCTCATTTAAACTGAGCAATGTTTTGAATATTTGTCGTATTCTGTGCTTTTCAAAGTTCCATTTTCATCTATTTAAGTTTAAGAGTAGCGTTGTTTGTGACGTGTCGCAGCTGTAAAAGTCTCCCTTACTTTCAATCAGTTCTGTTAGCAGTTACACACTTTGAACGGCGTTGAGCACAATACATATTCTCCTTTTCGAAATAAGGAGCAGGAATGCAACCTTCGCGGCTGATTTAAGAATGACCAAGAAACAACTGGTGCCGGGTGTCCAACATATACTGCTTAACTGCGCTCCAAAAGACACAACTGTGTGATAGTCTAATATCCAGTATTCGCATTATTTGCCTGGATGAATGTAACCTTTCTTGAACTAAGAATGATGTAAACTTCGTTTTTAGCAATAAGACATAAACTGCCTTTTTACAACTTGTAAGTATTCACCCAGTTGATCACATTTTACTCGTACTTGTTGAATCCGAAATCTGATACATAATGATGAGAAATCTATTATTGACTGTATTAATTCTTTTGGACACTGATTCTGTCACAATTAGCAATAACAAAAAGTTCAGATTTTTAACCAAACTGGTTAGGAATTTAGGTCAAAACTTATCTATTTACCGGTAGGTAAAAAACTGACAGAAATTTTGGTCAAAACTTACTAAATAAAAATGCGCCAGAATCGGTCAAAACATATGGAACTTCGTCATAATGTTCATACTAGCGGTCAAAACGGACGTGGGTCATAGCGTAATTATTGACTAATGAAAAAGGCAAATAGCTTGGTCACAACGATCAAGACTTGAAACAAAATGAATTATTATCTTCATAAAAATTGTTTAATCTCTGTCAGAATTAATCAATCTTTGGTCGAAACGAATCAGATATGCTAATTTTGGATTAGAAATAAGGTTTTATGGTCAACAGATTATATTTCAGTCAAAATGTGTGGAACTTTAATAGAAGAAAATGACCAACGTTTATTGCTTTTAAGGTTCTGTGACCTTGACCTGATGACCTCAATATAATGAGGGGTCATCTACTTGTCATGATCAACCAATTTACTTGAGTTTGAAAACACTAGGCAAAGATCAGACGAAGTTTTAATATTAAAGGTCATATGACCTTAGATCTGTTGATCTCTAAAAAGATAGGGGTCAACTTCTTGTTGTTGTCGACCAAGTTTGAGGACACAAGATACAATGTTTTCTAGTTACTGATCAGATAAGGTTTTCGATTGGAAGGCACTGTGACCTTGATCTTTTAGTCAATATAGGTCATCTATTTGCCTACCAAATTGGATGACATTTTGGCGCAGCATTCTCCTCTTACATGGCTTTTGCATTAAAGGTCACTATGACCTTGACCTGTTTATTTCCAGATAGCTCATATACTTTTCATGGCTTTTTTGTCCAACCTATTTTGGGGACACCATTATTGGTTAGGCAATGTTTTTGCATTTAATGTCCTATCAGGGCTATCCGACCAACCTTTTTTGGGGTTGTCCCGGCTAGCTCAGGTGATTTGGTAGCAGCAATTGCAGGGCTAGGCGCTGTCGCCGTGACGGTGCGGGTTCGCTCCCAGCTAGAGGCACTATCATTTGAAATTCACAGAAGTGCTATTTGTGCAGTGTGGCATATAGTCAGTACTGTTATCAGTAAAAATAACCCGTTACTGATGTCATGCAGTGATGGTTACGTATATCAGGGCTATCCTATCAACCTTTTTTGGGGTTGTCCCGGCTAGCTCAGTTGGTTGCGTCGCAGGAATTGCAGGGTTAGATGCTGTCGCCGTGACGGTGCAGGTTTGCTCCCAGCTAGAGGCATTATCACTTAAGACCTCGACCTTTGACCTATTGACCTCAGAATCAAAAGGGGTGATTTACTTATCATGACCACCTGTCTCAAGTTTAAGAAATGTAGGCCCCAAGATGATTTTTTGTCTTTAGGGCATTAAAGCCATGTCTGGATGCTTCTTTAAACTGGGTTACTTTTTCTCATTGGTTTAATATACAAAAGAACACATTCAACGATCACATTGTATTTAAAAATATCAGTTTTGCATTCAATATCAACAGCTTCTACATCACATTTTGTATGTAAACAATACATTTTGTGCAAGTACAAAATTGCTATAAAGAAGACAATTTCTGTTTATTTATTTATATTTTAAAAGAGATATCTTTAAAAAGAAAATTTTATAGCATTTATGAATTGATTTTCAGGTATATAAAATAAATATAGCATCTAAAAGCTGAGGCTTGTAAAAAAAACTTGCTCTTTTATCTTGAATTGAGAAGTATTATGAATAAAAAAATTGGCACGTTGCAAGTAGGAAATTTTAAGACATTGACCCACTGGTGCTTGTCCTTGGGCTCCACCCCCTGCCAATCCGTACTTATTTATGTATACAATTGGCTTAATTATATAGATACATGTATACAGAATATTGAATTTTTAACTACAATTCTGACGGTGAATTTTTGCATAGATTTTGATAGAATGGAATAATATCAGTATACAACATCATTTTTACAAGAAAAAAAGGGTAAGGATTGGAAAGGGGTAGGGCAGCTGGTCAAGTGCAAGTGATTGACCCTGCTGAGAATCAAACTTTGAAACCAACTTTTAAATGTGTAAATGTGCTTTTTTAAAATTTCTTTGGTCCAAAAACTAAGTCAGAAGCTGTCTTAAACAGCTAATGCCATATAAAACTGTTGAAAACATTGTAAAAAATTGCATTAACTCCTTTACACGATATATATGCATTTTACTGCATGTGTGACCAGTGTAGATCCAGATCAGCAAGCACACACATGCAATCTGATCAGGGTCTGCACTGTTGGCTGTATGGTCAGAAAAAAACTTAATAAATCAAAAAGTGAACAGTGCAGATCCTAATCAGACAGCACAAATGTGCTGGCTGATCTAGATCTACACTGTTTGCCCAAGCCATATACACATATATATGGAGGAAAGGGTTAAAAATATGAGCTGGTGATAAACATATCACCATTCAACACAAAGGAAAGAACACAATTTATTTTAGATAGAACCAAACAACTAATTGATCATGCAGCACATTACATTGCATACCGAGATGATTGTGAGAAATTTAAAAAATATAAAATATATTTAGAACAAAACTGAGAAGTCTAAAAACTTAAGAACAGCATTAAAATTTTGAAGGGTTATAGTTGAAAATTGCCCTGTAGATGATCTTTTTTTTTTAAAAGAGAAATTATAAAAAAATACGTGAGTTTTTTGTTTTTATCCGTTAGACCGTGAGGGTGGGTGAAATTCCATGAGTTTTTACCTCACGGCGAGACTTGGCATGTATGATAGTGCGTAAAAGTATGTCTCCTCTCCTCTTTAAAAGGCAATAATGGACAATCATATTATTGTCCATACTAGCCCAAGGTTGAGTATAACTCAGAATCTATAAAAATAAACCATATTCATTTTGAACCATCCAAAATGATGTTTTGCATACAACAGTGAACATGTGTATATGATGGTGAACATGGAACCTTCAATGTGCTATTTTTTTATGAATACCATTCCATGATTAGTGCATAACAGTATCATCCTCAAATAAAAGAATGGGTCTGCCCTAAAAAAGAAAACAATGGTTTGAAAAAAGAAGAAAATAATTCTGACATCGGATACAAGAATATAAAATCCTGCAGATCACAGTAGATGCCAAAGTCAAAAACATAAATAGCAAGAGATATAGCCTTAGGGTGAGTGTCAGTATGTACTCCTTGGACTAAGGTAAAAAAACTGTGACTGGAGACCAGTTTCAAATGTCAAGCATCTGACAGAAACAAGTGTAAATTTTAACCAATCAGATGCTTGAGATTTAAGACTGGCCTCCAGTTTCAATTTTATAATCTTGAGCAATGTACTACCCCATAAAAATTGTGTCTGAAATGACCAAATACCTTTTTTTTTTAAAGTAATGATGCAGAGATAGCTAGAAAACAATCAGTACTTATCAATTACAATAATATTTTAGCAAACATGTTATCCATGGCTAAACATATTTAAAAAGTAAATACACTTATCAAATACACCATTATCAATGCCACAGGCAACATAGTGTATGCCGATTTGCCAATAAAATTAAATAACAAAGAAAATAAAAATCACAATAAAATAACAATGAGCAAGGACATAACATTTACAAAATTAAAAAGGAAATATAGATCTGAAAAAAAATTCACATTAAAACATTTAATTTTATGAATCATTCAGAAAGAAAAAAGAGATCACAGTTTAAGGCCATTTATATTATATCAACTGATATTAATTTGAAATTATTTGGAATGGGGGTCCAGCGATAGGGCTTATGTGTACAAAGCATATGTACACATTTTGCAGAAAATTCAGACACAATTACTATTAAATGTGAGCATATTTATCATTTAATAAGTTAAAGTACATGTATACAGATATAAAATCCCTCCTCCCCAGGACCCTCAACAAACACCCACCCCCACCTCAAAAATAAGAAAGAATTTACTTTATCAATATTATTCCAACTGTGGAAACACTAAGTCACTAATATATGATTTCCCGACGGGATTCAAAATCATCCCAATATTTTGACCTGATCACATTTATCAATATCAAAGATTGTATTCTCAAAATTGTGATTGTATGGTTACAAAAACATAAATTTCAAAATTTGAAGTCTCATTATATAAAAAAAAGACGCCACTGACATACTAAAGTATCAGTTGTTAAAACGATGTTTCAACCAATGACACAGTGGCAAATTGGCACAAATGAAAATGTAGAAAAATGAAAGAACACTGTATACTTGAAGTAATATAATATAAAATTATAAGATAAACAATACTCCAAAAGATCATATCACAGAATAAATCAACAATCTGTATAACGTTGTGCACTATGAAAATAGTACTGCAATAAAACCTGGATATGTTGCAAAAACAACAAGGTAAAACAAAAAAACAATAATAAATAATTATTGCCCTTCACAATTGATGGAATGTTCTAAGAATGAAAGGCATGGAGTGGTTTTCAAATGAAAACTTTGTTATCAGTTTGATTGTATGTTTTCATTTACCCTTATATAAACCTTTGTTATGTGGGCAAACAGTGTAGATCCAGATTAGCTGTCAGATCAGTTAGCTTTTAGATTCAATTGGTTATTTCTGACAAAGATGGGACACAGGCAGATCTAGATCAGATAGCATGAATTTGCTGACTTACCTAGATCTACACTGTTCGCACATGGATTCAAATGTCTATTTACGGAGTAAAAAATTGTAAAATTTAGTAACATAAATTCCTTTCAGAATATTTTTAGAGTCACTGATATTTTCTTGTATTTTGTGAAAATCTAAAAATAAATTACAACAAGTACGGTATAGATTCTTCATGAGATTTTTGTAACAAAAATTAATTTTGAGCAGTGTGCCTTTAGGCTTTTAATTACTTGTAACAGAATTTTGGCATAACTGTTTGCAACATTCATAATATAAAATAATATTTTGATTTTTAGTATAAACATATTATTTTGGACGGATTTTATCTGAAAACAACAAAATTTATATTATTAAAATCCAAACAGAAAACAAAATCAACAATAGACACAAGGTAACAGTTCATGATAATAATGATTTATGTAAGAAGACAAGTAGAAAAATTGCTCTTTTAATGTTGTTTTTTATACTTATGGACGGAATAGCATAATGAGTATTCTGGTATATTTTTAATAACTTTTTTGTAACAATAAATAGATATTTCTTTATTTCAGTGAAATATCTATTTTATTTATCAAAGAACACCAGAAACTGATATTTTCAGGTGTAGCATAGCATTTACTAGTTTTTTCTGTTCACAACTGAAATAAAAAACAATATTTCACAGAAACAAATAAACTCCTTTTTTTAAAAATTTATTTTATGTTTTCTTGCAAAACAAATCTGAAAAATTGGTTAAGGAAAGTAATAAGTTTTTGTTTTTTTCAAGTAGTTCATCAAAAACTATGAAGATAAAAACGATATTCAACATTTTCAAAACAGTGAAAATACTAATTATTTCACTAAAAAACTCTATAATTAATTTGAAAACATAAAATTAAGTTCATTATTAAGTGCCAAGTACAATGAATTACCTATTTTAATGACTTTTTTTTATCTATTCTGACACAATCTGATGGAGACTGATTTGCTATTCTAACAATTTATTTTAAAATATGGATTTAATTTTGATATAATCTAAACAACTACGTCTGCTTCATTAGTTCATCATTTAAATTAAATGCCCCATGAATTTAAATTACTTTGATATGGGGCAAACCATGAAAAAAGGTGTCTTCGGTCACAATTTTTAACATTGTATTTGTTACTTTATTTGGAAAGAACTTAGAACTATTTATCATTTTCTGACAACCAATAGGAGATTTTGTTACACATTTTGATGACTAAATTTAATATTGACCAAGAAATTCATTTTAAAGTATCGTTGTCTGCTCAACTTCATGAACTCATTTCAAGGATTGATGTCAAGTGTCGGAAGGTACTTTTTCCGTGACACGCCCCATATTAATGATATTAATGAATGGATTTATGCTATAATCTAACAACTATTTCTGCTACAAAAGTTCATCATCCAAATCCCAGGCCCCATGAATTTGTTCGCCAGTTGAGGTACTGAATGCAGGACGTGGAGGCTGTGGACCAAAATGGTGCTTCTTCTTTCTCTTGTGTTCTTTTACCGGGCCTCCTCCTGCTGCGGAGCGGGGCCTTGTGTAGGAATTTCTTGTGTTCTCTGTAAAGTAATATAAATATACTTAGATGACATGAAATTACCATTTACTCCATATATACTGGAATGCGTTTTAATGCATGTGTAACCAGTGTAGATTCAGTCCAGTGGGCACATTCATACCATCTATTTGGATCTGCAGTGGTTGCATTTTGTTCAGAAATAACAAATGAATCTAAAAGCAAACAATGTAGATCCTGATCAGATGGCATGGATATGCTGGCCAATCTGGATCTACACTGTTCTCCCATGCAGCAAAGGTGTATCTATGGAGTAAAGTTTATAAGAAATAAGAAATTTTTATCATCCTTTTCACTGTTGAAATGTTTTAACTGTTCTTAACCCTTTCCTCCATAGACACACCTTTATTGCATGGGCGAACAGTTTAGATCTAGATCAGCTTGCACAACCATGCCATCTGATCAGAATCTAAACTGTTCGCTTTTTGATTCATAAGGTAATTTCTGACCAAGATGTAGGTCATTTCTGACCAAGATGCGACCAGTGCAGATCCTGATCAGACGGCACAGATGTGCCAGTTAATCTGGATCTACACTGGTCGCACATGCGAAAAAATGGGTATCTATGGAGGAAAGGGTTAATATACAATCTTTAGAATGTGCTTTGAAAGGCTTCCCAACAAAAGCTGATTTAAATTTATTCATGTACCGGGGTATATTTGTATAAAATATATATTCAGTAGACCTGAGTGGTCTAAGGCAAACAACTAGTCCAGCCTGTCTGGACGTAATCAGTGACGCTGTCTATCAACATGCTACAGTAAACCTGAAGTACCAAGTACGGAACGGTATGTGGTACGTGCCAGACCTAGCAAAGGACCATAGCCAGTGTAGAGGATAACAGAACAGAATACACATCAGACCAGTATGTATAGGATGTGTTAGGGCTGCCAAATCTCAAGATATTTTATCTGAATTCTCCGGATTTTATGGGAGTTAAAATGAAAGGATGAAAGGTCCAACCCAGGTTGAGGTGTTTCTTGTAACAAGGTACAGAGTACAAGAGGTCCAACACATGTTTTTTTACAACATACATAATAACAGAGTTCCAACACATGCACAAAAATTTCTTGTATGTCTTGTGCGTGAAATTTGATCCTCAAAATTAAATAATTTTGCAATATTCACGTCTTTGTCAGAAACAACCTCATTAATCTTAAAATGCAAACAGTGTAAATCCAGATCTGACTACACAGATGAGCCATCTGATCTGGATCTAAACTAGTTTCTTCTTGGTCAGAAATAACCTAATAAACTTGATTCAAATATGGTAGATTCTGATCAAACTGAACGGATATGCCATCTGATCTGGATCTCAATTAGCTGCTTCTTGGTCAGAAATAACTTAATGACTCTAAATCACACAGTGTAAATCCTGATCAGACTGCACAGATATGTCAGACTGCACAGATATGCCATCAAATCTGGAACTAACTACCCACTTCTTGGTCAAAAATAACCTAATGACTCTAAATCAAACAGTGTAGAACCTGGTCCTGTGATTATAAAACTTTTATCATGCTCGATTCAATTTGAGCATGAACATTTGATGGCTTCTTTTTTGTACATTATATAAAATAAAACATTTTAAACTGAAAATGTGACAAAATTGCTCTCAACAACAACTGTTGAACAGACAGGTATTCCTTATTTATGAAGACTGTTAATGTTCTAGACATTTTAAGTTTGAGCACAGAACTGAGTTGAGCATGAAAATAGTTTTATAATCACGGGGCCTGATCAGACTGCAAGGTTATGCCATCTGATCTGGATCTAAACTACATGTAGTCACCCTCTTGATCTAATGGATCCACACAGCTTACACGGATCCACACAGCTTACACAGTGGACATAAGCCATATGCCATGACGTAAGGACTTAAGAATTCTTACTTAAGAAGTGTGTATGACTGAAGTCACAAATTATAATTTAGGAGCTTTATATTCCATAATCAAGCAACCCTGAACTCAAAGATGTCATTAGACTACAAACGTCAGGACAAGCCTGCGTGACAAAATAATAGTAGGTTTTCTAAACATTCACTCTGACCGTAATTATCTCTGAATAGAATTTTCTTGACTGCTTCAAAGACAGGCAAATGTCAACGTTACAACGAAAGTGGATAAACTTTCTGGACTCAAAACCACCTGGATAAACTTTCTGGACTCAAAACCATGTGGATAAACTTTCTGGACTCAAAATCAGTCTGAATCTCATGTTTATCCTTTACTCCATAGGGCCTGTGTAGATCCAGACCTATTGGTACATCTGCAATGTCTGATCTGGATCTAAACTAGTCACATGGTCAGAAATAAACGAATAAATCTAAAGGTATACCGGGTAAGTGAAGATCCTGATCAGACAGTGCAGTTGTACTATTTCCTCCTATGATAAGAGTCATAGCCATGAAGTAGTGTTAACAAATACATTAACCCTTTCCTCCATAAATACGCATTTTTACGCATGTGCGACCAGTGTAGATCAAGATCAGCCGGCACATTATGTGCCGTCTGAACATGATCTGCACTGTTCGCATTTTGGTCAGAAATAACCTAATGAATCAAATAGCGAACAGTTTAAGATCCTGATCAGATGGCACAGATGCTCCAGCTGATCAGGATCTACTGTTCGCCCACGCAATAAAGGTGTGTTAAAGGTGTGTGAGGAAAGGGTTAACAAATAAACGTTGACACCAAAGTAATCACTGAACCACAACCCTGGTGTCAAAACCCACAAAGAGATTTCCCTTACTGTTTGTTTTATTTAACCCTTTACTCCATGACATAGTAGTATGGCTTTTATCCAAATGGTGACCAGTGTAGATCCAGATCAGCTGGTAGATTACGTTCATTAAGTAGCAAATAGTGTAGATACAGATAAGATGGCACTGATGTGCTGATCAGCCAGCACATCCATGCCATCTTATCAGGATCTACACTGTTTGCTTTTAGATTCATTTGTTTATTTCAGACCAAGATCTGACTAGTGCAGGAACAGATCAGATGGCGAAGATGTGCCTTTCACACCCCGAGCTGTTAATACGCAGCTTTAAATTTCGTGCACTTGTCAGCATTACTGTATTCATCTGAGCTATCTAACAGACAAGAAGCCATTCAAGAAGAATTAACAGAAATTACTGAGAGAACAATATAAAGAAAGGAAATTTTCTCAAATGTGCAACAGATTACAGGAAAACAAAACAACTTCAATAATTGACAAGGTTAAGGTCACTTCTTTGGAATGTGGGTTAGTGCAGCAGAGACACTTGTTCGTAATTTACCAAGATGAAATTACTAATGCACTGATTACACGGTAATTTTTCTACTTATCAGATCTAAGCACTGGTGCACTGGTGAACCCTTAAATCCATGGGATATTGCTGTCATCACATGAGAAACCAGTGTAGATCCAGATCAGAATGTCTTATCAAGATCTGCGCTGCTACCATTCAGAAATAACCTAATAAATCAAAAAGTGAACTGTGTAGTTTTAAAAACAGTGCAGATCCTGAAGAGATGTCACAGATGTGCCAGCTGATCTGGATCTGCACTCCAAATACTCTCCAAATCTGCCTATCAAGTAATTCCTGGATCAGGTTTTGACAATATAACCTTACAATTTACACAAACGTTACACACCAAACAAAAAACGGGAAGAAGCATACTGGCAGTGTGTAATGAGTTAACACACAAATCACTCGGAACTCAACCCGGAAGTAGTATGCAGGCAGTATGTGTAATGTGTTAACACACAAATCACTTAGAATGCTCTGGAGTTACTGTGAATTCATTAATATTCGTGCGGTACTTTATTCCCTGGATCCACAAATTAAAAACTGCTGGCTAGTGGGGTGTTAGATTTCACATTTAAAAATCAGAAATCTTTAGTTCCAAGTTCAGAAATTCTTAAAAAGAAAGAAGAAAGACAGAAGAAGAGAACACCACACTTCATCTTCTTGCTGTATTTACCTAAGATCTCTGGCCTAGCAAAATAAAGAAGATCAAATTTTATACCTTGCTTATTAAGATACAATTGCAAAAGCGTTGGTTGCATGAAAATCAATTATGATGTAAGCATTCAGTTGAAAATGTTCTGCTTGGTAAAAAACCCCACAGAAACTCCTTCAAATTTTGATATTTTTATAGTGCTTTTTGGAGATTTATGCTAGAAAACCATTTTTATTCCAATTACATGAATGGAAATAACTTGCCAAAAACAGACTGAATATGCCAATGATTTTAACCTATATATATGCACTGTTTTCAATCCCCTCACCCAAGCCACTGAAATTGAGATTCATATATGGTTTCTGACAAAGCCTAATTCCAATTTTCATGCAACCATCTTAAATTGTCACATATCTAACACAGAAGGGGTTTCAATGAAGTAACAAAATTTCATCAACAGTCAAACCCGAGCGAAAAACCATCTGTAAACAAAGACCACCTGTGCAAAACGATCACTTTATATTTGTCCCGCTGACTGATTTTAACCCTTTCCTCCAGAAATACGCATTTTTACGCATGTGCGACCAGTGTAGATCCAGATCAGGCGGCACATCCATGCCATCTGATCAGGATCTGCACTGGTCGCATTTTAGTCAGAAATAACCGAAAAAATCATAAAGCAAACAGTGCAGATCCTGATCACACGACACAGATGTGCCGGCTGATCTGGATCTACACTGTTCGCCCATGCAATAAAGGTATGTCTATAGAGGAAAGGGTTAAGAACAAATTCATCTGTGAACAAAGACCCCCTGCATTCAAAAGACTCCCGTTGGGTTTTCCTCCGAGTGGTCTTTGAAGACAGGGCCCAAGATCATAAAACTAAGTTTTGAGATCAGTCTCAAATCTCAAGGATCTGATTGGCTGAAATGGCGACTGGTCGCCATTTTAGCCAATCAGATGCTTGAGATTTGAGACTGATCTCCACATTTAGTTTTATGATCTTGGGCACAGGTTTGACTGTACATGTTATTTTGTAATTTTCATTGTAACCCCTTGTGAGCAATTACCGTAATCACCCTAAATCTTGGGACACCCTTATTATTTGGACACCCTTATTTTTCACAAAATTAATTATTTTTTGCAATCCTTTATTTTGGGTCACTTTTAGGATCAGTATTTTTGGTATCCCTATGATTTGGGACAGTTTCAGACAAAGAATTTTTTTGTGTCCCTAAATTGGATTATGTTGTCATGATGACCACTATTCTTCAACTTGTCAATTAGTCCAAATTAACAGAAGTATCTGGGCAACGATAATGAGGTTTAATAAAAACTTTTACCCTGATTGTTTAAGTTCCGTGATAATGTCCTGTCATGTATTTATACGATACTGGTACAAGCATACAGATCAAAGATACCCCAAAAAAATAGGACAATATTTTTACAAATAATTTTTTGCAGCCCTTAATATTGGGACGTGAAAAAAAAAAAAATTCCCAAGACTTAGGGTAAATACGGTACTATAAAAACATCACAGTACCATCCGAGTCATCTTCTATGGTTCCGAGAGTGGACTTTGCTTTAACAAACTCTGGTTGCGAATCTCGGGTAAACCGTTTCCCAGATCTGCTCTCGGCTCCTAAACCAAATACATTGTGAATGATTTATAATCGTTTAAATTCAATAAAAGCAGTTTCTATTAAAATCTCAAAGCTGACAAAATAAACTTGCCAACCTAAACATTTCATTATTTAAAATAATATCCTGTGCCATAGATTTTAAAAGTGAGTTGGGAGACCAGTCTCAAATCTCAACCATCTGATTGTCTGAAATGAAGACAGGTCTCGATTTCAGCCTATCAGATCCTTGAGATTTGAGCCTGGTCTCCTTTCTCAGTTTTATTGTCCTCTTGACATACCAAGGAAAGACACTAACAAACCATGTTCTTTACTCTTTCAAATACCGTAATCATTCATGTAATGTCCGCACTTGAGTATAGGCCGCATTCCTTAAATTATCCTTAATTCAGTATATAAGCCAGGATCAAATTTTACAAATGCAGTGACAATGTATTGGCCACCTCCCCAAATTCATAATGATTAAAGTAGACAGAACACAGTTCCGCCTATACACGAGTGATGGCCGTAGCAATTACTAACATTATTAGCACTTGATGTCAACAAATACTCCTATTGCATATGTGTCCTAGATCATAAAACTAAGATTGGAGACCAATCTCAAATCTCAAGCATCTGATTGGCTGAAATGGCAAATGGTCAGATGCTTGAGATATTAGACTGGTCTGCAATCTTAGGTTAATGATCTTGAGCCCTGAACTATCTGATGTTTTACCAAAATTGTAACTGTTGGCCCATGCAATATCTATGGAGTAAAGGGTTAAAGTCTTGTAGATATTCTCACCTTAAAACCCTTTACTCCATGGGATATGGATGTCATCCAATGAGAAAACCGTGTAGATCCAGTTCAGCGGGCAACTAACCTAACAAATCAAAAAGCAAACAGTGTACATCCCGATCAGAGAGCACTGATGTGCTGCTTGCTCTGGATCTACACTGTTTGCCAATGTAATAATGGTGTATTTAAGGAAGAAAAGGTTATTATATAATAAGTAAGAAAATGACACTGAATTTGAATACCTATGCCAGCTCTAGCAGTAATATCCTCCATTTCGGACGCTGACATCTTGCTAGCTGCAGCGAGCTGGTTCAGAAATTCTCCACGGTGATTCTCGAGCTCTTTCTCGAGAGCTTTCTGGAGCTCTTCGTTGAGCTTTTCTCGGTTCTTTTCAAGCTCAAGCTGCATTTCCTTCTCCAACTCCTCCATGGCTTTCTTGTGCCGCTGCTCCATCAGGGCCGCATTCAGGATCTGGCTTGCCATGCTAAAAATAGCACAAGTCATTGTTATAATTCCAAACCACTAACAGCAAAGCAACAACAAAGAATTTACAGTAAAATTTTAAACAGAATTGTAAAATGTTCTCAGTCCTTTATTCAATACATTGTATACCATATTTTGTCTAAGTCCTCGGACCCTCTGACAACAAGTGTCTGAACACCAAAATTATTTTGCCAAAGATTTTTTTCATCCGCTTAAAAATCGGACAATTATTCACATCTTGTCAGTAGATCTTTAACGGAAAATAATTCACATCTTGTCAGTAACTCCTTTAACTTACAATTATTCACATCTTGTCAGTAAATCTTTTGACTGACAATTTACATCTTGTCAGTAAATCTTTTAACCGACAATTATTTACATCTTGTCAGTTAATCTTTTTAACCAACAATTATCCACATCTTGTGAGTAATTTTTTAACTGATAATGTTCACAAAAAAAGTTCAATTAGTCCTAATTACAACTAGACTGAAGGTTGTGAATAAAAAAAACTAACTAAATGTTAACTGCTTACGCCATGTATACAGGTTTTTTTGTGTGTATGACCAGTGTAGCTTTACTACAAATTTCGATTTCAATTAGAATTTCAACCAGCGAGTGACCACTGTAAACATCTGTTGCACTGCAACACTTCAAAAGACGCTGATCATGTTTTGTTTCATGCAAATTATGTTAGAACTGCCACTCCAATCAGAAGATGCTGCATTCAACTTCCAAGTAAGGTTTAACTGTCAATTTTTTGTTGCTGTGAGTTCATTCTCCTTGAATTGAAAATTTCGTTTTCTAAAGATTTGAATGGTTCAAAAAGCACTGAAGCTATAAGAAAAGGTGTCCCCTGTCAAAATCCTATTCTGTTTAGTTCCGCCAATTGTTTTCTCGTTTAGGTCAAACCCATTTTTTTATCTTGGGGCCGCTGAACATGGAATGGTATTAATGTGAAAATACCTCATTGAAGGTTCCATGTTCACCGCCATATGCATACCATCGTTAGGGATGGATCTAAATTGTATCGTTTATTTGTGTAATTACTGAGTTGTGCTCATCCCAGGACTAGGCGGCGTGGGTAGTAATATGCATTCCCATTACTGCCCATGAACACGCTCAATCAAACCGAGCCTGCAGTATTTTCATATTTGTCGTGTTCGGTGACTTTCAAAGTTCCCTTTTCATCTAATTAAAGTAAAGTAACCTGAAAGCGTGAATAACTTAGTGAACAGCGTTCTGTTGATTAAATATTCCCGCTACTTCTCATAGGGAATATCAGATGCCATTTGTATTTGATGGTTTGGTTGCAAGCCAAAATCTAGCCCAACTATTTGTGCGCAAGAGCTTTTCTATATATACGATGGTCGCTCTTTGCGCACAACCCAGTTACTATTCAAATCAATGCGGAAAATTTTCCTTCTATTTCTATATGCCGCCGATCGGAAAATGAATCGCAACTTTTCAATCTTTTGCCGGCTTCATAAAGCATCTTAAACATATTTATTTAAAAAAAAATTACATACCTGAGAAGCCACATTCAGGTAGAATCAATATATGCAATCCTTTATAAGTAACGTTTTCGTTTTTTATGCAAAACTGTTTTAAACCTCCACCCATGTCGATTACACCGCATAAAGTTTATCTGACTCGCGTTTATCGATAATTTTCACCGTGTAAACGGCATATGCTGTGGTAGGTTTAACAAGTTATTTTGTGGATTATTCGTTCATTTTATTGTTACTTTTATCATTATTTATGTTTTATAACGATATTTGACATACCAGTGTTGAAATTTTCATGTGGGAGTGAAAAAAAAGAATTTAAATCGGGTCGATTTCCACCACAGTTTTGATCGTAACTGCTTGAGACGTAAAGGACAGACAACGAAAATGTCCGTATGATAATGGGTCTGTGCTTGCAGTCGTATGATTGAGACTAGCCAAAATCTAACTGAAATCGAAATCTGTAGTAAGTCTGTGCTGATATTAACCCTTTTACTCCCCTAGATGGATGTAATCCCATGGGCAAACAGTGTAGGTCCAGATCAATCATCTGATTAGGATCTTTACTGTTCGCTTCTTGATACATAGGTCTATTTCAAACACCAAGAAGAGAACAGTTCAGATCCCATCACCCTACACATCTGTGCATCTGGATCTAAACAGGTTGCTCATGAATGGGATACAACCTGTTTCCGGAGAGCTAAGGGTCAGTGAGTTGAAATGTGTACTGAAAAATGAACTACAGTTGACTTATTCTAGCATACCTTATTCCTTGGCTGTAAAGTTAAGCATGAGGGAACCAGTTAATATGACTGTATCAATACTAGGTCCAACAGATATGATGTTGTAGAGAAGCCTTTGTAGGAAGAAAACATCAATTTTTTTATTAACCCTTTACTCCAGTACTTGGGATGAATGTGGATTGGAGAAACTCACCACAGGTGGGATGAGAATGCACAGGGCTGAAGGTTATAAAGCTGAGATTGGAAACCAGTCTCAAATCTCAAGCATCTGATTGGCTGAAATGGCGACTGGTCGCCATTTCAGCCAATCAGATGCTTGAGATTTGAGACTGGTTTCCATGCTCAGTTTTATAACCTTGGGCACTGATTGCCAATCTTGAGTCAGATGATCTACCCCTAGACAACTGCTCCTCCACATTTGAATATGAAAAACATCTGAGCTGTTTAAAATTAAAAGGAAAGACCTTCACACATATTTAACAACCAAAACATTTTTTCATACCCTGATGAACTCGATCAATAATTAAAGAAATGCTGTAATAAAAACAGGCAGGCGTACCCAGTTCCAGTTTTCTTGCGTCCCATCATCATCTCTTGCTTTTCTTTGTTTATCTGTTCTTCCAGAAGTCTGAAAAGTAACTCAATCAATCAATCTTTGGTCACATAATGTATTAGACAGAAACTTCTTGCACTATGAGCAAATAACTTTGGAAACTGTAAAGTCAATTGCTAAAAAATTAAGTTTTCAAGTCAAGTAAAAAATATGTAATGATATAATTACACAAATAATTAGGACAATATTTCCCAAGTGGCACATACCTGCCATCTGATCAGGAGCTACACTGTTTGCCTTTAGAAGTTGCCCTACATTTGTAGCCAATCAGAAGCTATGAAAATTCTAATTCCTCAGCGATTGTATTCAATAGAACTCCTTCTATTTCCTATCTTACAATGAACAAAATAGATCGATCTATTTTTAACTGCGCATGGGCATGGCTACAAATGTAGGGCAACTTCTAAGTCGGATAGAGTCTATTAAGACGTTTCTATAGACTCTATCCTATACTTAGATTTATTTATTTATTTCTGATAAAGATGTGACCACTGTCTGATCAGATACACTGTTTGCCGCCATTCATAAGTTTATTTTTGACCAAGAAGAGACCAGTGTAAATCTGGTTTGAAGGTTATAAAGCTGAGATAGGAAACCAGTCTCAAATCTCAAGCATCTGATTGGCTGAAATGGCGACTGGTCGCCATTTCAGCCAATCAGATGCTTGAGATTTGAGACTGGTTTCCATGCTCAGTTTTATAACCTTGGGCACTGAATCAGTTGAAAGACAAAGTTGTGCTGGCTGATCCGGATCTACAGTTAAACCTGCCATAGCAGCCACCAGCAATCAGCATCCACCTTTCTAAAACAGCCAGTTTGAATATGTCCTAAACTGACATTTTGTTCTAATTTTTACCTCTCTTGAATAGCCACATATATTAAGCAGCCATTTTTTTACTCCCTTGGGTAGCTGCTTAACCCTTTATTCAATATATATGTATTTTTACATGTCTGATCAGAATCTGCACTTCTTGCATTCAGAAATAAGCTAATGAATGAAGAAGCGAACAGTTTAGATTTTAATCAGCCGGCACATCCGTGCTGTATCTGGATCTAAACTGTTTGCCCATGCAATAAAGGTATATCTATGGAGGCAAGGGTTAAGACAGGTTAGACTTTACATTGTTCACATATGCAATGAAAATCATAAATGGGGCACGCAACGGAAAAAGGTACCTTCAGTCATATTTTGTGACATATTTAGAAAGAACTAATAATAATACATTATTTTCTCGTAATTAAAAAGAGATTTGGTAACACATTTTGTTAATAAAATGGAATTTTTAACGCAAAATGCATTAAATAAAATGTCGTCAAAGATTGATGTCAACCGTCCGAAGGTACATTTTCCCGTGACGTGCCCCAAATATGGAGTAAAGCGTTAAAGAGTTACCTCTGTTTGGCAAATCGTTTGGCCTGTATTTTCTCGTTGATGACCTGCTCTTGTTTCTCTCTGTTCATCTGCAGCACATCGTTCACGTGCTCTACCTGGTTGTAGTGCTGCTGTATAATCTGGTCTGCCTGGTTCGCTGACAGACGCCCACTATCTATCTTCTCTTCTAGTTGAGCCTAAGGGAGATAATTATCATTATTTTAGCAAACTTACTTAATTTCCTTATAACTGGGTCTAAGGGAGATGATTATCATTATTTTAGCAAACTTACTAAATTTCCTTATAACTGGGTCTAAGGGAGATAATTATCATTATTTTAGCAAACTTACTAAATTTCCTTACAACTGGGTCTAAGGGAGATAATTATCATTATTTTAGCAAACTTACTAAATTTCCTTATAACTGGGTCTTAGGGAGATAATTATCATTATTTTAGCAAACTTACTAAATTTCCTTATAACTGGGTCTAAGGGAGATAATTATCATTATTTGAGCAAACTTTCTAATTTTCCTTATAACTGGGTCTAAGGGAGATAATTATCATTATTTGAGCAAACTTTCTAATTTTCCTTATAACTGGGTCTAAGGGAGATAATTATCATTATTTGAGCAAACTTTCTAATTTTCCTTATAACTGGGTCTAAGGGAGATAATTATCATTATTTGAGCAAACTTTCTAATTTTCCTTATAACTGGGTCTAAGGGAGATAATTATCATTATTTGAGCAAACTTTCTAATTTCACTTATAACTGGGTCTTAGGGAGATAATTATCATTATTTTAGCAAACTTTTTAATTTTCCTTATAACTGGGTCTAAGGGAGATAAATATCATTATTTTAGCAAACTTTCTAATTTTCCTTATAACTGGGTCTAAGGGAGATAATTATCATCATACATATTATAGAAATATCCATTTTGTGCGATGTTTCTTGTTGAGTTTTCTGAATGAAGGGGTTTCCAGATTAAAGGGGTTGTTGCTATATTAAAATGTTGGGACCAGATGATCTGTCACATTTTTGGGATGTTTCAGTTCAAAAGGGTTTTGGTGTATGCTCTAATATTCCTTATAATTGGGTCTAAATGAGATAATTACTGTCAGGTGTTAACCCTTTTACTCCACAGAAATAACTTTATTGTATGGGCGAACAGTGTAGATCCAGATAAGCCGGCACATCTTTGCCGCCTGATCAGGATCTACACTTTTTGCTTTTATATTCATTCATTAGGTTATTTCTGACCAAAATGTGACAAGTGCAGATCCAGATCGGATGGCAAAGATGTGCTGGCTGATCTAGATCTACACTGGTCTAAGGAGTATGGAGGAAAGGGTTCAGTTAAATCCGTATTTCACTGATTCAGAAACAAACTTATATACCCTATACAAATAATGAATAGAGAGAACAAATTTCTAAGAAAAGGAACTCGGTGACATAAATACTGCAGACAGCGATTAATTACAGTTTCAAAGAAAATAAATTTCCTTTCAACAAAGAGGGAAATCTGATCTTTCCTAAAAAAATTTAATATATTAAGTAATTTTCCACCAAGCCCTCAAATTACTCAAATGAAACATCATATATCAAACAATATTTCCTTACCAATGTTTTCATAGAAATTAAACTACTTCCTACATGAAATTTATTTCATGTATATTCAGCATGTTATCTTAGAGGTTTATATTGCTGTAATTTACAGTTAACCCTTTACTATATTTACATGTATATGGTATTTATCACAAGTGCAAATAATGTAGATCTAGATTGGCCAACACATCTGAGCCATCTGATCAGGATCTACTTTGTTTGCTTCTTGGTCAGAAATAATGAATCAAAAAGCCAACAGTCTAATTCCTGATCAGATGGCATAGTATGACAGCGAATGACTTAGTCATTGATGCACCCAAGAATAAAGGAATAAATTAGGCAATCAACTTTTACATCAATGTAGAGTCTGAAAATATCTAAACAGAGAATCCTTCTTCTCCAAACAACACGTGTAACAGTGTTAGTGCAATGCAAAGAAAATAGTTCTTATTTTGAAAGCTGATAAACAATGTGCATGCCTGTATGCAATTTACACACTTGTTTATAAACATAACCAATAATTTTCTAAAAAAAGTTAATTTTGGATATTTGAAGTATAACAGAATAATGAAAGTATCTGAAGTTCTAAACATACACATTTAATATTCTTGAGGAGTGGTAAGGGGAAACACAACTTTTTTTTTATGATGACAGTGTTTTTGTGTGCTTGTGTGCATATTTTCTATTTTTTCTATTGAAAGCAAACCAATAACTGTTTTTAAACATGTTTTATAATAATAGTATTCAATTGTGGCCAATATCTCTTAGCGTTGTAATTTCGATTATTACTGGTTTACACACATTACCAGGCCTGCCAAATCTCCGGACTTTATCAGAAATCTCAGGATTTTAAGTTACTTCTCCGGAACTCCGGATTTATAGTCAAAATCTTCGGATTTCAATGAAATCGCAAAAAGTATACATTAATTAACCTAATTTAAAGTTGTGCAATGCACATGATGAATGTAAAAGATATTATACTGCAGTCCCCTGTTTCCTATTTATTACGAGATAATGAGGACGTGGTCAGTGACATGCTGCCTCAGTGCCACAGGCACAATAATAACTGTGTGTCATAAACTAAACAAGGGCCTTGATGTTACAAACAATGACAAAAATGTAGAAATTTTCTATAAATGATCTTGAAAAAGGCTTTATGCCGAAACATAGAAAATAGAGTGTAAAAACAATGTTATGTTATTAAACGTTATAAAAACATCATCATCGTTGTTGTCATCATCATTAACATATTCAAACAAAATCTCTGGATTTTTAATGAAGAAGTTTCGGCAGGCCTGCATTATGAAAATTGCCAGCAGATATGCAATTTCCATAAAGACAAATAATTAACGAATAGAGGGATACAGAGACTTATAAATAAAGAGAACTGAAAACCAAACTGCAGTCACTAATCAGCAAAACTAGAATTAGGTGTTCCTTGGAACACAAGTGTCGCCTAAATTTGTATTTCAAAGGGGCATAACTCAGGTACATGAGTTATTATTCTTGTTGTCACTGATGGCTTTGTTCATGCAGATGATATATACTCCAAGTATTAAGTGAATAAGACAAGTACTTTCAAAGTTATAGGCAACATTTAAGTTTTATGTTAAAGTTTTATTAAAAGGGACTTAACTAAAAATAGTGAAACAGGAGTTATAATTCTTGTTGTCACCGATGACTTTGTATATATGGGGCATGTCACATTAAAAGGTGTTTCTGGACAACTGACATCAATTGTTTGAAATGACGTTAGAGCAGACATCATAAAATTATTATGCATTTAGCAGTAAAATAAGTATAATAAAGTTGAGCAGACATCATAAAATTATTACGCATTTAGCAGTAAAATTAATATAATATATTCAAAATGTATAATTTATTACCCTTAAGTGACGAGAAAAAAAGTTCTTTCCAAATACAGTAAATTCATAAAAAAAGTGTCAGAAAAATAACACCGAATGAACCTTTTTCCCTCTTGAGGAGCCCCATAATTTGTTTATTTACATATGAGATAAAAGTCAGCAAATCTGTTGCTCAAGGTCAGAATATCTCCTTGAAATGACCTAACCCCCTATTAAGAACATGTTTTTGAAGCTGGCAGAAAAACAGGTGTATTTATCATAAGAGAATCATAAGGACCTGATTAGCTCACCTTAGAAAGTGGTCTTTACAACATTGATACTGGTCCCAAGATCATTAAACTCAAATCTCAAATATCTGAACAGTTGCCATTTTATCCAATCAGATGCTTGAAATTTGAGACTTGTTACCAGTTTAAGTTTTATTATCTTTGGCCCTGGATATGACTACTGTTGGAACTAGAGTGGAGTAAGTATTTACTGTGGTATCATCTAATTTCCCGTGGCCCTATTTTTGTACATATGAGTCACGTCTATTTTGCGCAGACATAAATTTGCAAAGTTGTATCATTGAATAAGATATTATGCGGTGAATATTCTCTTGAGTTTGAATTTGCGTGTATTGTCTAACGCAAAATATGCAAAAATGAATCCCAATTAACATATAATATTACCACAGTACCATTCAAGGGCTGCAAACATGCATACTTGGTTGGTTAATGCAAAAGGAGTTTTTATAAAAATGTTGAGTAATTTTCAGAATAAAAATCAGACATAATAATATAAGTTTAAAATCATCACTTTTAGTTGAGTTTGAAGGGCCAGGTGAGCTTCTACATAAAAACGACGTTTAACAATGCCATAAAAAATCTCAAATTTTGTATACATGTATCAGTAATATTTGAACTTCTCAAGTTACCAACAGCAACAAAAATATATATGGTAAACCAGGATAGTTATTTTCATATCTGAAGTTTGATCTTTTAAGACATAAACAGAATTTCATGAAAACAAAATGAAATTGTCACATCATAAAAATCAAGAAAGTAGGTTGCATGTTAATGGCTTGTATGATTGCATAAACTACACACAAATAACCTGGTACAGTAAAACACTTCATTACGGACACTCGATATTACGGGCACCCCGGTAATATGGGAAATTTTTTAAAGAACAGACATGTTCCCTTCTTCTTGATTTAAACCTACAATTAAGGACAACCCGCTATTAAGGACACTTTTCCTCAGTCCCTTAGGTGTCCGTTAAAGGGGTTTCACTGTACAGTGTATTTATAAAATGTTTTTCAATTCTTTTGAAAAGTCACCAAGGAGCCATGACAGGTAGTCTGTATTTAGTAATGGGTTAAACAATGATTAAAGTGACCCTTTGCCACACTTTGTAAAAAGCACCAAGCAAACAGTAATCACCCTTGTTTCATGGAAACTTGTCACATTTTTTTCTGGCAAAAATGATTTTTCAAGAACTTTTTACAGCATGCATTCGTTCTTGTTTAGCAAAGGGCGACAACTGGTAAATTATCAAAAAAAAAACAACAGAAGCAGCAACAGTCCACATTTTGAAATGTTACTTTTCTTTCAAAATCTTAAATTTAAATGACTGTTAGTTTAGATGTAGATTTGTCATTGTGTATGATATACATGTAAGCATATTTTTTGGAAATTAAAAACAGAGCAAACAAAAAGATTATAAATTATAAAGAAAGAGTCAGAAAACAGTCGTAATAGTACCTTTGTGCTTTTGTATACTTCATTACTTGATATTTACTTGATATTTTTTTAGTCAAATGTTCATTTACAAAGATAACATCAACCAAATAGTGACGCACAACTTAATGTAGAAATATGCAGTTTTACAGAAAGGAACATTTAAAGCTTAAAGTCATCATGTTCCTTTAGAAAAATTGATAGGCCACTGGATGCATTTGTTTAAACCATAATCATAAACTCTGATCATGAGGTATCTCTTCACTGCATGGGCGAACAGTATAGATCCAGATCATCTGGCAAATCTGGATCTGCACTGTTCAATTTTTTATTTTATAGGTTATTTCTGATCAAAAAGCCAACAGTGCAGATACTGATTAGAAGGCATGAATGTGCCAGCTGATCTGGATCTACACTAGTTGCACATGTGTTAAAATGCATATCATGTCGGTCATCATCAGATATTTTCAGAGGATCAAAATCATGCATCCAATTATCACATTTAAGACAAGCCTGCCCATGCAAAAGTGCTACATGTTCAACTATATCAACGTCGGTCAATCACCATCGTGCAAAGATTTTTTTCCTACCTCACTGGTCCGCCGAGCCTGTAATATTACTTGTAACATGAGTTACGAAATGGCCTACAGGGAGACTTGGGAAAAATTTTCTTAACTTCTCCCTATATTGTCTGAGGCACAAATATAAGAAAATTTCCAAATACACTGCAACTCCATTATATCGCGGACCTCGGGGTCCAAGGCCGCCAACCGCGATATAAACGGAGCGCGATATAAGTAAATAATTGCGCTAAAACAAGGAGAATTCATTTGTTTTTGCTGTCAGATGCATGTATAGTGAGGTGTTGCGTAATTAACACGCTTGTATAACAAAATTTCCAAATGTAAAAAATTACAACAATATCTTTTATCAAACCTGTGTCAACCCTTTACTCTATGGATATAACTTATATCCCATGTGCAACAAGTTTAGATCCAGATCAGCCAAACATCTTTGTACTCTTATAGGATCTAAACTTAAACATATTATACTATTTCTGACAAAGAAGAAAATGGTGTTGATTCTCTTCATACTGCATAGATATGCTGGCTGATCTGGATTTACACTTTGCACACGGGATATAAGCCCAATGTGCCAAATGATCTGGATCTACACTGGTTGCACAATGGATATATCCTTAGAGTAAAGGGATAAAATCTCAGATACTCATTTAACCCTTTCCCGTACAGATACACCTTTATTGCTAGGGCGAACAGTTTAGATCCAGATCAGCCGGCACATCCGTGCCGTCTGATCAGGATCTAAACTGTTCGCTTTTTTATTCATTAGGTTATTTCTGACCAAAATGTGACCAGTGCAGATCCTGATCAGACGGCACGGATGTGCCGGCTGATCTGGATCTACACTGGTTGCACATGCGTAAAAATGCGTATATATGGAGTAAATGGTTAACCCTTTCCCGTACAGATACACCTTTATTGCTAGGGCGAACAGTTTAGATCCAGATCAGCCGGCACATCCGTGCCATCTGATCAGGATCTAAACTGTTCGCTTTTTGATTCATTAGGTTATTTCTGACCAAAATGCGACCAGTGCAGATCCTGATCAGATGGCACGGATGTGCCAGCTGATCTGGATCTACACTGGTCGCACATGCGTAAAAATGCGTATTTATACAGGAATGGGTTAAGACATCAAAATATACTTTAATCATTGACCTGGCAAACTAAATGGACAAGATTCAGAGTCAGACCTACAAAGAACTGTGCCCAAGATCATATAATTGGAGACAAGTCTCAAATCTGAAATGGTAACCAGTAAAAACATGTTTCAGATTTGCGACTGGTGTTTATGATCTTGGGCCCTTGTCTATAGTGAAAACCCTCTATTTATATCACTTCTGGGACTGGACATGGGTGGTCTTAATAGAGGGTGGTCTTAATTCAGGGGTAGAAAATTGTGCAAAACTGTTTAAAGGAAACTGAAATACAATCAAACCTAAGCTAAAGACCACCTGTATACAAGGACTACCTCTAGATAAAGTCCACATTTGATTTTTCCTACTGACTGACTTAAAGAACAAAATCGCCTGTGAACAACAACCACCTTCCTTCTAAGACCACTTTTGTGTTTTCCCTGAGTGGCCTATAAAGACAGGTATGACTGTAAGGGTATTTTTATCACAGCAGTCTTCACTTCAGGGTATTCTTTATGAGTGGTTTAAATGCACCTTTAATTCAAATCCATTTGGGTTGAAGGTTATAAAGCTGAGATTGGAAACCAGTCTCTAATCTCAAGCATCTAATTTGCTGAAATGGCGACCAGTCGCCATTTCAGCCAATCAGATGCTTGAGGTTTGAGACTGGTTTCCATGCTCAGTTTTATAACCTTGAGCATTGGATTATTATCAATCTCAAACTTGATTTTGTGAAGTACAGGAAATCCAGAATTCTTCACATGTCTCTATTCTTTTTGCCCCTGTCATTTAACTTTAAACAATTTCATCTTCAATCAATTCTGGAAGTTTGTATAACATTAAAGAGTAAAAATGGCCTGGAAGCGTTTGTTGATCAATAATTCATAAAAATAAAAGGAAACAAATTTTTCAAAGGTTCCTTTTTTTGTGCCTGTTATTTAACATAAAATTATTTTATCTTCTCTCATGTCCATTCTGGAAATTTGTATAACATTAAAGAGTAAAAATGGCCTTGAAGCGTTTGTTGATCAATAATTCATAAACATAAAAGCATCAAATTTTTCACATGTTCATATTGTTTTTGTGCTGTTATTTGACTAAGGAACATTTCATCTTCTCTCATGTCGATTCTTGAAGTTTGTATTACATTTTGAGTGAAAAAAGCCTTGAAAAATTTTATGATCGATGATTCATGAACATAAAAACAACAAATGTCTAAATATCACAAACAAGCTATTACTTAATACAACTCTGGTAACATGTCATGTTTGGAAACAATAAAATGATTCACAGTTCATTATTTTATATGGATACTCAGTACATGAAAAGAGCATCTAAGATTGGTCAAGTAAAGAACTGTGCCCAAGGTTATAAAACTGAGCATTAAACCAGTCTCAAATCTCAAGCATCTGATTGGCTGAAATGGCCACCAGCCACTATTTCAGCCAATGAGATGCTCGAGATTTGAGACTGGTTTCCAATTTCAGCTATATAACCTTCAGCCCAGATCTCAACTTCAGCCAATCACCTGCTTAAGTCAGGAGACTGGCATTCTAACTCAATTTTAACTATTTGATAGGCTCTGGTGAACTGATTTTGGATATTGGAAACCAGGCTAAAAACTCAAGCTTCTGATTGGTCAGTTCAGAAACTGGGTTGAAGGTTATAAAGCTGAGATTGGAAACCAGTCTCAAATCTCAAGCATCTGATTGGCTGAAATGGCGACTGGTCACCATTTCAGCCAATCAGATGCTTGAGATTTGAGACTGGTTTGCATGCTCAGTTTTATAACCTTGGGCACTGGTCTACGCTTCAGCCAATCACCTGGAATCTGGAGAACCATCCCATATATTCTTCCTCAGCCTTGAGGAAGTTAAACCAATCAAATACTGCAAGTGCATTTATTTTCGAGGCATATATCATGGTTTCTGTTAAATTGTATTTTCGTGGGTTCTTAAACTCTTGGTTTTTCATTTTCCAAAATATGTTGAAATTTAATTTAATGTAATATCCTTTATCTTTTTTGCATTGAATTGGTGGATCGATCTGTCCACAAAGCCCACGAAAATTAATACCGCACAAAAATGATTACCGATTTCACAGTATCAAAGACTGTAGACAGGGCCCAAGATCATAAACCTGAGTTTAGAGACCAGTCTCAGATGCTTGAGATTAGAATCTGGTCTCCAGTTTTCGTTTAATGATCTTGGGACCTGTCTCCAGTCTAAGTTGTACTATGTTGGACACACTATGTTGGACACTGACCTGTAAGTTCTTCAATGTCTGATCTTGTTTCTGAAGCACAGCCTGTCTTCTTGCTTGTCCAACCTGAAAATATATAACACGACTAGCAAATACACCAAACGACCGTATCCTGCCCCAAATCGGAGTCTTTAAAAATACACATAAATGGTGAATCTCTTTATTGGAAATGGGGGTGAACAGATTTTCTTGATGAGTAAAAAATTGCATTAACTCTTAAAAAAAAAGAAACAGTTCTGCTGTAAATTATTTTTTAAGGGGTATTGTGGTTTTCAAAACAAAAACTGTTATTATAATGTTTTCGCAAAACCCAAAATAGCAGCTTTACCTCCAATCGTCCAATGAGAGCTGCTAATTCCTTCTCTTGTTGAGCCAACGCAGCCTCGGTTTCAAGTGCAAGTCGTCTCCTTAACATTGCCTCTGCCTGTCTTTTCTCTTGCTCAAACAGTATCATCTCTTGGTCCTGTTTAAGGAATGATTCTTATTTTGGTGCGGTTCATGCAGATTGGACGTGCATGCGAGAGCTGGCAAATCCATAAAGCGCGCTAGCGCTTTATGGTAAATTTGCCAGCTCTCGCGTGCACGTCCAATCTGCATGAACCGCACCAAAATAAGAATCATTACTTATATTTACATTTTATTAATTTTTTTTTCTTTAAATAAACTTAAGTCGAACGCTTTCAAAAATTAGTATTAAGTGAAAAGGGGGAGTAATACGTGGGAGTTTTCAATAGTAACAGCCATGACGTTACTGACGTCATTACGGTTCATGCAAAATGAACCGAATTATTTTAAACGAAGAAATCAATAGGAATGTAAATATAAATACAATGTAACTCTTTACTCCATGTGATACGGGTTTTATCCCATGGTTGAACAGTGTAGATCCAGATCTGTGCCATCTGATTAAGATCTACACTGTTAGCGTTTAGGTTCATGAGGTTATATCTATAATCTGACTAATAAGCAAACAGCATAGATCCAGATCATATTGCAATGTTGTGCTGGATGATCTGGATCTAACCTGGTCACTCATGTGATAAAGTCATCATCATCAATGAAAGTGTACATTCGCAGAGATCATATATATCTATATTCCACAGATAACAGTTGAACACTATTCACACTGCCTAACCTTCTTCCCCAAGGGATATGGCTGTTATCCCGTGGGCAAACAGTGTAGATCCAGATCAGCTGGCTTATACATTTCATCTGATCAGAATCTACCCTGTTTCTTTAAGATTTTTAGGTTATTTCTGACCAAGAATCAAATTGTAGATCCAGATCAGATAACACAGATGTGCCAGCAGATCTGGATCTACATTGGTCAAATATGCATAAACCAGAAAATCTGTGAGCTAATGCTCACTAGTGATACCCCCGCTGTGAGAAAAATGACTTTCAAAATGTAATTTGCATTTTTCAATAAAGATGCCCTTTGGTTTATGTAATGCACCTATATAGTGATAAAGATACTCTTTGGATTGTGTAGCGCACCTGTATAGTAAAAAAAAAACCTAAAAATAGTCCGTAAACAGGAAGTAGATGAGCAAGGAGCATAAAATCGCTTAATACCATATAGGACTTTAGGAAAAAGCAATACGCAAAACATCAGGCAGCTGCATGTTATAGTTGCTTAGAAAACTGCGACGGAAATTGTGCATGTTTGTCATCTATGTGTAAAAATCTAAGTATTCGGTAAACAGGAAGTAGGTGAGCAAGGAGCATAAATTAAATTGCTTTACACCATATGGGACTATAGGATAAAGCATTATGCAAAATATCAGGCTGCTGCATGTTGTAGTTGCTTAGAAAACTGCGACGGAAATTGTGCATGTTTGTCATCTATGTGAAAAAATCTAAGTAAACGGTAAACAGGAAGTAGGTGAGCAAGGAGCATAAAATCGCTTTACACCATTTGGGACTATAGGATAAAACATTATGCAAAATATCTGACTGCTGAATGTTGTAGTTGCTTACAAAACTGTGACGGAAAATAAAAATGCCCTTTGGTTGATGTAATGCACCTATATAGTTACAAAATCAAAAAATATGCTACAAACAGGAAGTAGATGAGCAAGGAGCATAAAATCGCTTTACACCACATGGGACTATAGGATGAAGCAATATGCAAAGTATCAGGCTGCTGCATGTTATAGTTGTTGAGAAAACTGCGACGGAAATTTTGTTACGGACGCACGGACGGACGGACGGACAAGGGTAAAACAGTATACCCCCTCTTCTTCGAACCGGGGGTATAAAAACCAGTACATATGGGGAAAAGGACTATCAGACTTTTCATTTTTCCAAATATTTAGATTTTCGGAAAAGCATGTTTTTGCCATTTCCAATTTTAATTAAAACTCTCTGTTCAGATTCTCTGTGGAAACATTTTGATTACACTGCCTCTTAAGAAATTTTCCTTTGATGATGTTAGTTTAAACCAACAGAGCTATCATTTTCACTCGGGAGAGATTGAGGCATTCAATTTTAGCAACTAAATCAAAATTGTTTATTTCATGAAATATATTTAATTATATTAAAATGACTATTAATTTGAGTTATTATAAATCCTGTCATCGGAGAATTATTTGACATTTCAAAACTTCTTCAAATAACAATTCAGTGCCTTTCATCTTCTGTTAATTGCTATGAAAAATGTGTTTCTCTCATTCACAGCCACAAGACAATGTATTGTGTAATGTGCAAATATACACTTGGCAAAAGTAATAGGGCAATTTGATATCCTTGGCACATTTAAAGTAAAAGTTCATTTTGTTAATAATCAATTAACCCTTTCCTTCATAGATACACCTTTCTACGCATGAGCGACCAATGTAGATTCAGATCAGCCGGCACATCATGCTGTCTGATCAGGATCTAAACTCTTCGCTTTTTGATTTGTTAGGTTATCTCTGACCAAAATGCAATCAGTGCAGATCCTGATCAGACAGCATGGATGTGCTGGCTGATCTGGATCTACACTGGTTGCACATGCGTAAAAATGTGTGTATATGGAGGAAAGGGTTAAGTGAAAGTTCATTTTGTTAATAATCAATTAAAGAAAAAACTTTTAACCTACATTAATTATGTGTATAAGTGCAATTATAATTATGTCTTTTAAGATTATAAGAAAGCACAAATGCGAGAATGTATGCCCGCATGAATATATAATTCCCGTTTTTAAAGCCAAAATTTGTACCTGACAAATTACATGATAACGCAGTATCAAATCACACGAGGAATTTTTGTTAAGAAAAGACGTGATAGATACCAGAGCATTTTGGAGTTTTTCTATCTCTTTGTCTGTTGCGCCCTTCCTGTCTGCAATCAAGGCTGCCTGCTGGGCCTGTAGTCCTGCAAGTCTCGCTCTCCGTTCACCTAATTTGTGCTCCAAACTACAACAAAATGTCAATGAAAAGTGAATACTTAATAAGAAGCTGGTGGATCTAGATCTATGTTGCTTACCCACGTAATAAATAAAAGTCATTTATTATATACCCATGAATGATTTGAGCATAGTGCAGCATTCATTTGCAAGATTGATACAACTTGTCAGATTAGCAATTCTGTATTGGACAATGCCATTTTCCAATTCTTTATTTTGCAGCTTCCCGTGTTCTATGTGGTGTCATAACTATGTTGTCGTAATTTTCCGTCACATACCGAACTCCTAAATAGGAAATTTCCATCGCTGTTTACAAAGGTTATGATATTTTTAAGCCATTCATAAATTTACTATCGCATAACAATTTTTATTTCTACTATTATGTTAATGAGATTGTTGACTTAAATTTTGTTGTTTAGTTAAATTAAATTTGATTTGAGCGAGAAGGGTATAAAATAAAAGGAATATTATGACATTATGCAGTCTGCAAGGTTCATATTATTTCTCATTGCGTATATACACCACATTATGCTTGACCTTTGGTCTTGCGTGATATCGTTTACATACCCAACACGAAAAATACGAACCTACAGATTCCATAAGGTTATATTATTCCATATTTATGCGGAGTAAAGGCCTAATCCCAAACCATGTATGTTTCCAACACGCCTGCTCACATCATTCATGGTTATTCCTGTTGATATTGATGTATATCTACTACCAGCTGTCAATTCTGTATATATGTTACATTTTGAAATATAGGTACAAACTTTATATGGGTGATGAAATTAAAATGGCTGAGTCTATGGAAAATGGAGGTGAAGTGTAATTAATTGTTTTTACTTGTAACGTCGACGAGCATATATGTTTTACTACATGTTGCTGTGAAAAACCAAGCCATCATTTGCTTTGTTGTCAACTTGGCTGTTCCAACAGCCATTACAAAGAAATTCTTCTTATAATTTCGGTAAAACTGCCAATTGATTAATTGTGTGTAAATATAAATATTGGTATTTGATATTTTTTGTCTGGATAGGAAAAACTTTTGGATCATTTGAAGTGATTGTCAAGCCCTTAGGGCTTCACACAGTTTAAACAACCCAAATGTTATCCATACCGAAATGACCACCATCAAATATCAATTCAACCTTTAACTGCTTGCTTGAGAACACAAGACAAAGCATGAGTCTAAATAGGATTAAACTTGCAACTTAAGAAAGCAAAAACCTTTTTTTTACATTAATACAATGTATCAATATATCATTGATAGTTTTGGCTTGACATATTTATACCAAGATCTGATTAAATGACACCCCTGGGACTCAGATTTTAATGAGAAAGCATATTTCCAAAATGCTCACGCACCTCATTCTCTGCTTGTCCTTGCTGCGAGCCAGCTGACTGTTCAACGCCTCCATATTTCTTTCATGTTCTCGCAAAATCTTCTCCTTAGCACTGTAATTTATGCAAAGAAAATTAGTCTGGCATCATTTAATTTCACAGGAATTAATATTCACGTAAAAGTCACAAATGATATTTTGTGCCGACATAAATTCACGAATTAAAAAAGATATTATCACATGTTGAAAATGACACGTATGAAATTCATGTGTTTACCCTACGGTTCAATATGCGACATTTAAAAATTTGCTAGGTATTAAATTCCCTTGTTTACCCTAAGCACTAGATACTCAAAATTTAAACCTGAATTAAATATGATGATACATGACACATCCATGCCATCAAATCTGGACCAGCACTGGTTAAAACTTGGTCAGAAACAACCTAAACAGTGCAGATCCTGATGGCACAGATGTAATAACTGACCTTGATCTATACTGTTCACCCATGTGACAAAGGCAGATCTATGGAGTTAAGGGTTAAAATAAAAAGAAAACAATTTAATGCCCCAGAACACTTCAGACAAAAAAAATACACAAACACATTAGTATTTTTTAATAACAAATGAGTGAGTAAACTTACTCGTCACTGAGTTCGAGGTTACTATTAAGCACACGTTTAACGGTGATGTCTTGCTGTTCCAAGATGGCCTCCCGCTCAGCCTCATCCTGCTTCCTGTCCGACTCGAGTTTCTGTAAAAACATGAAAGCAAAGTTAGAGGTCAAAATGTCTGTTCATTAAAATCACCAAGGCCCAAGTTCTTAAAACTGAGTTTGGTGACCAGTTTCAAATCTCAAGGATCTGATTGGCTGAAATGGCGACCAGTCGCTTTTTCCATTTCAGGCAATAAAATGCTTGAGATATGAGACTGGTTTTCAATTTTAATTTTAAGATCTTAGGCCCTGTATTGTAATACAGTCCTTACAGTTCATTTGCAGATTTCCAAATCACCATTCTGTGGGCAAAAAGATTTTATATTTTTTAATGGCCAAATAAAGCAGATTTATATAGGGAAATTATCAATCTGCATGTTCTTGAACCAATAGGTGCTTGTAGAATTTCAACATCAACATGGTCAAAATTTGTATTTTGACAAAATTTGACAGCAATATTGCAGACCCTGGTCAGAATCCATGGACAAATATTTGTGACCACTGTAGACCCTTTGTAAAGACTGTAGACCCTGATCAGGCTGCACAGACACCCCCTGGCAAGTGAATACCCAGATCTCAAATTGACATATCCTGATTCATGTGCAAGGAGCAAATCTGATAACAGCACAGCCCCTGATCAGTCTTCCAGAACTCACAATTCCGACCAACCCAAATCTTTATCATTCTGCCAGAAACAAGCAGATGTGACTAGTGTTGTCCTTGAACAGTCTGTATGAATGAAATCATCCAAACAAACAGAAAAACTACTGTGCTATTGCTTATTTTTGTGGGGACAAATTTTCACGCAAAACCAAAAAATTACATTTTTGCTTGGAAAATAATTCATGTAGTTTTTACTATTCACGCAGGGTAGCCTATTATACAGTATGATTTTGCGGGAATTTCATTTCGCGTTATAATCCTAGCAAAAAATATGTGAAAATTAAACCCACACGAAATATAATGATACCACAGTATTCAATTTAGCAAGATATGGGTTAATCAATAATGAAAAATGAGCAGTGCATCACAGCCTTCAACTTGTCAGGCAACAAAAGACAAAGTCATGATTTCAAAATCATGGTGAGTCTTCTTTCACATTAACACTAATGAAGATTAATAGCTCATCTGTAATCACGAAACAATATGATACCAGAAATGGGCAAAAACACTGATCTTGCAATACAATGTGAGAGCTTTTATGTTCATGGACAGGAAATTTCGTGGATTTCAGTAAAATGGCATTTAACCCTTTCCTCCATAGATACACCTTTATTGCATGGGCAAACAGTTTAGATCCAAATCAGCCGGCATATCTGTGCCATCTGATCAGGATCTAAACTGTTGGCTTTTTGATTTGTTAGGGTATTTCTAACCAAAATGCGACCAGTGAAGATCCTGATCAGATGGCACAGATGATCTGGATCTACAATGGTCGCACATGCATAAAAAATGCTTATTTTGGAGAAAATGATTAATGGGATCCCTACCATTTGCTCCATAGGATATGGCCATAAGTGAACTGTGTAGATCCAGATCCAAGCCATCTTATCGGGATCTAAAATGTTTGCCTTTTGATTCATGGAGTTCTTTCTGACCAAGTTGTGAACAGTGCAGATCAACATCTGACGGCACAATGTGCTTGTTGATCTGGATCTACATTGGTCACACAGTCATGTGACAGGAAATGCATTATCAGCATTGTCGTCTGCTTATTTTTATGACATCATTTCAAAGATTGGCAGTAGTCACTTTTTCCCATGACCAACCCCATTTCCTGTGGCATCATTTAATATAACCCTTTCCTCCATAAATACGCATTTTTACGCATGTGCGACCAGTGTAGATCCGGATCAGCCGGCACATCCGTGCCGTCTGATGAGGATCTGCACTGGTTGCTTTTTTGTCAGAAATAACCTAATAAATCAAATAGCGAACAATGCAGATCCTGATCAGACGGCACAGATGTGCCACCTGATCTGGATCTACACTGTTCGCCCACGCAATAATGGTGTATCAATGGAGAAAAGGGTTAAAGGGCAAAAATTGTGTGCATAACCAAGCCATGACATTATTAGGTGGGTTTAAAATTCACTCAATTGAATTACAGTGAAACCTCTCTATTACGGACACCTAAGGGACTGAGGGAAAGTGTCCTTAATACCAGGTTGTCCTTAATTGTGGGAGTGAATCAAGAAGAAGAGAAAATGTCTGTTCTTTAAAACTTTGCCAGTAATATTGAGTGTCCATAATGAGGGGTTTTACTGTATACTTAAACAGTACTGATATAATTTATTCTGTTCGGGTCTGAATTCATGTGTTTGCCCCAGTGCAGAGTACTGCGGTACATGTTTTTTTTTTATTTTGCCCAGGTTTAATTTTTGCATATTTCATGTTAGGATTAGAAATCTTAATCAAATCCTCAGGGAACTGTTACTATTTAATATCACAACCTATGATGATAATAAAATTGCAAGATTTTATGCCCATGTGAAAACATTATTAACAGCTTCTGCACCAACATTTGTCACCACCAAAATAATAAATCATACCACAGTTTATTTTTCACCATTTTGTGAATACAACCTATACACCTAGAATTGGGAAATTATGTGTTGTTTTGCCAGAAATTGGGAATTATTTTCAAAGTTTTACAAATATTTAATATTATCAATAATTTCTGGATTTAATGAAACAAATTATGCTTGATTAATGCTATGGGTTTTTCATCAGAGATTTCTGTTGTGAAGTAATTGGGAATTTTTCTTCTCTAATTGGGAAAAAGTGTATGTTTTGCCTTTCGGAACATTACCTAATATTGGCAATAAAATCAACCATAAAAAAGCCTTGCATACCATATCATTGAAAATTAAACCCAAGTAAAAGCATGATTCAAAATTTCTACAAGTAATTACAGCGTTATATCAAGCACAGACGCAGATAGTTCAGGTAACTGATTTAATTTCTCCAGGCAGACAAAAAACACCCATATATCTTCTGTTACACAGAAAACGTGCAAAACTAAAACCCGAGTGAAAGCATAATTCGAAAGTTCTACACGTAATTACAGCTATATATTAAGCACATAGACACAGATAGTTCTGGTGACTGATTTAATTTTTCCCGGCAGACGAGAAACTCCCATGTATCTTTTGTTACACTGAAAACATGCATCGACAAAAAAAAATTGAAGAAAACTCAGAACACATTTTCCATCATGAAGGAAATCGTGTAAGACAATTTAATGCAATTAACAATTTAAATTTGCATTGATTCCAGTACTGTTATAATTAAATTTCATACGCTTTAAATTTCGCAGACAGGCAATATCAGGCATTTCCATTCTGTTTTAGATTCTCTATTGCTCTAAGCTGAACTCCATACTTCATAAATATGCCTTTATCACATGGGCAAACAGTGTACATCTAGATCTGTCGATACATTCGTGCCATACAATTAGGATTTACAGTGTTCACTTTTAGATTCAATAGATTACTTCTGACTAAGATGTCACCAATGCAGATCAAGATCAGATGGCACAGATGTGCCCAATGATCTGGATCTCGTTGGTTGCACACACCTTAAAACGTGTATATATGGAGTAAAGAGTGCATTTTGACCTAACCTTCATCTTTTCCTGCCATTTTTGCTGTAGCTGCGCCTTCATTCGCTCAAGTTCCTCTCTGCGACGCTGATCGAACGCATCCATACGTAGATTGTGTAGCTTGATGATACGTTTGACATCAATGTCGGCCAGTTGTCCCATCTGCGACACCGACTGGATCATCTTGTCAGACATATCCTTGATCGCTCTTTCCTTCTCTGACTCCAAGTTCTACAAGAAAAATAAACAAAAATACATTGTTAATATGAGTCTCCAAGATCATAAGATTACAAATGGAAACCAGTTTCCGAGCTAATAAAACTGAAACTGGATATGTCTCTGAGCAAATAAAACTGAAACTGGAAACCCGTCTCTGAGCAAATAAAACTGAAACTGGAAACCCGTCTTTGAGCTAATAAAACTGAAACTGGAGACCAGTCTCTGAGCAAATAAAACTTAAACTGGAGACCAGTCTCTGAGCTCATTGAACTGAAACTGGAAACCAGTCTCTGAGCTAATAAAACTGAAACTGGAGGCAAGTCTCTGAGCTCATTGAACTGAAACTGGAGACCAGTCTCTGAGCTCATTGAACTGAAACTGGAGATGTCTCTGAGCTTATAAAACTGAAACTGGAGACCAGTCTCTGAGCTAATAAAACTGAAACTGGAGGCCAGTCTCTGAGCTAATAAAACTGAAACTGGAGGCCAGTCTCTGAGCTCATTGAACTGAAACTGGAGACCAGTCTCTGAGCTCATTGAACTGAAACTGGAGATGTCTCTGAGCTAATAAAACTGAAACTGGAGACCAGTCTCTGAGCTAATAAAACTGAAACTGGAGACCAGTCTCTGACCTCATTGAACTCAAACTGGACACCAGTCTCTGAGCTCATTGAACTGAAACTGGAGACCAGACTCTGAGCTAATAAAACTGAAACTGGAGATGTCTCTGAGCAAATAAAACTGAAACTGGAGACCAGTCTCTGAGCTAACAAAACTGAAACTGGAGACCAGTCTCTGAGCTCATTGAACTGAAACTGGAGACCAGTCTATGAGCTAATAAAACTGAAACTGGAGACCAGTCTCTGAGCTCATTGAACTGAAACTGGAGACCAGTCACTGAGCTAATAAAACTGAAACTGGAGACCAGTCTCTGAGCTCATTGAACTGAAACTGGAGACCAGTCCCTGAGCTCATTGAACTGAAACTGGAGACCAGTCTCTGAGCAAATAAAACTGAAACTGGAGACCAGTCTCTGAGCTAATAAAACTGAAACTGGAGACCAGTCTCTGAGCTAATAAAACTGAAACTGGAGACCAGTCTCTGAGCTAATAAAACTGAAACTGGAGGCCAGTCTCTGAGCTCATTGAGCTGAAACTGGAGACCAGTCTCTGACCTCATTGAACTGAAACTGGAGGCCAGTCTATGAGCTAATAAAACTGAAACTGGAGACCAGTCCCTGAGCTCATTGAACTGATACTGGAGACCAGTCTCTGAGCTCATTGAACTGAAACTGGAGACCAGTCTCTGAGCTCATTGAACTGAAACTGGAGGCCAGTCTATGAGCTAATAAAACTGAAACTGGAGACCAGTCCCTGAGCTCATTGAACTGATACTGGAGACCAGTCTCTGAGCTCACTGAACTGAAACTGGAGACCAGTCTCTGAGCTAATAAAACTGAAACTGGAGACCAGTCTCTGAGCTCATTGAACTGAAACTGGAGACCAGACTCTGAGCTAATAAAACTGAAACTGGAGACCAGACTCTGAGCTAATAAAACTGAAACTGGAGACCAGTCTCTGAGCTAATAAAACTGAAACTGGAGATGTCTCTGAGCTAATTAAACTGAAACTGGAGACCAGTCTCTGAGCTCATTGAACTGAAACTGGAGACCAGTCTCTGAGCTAATAAAACTGAAACTGGAGACCAGACTCTGAGCTAATAAAACTGAAACTGGAGACCAGTCTCTGAGCTAATAAAACTGAAACTGGAGACCAGTCTCTGAGCTAATAAAACTGAAACTGGAGACCAGTCTATGAGCTAATAAAACTGAAACTGGAGACCAGTCTCTGAGCTCATTGAACTGAAACTGGAGACCAGTCTCTGAGCTCATTGAACTGAAACTGGAGACCAGTCTCTGAGCTAATAAAACTGAAACTGGAGACCAGACTCTGAGCTAATAAAACTGAAACTGGAGACCAGTCTCTGAGCTAATAAAACTGAAACTGGAGACCAGACTCTGCGCTAATAAAACTGAAACTGGAGACCAGTCTCTGAGCTAATAAAACTGAAACTGGAGACCAGTCTATGAGCTAATAAAACTGAAACTGGAGGCCAGTCTCTGAGCTCATTGAACTGAAACTGGAGACCAGTCTCTGAGCAAATAAAACTGAAACTGGAGACCAGTCTCTGAGCTCATTGAACTGAAACTGGAGACCAGTCTCTGAGCTCATTGAACTGAAACTGGAGACCAGTCTCTGAGCTCATTGAACTGAAACTGGAGACCAGTCTCTGAGCTTACAAAACTGAAACTGGAGACCAGTCTCTGAGCTTATTGAACTGAAACTGGAGACCAGTCTCTGAGCTAACAAAACTCAAACTGGAGACCAGTCTCTGAGCTCATTGAACTGAAACTGGAGACCAGTCTATGAGCTAATAAAACTGAAACTGGAGATGTCTCTGAGCTCATTGAACTGAAACTGGAAACCAGTCTCTGAGCTAATGAAAACTGAAACTGGAGACCAGTCTATGAGCTAATAAAACTGAAACTGGAGGCCAGTCTCTGAGCTCATTGAACTGAAACAGTCTCCAAGGTAATAAAACCAAAACAGGAGACCAGACTATGTATAACACTGGAACCTGAATCAAAGGGATTCTCCTCAATTCCATTCATTAAAAAAAAATTTAAATAGACATTATGTTCAACATTTCAATAACTCATCACCTTAACCATTTCTTCCATAGATACACCTTTATTGCATAAGCAAACAGTTTAGATCAAGATCAGCTGGCACAGCTGTGCCGTCTTATCAGGATCTAAACTGTTTGCTTTTTTATTCATTAGGATATTTCTGACCAAAAAGCGACCAGTGCAGATCCTGATCAGACAGCACAAACTTTAATGTGCCAGCTGATCTGGATCTAAACTGTTTGCCACGCAATAAAGGTGTATGGAGGAAAGGCTTGGTAAAATACCTGTACATTTCCGTCATATTTTAACGATACCGTTCACATTTTTGCACTAAGATGATAAACTATCATTTGTTTCTTACAGAAACACAAAAGAACTCATCTGAAGACAAATTTTCCTTCTTGAATTGAACATTACCTAGCAGGTCTGATGCCTTAAGCACGGAACAGTTTCTTATACACGAACATGGCATTTGACTGTAACAATCTTACATATTTGCACTAAATGAAATTACAAATATCAGACACACAATACGGCCTTAATATTATGTCAGTATGTCAGCATGCGCTTTGTGGACTTGAATCATTTTAAGTTGCTTGTGGAAGAAAGCCATAGCATGTGACACTGAAGATTTAACCCTTTTATCCATATATACGCATTTTTACGCATGTGCAACCAGAGTAGATCCAGATTCGTGCCGTCTGATCAGGATCTAAACTGTTCTCTTTTTTTATTCATTAGGTTATTTCTAACCAAAATGCGACATCCATCTGATCAGGATCTGCACTGGTGGCATTTTGGTCAGAAATGACCTAACCACTCAAAAAGCGAACAGTTTAGATCCTGATCAGATGGCATGGATGTGCCGGCTGATCTGGATCTAAACTTTTCGCCCATGCAATAAAGGTGTATCTATAGAGGAAAGGGTTAATGCTGTTTACACATACATCAGAAATGGAAAAAAGCCATAGAAAACCAGAAAATTGCGATCAGAATACACAAAAGAAGTCTAGTTTGGCATAAGACTAAAGGCAAATGTAATGATACAGAATTAGACTAGATGTGTTTTCAGTTGAACACTTGTGTCACCCCCAGGTAAATTGTCAGAATAAAAACCCCAGAAGTTTGTTAAGCCTTTCCTCCATAAATACACATTTTTACGCATGTGCGACCAGTGTAGATCCAGATGAGCAGGCACATCCGTGCCGTCTGATCAGGATCTAAACTGTTCGCTTTTTTATTCATTAGGTTATTTCTGACCAAAATGCGACCAGTGCAGATCCTGATCAGACGGCACAGATGTGCGGGATGATCTGGATCTGCAATGGTCGCACATGCTTTAAATATATGAGGGGAAGGGTTAAGAAATAATAAGAATTGCCAATTTTAAGTCTCTGAAATGTGACCTTGACCTAAAAATTTTGGCATTATCAAAACCGTTTGTCATAAGCGATATAACTTAACAGTTAAACAGACAGACAGACCGAGAGACACAGCGATCCCTATGTATAGTCTTTTTATTGAAAATGGTGACACATGGTATCATTCATGCGTATATAATACAAACTGTACTGTGCTAGAACCATTCATGGGTACATTATACAAACTGTTCACGTACGTTAGTGAGTTTCTCCAGCTCCTGTATCTCCGTCTGATCCAGCTCCGTCTCTGCATTCTCCAGCTCTCGTTGTTGTTGTTCTATCAAATTCTGGAAGTTCTGTAACATGCGAAAAACAGATATGAGTTAACCGTGTTCTCCATATACGGCTGTTATCCATGGGCAAACAGCGTAGAACTAGATCAGCTGGCACATCTGTGTATACCAAGAAAAGATAGAAATATATTTCACTTGTGACCTCTGAAATTATGTAATTCAATGAGTGGCAATACGAATTCTGAAGCCCACTTGGTGAAATATATTTCTATCTTACACTGGTAAAAGCAAATATCCTCTATTTTCTTGTGTTGTGCACAGTTTCATATTTCTCTTCCATTACATGACTGAATGATATTTTAAATGAATGGCTATTTGTGTAAAACAACACTCTAGAAAATTTATTTCAAGGTATTTTCCCAAAATTATGCTCTTGTCTGTTATTGCCTGCTATCACATGTGCAAATTAAAACTAGAATGTGTCCTCGGACACTGATGCCCCCACTGCTGCAACATAATTTTTAATAACAAAGGGCCATAACTTTGGTAAAAATGGTCGCAGGAAAAAATCCTTTCTTTACGATCATCTACACATCCTGCTTGATCATCTGTGCAAGTTTGAAAGAAATCCGCCTTACAGTTTAGGAGGAGTTGATGCCACAAGATTTGGGGATGTAGGGACAGACAAGACGGACGTACGTACGTACGGACGAGTGCAACTCTATATGCCTCCCACTTTGTGGGGGCATAAAAAAGAAAATTACTCACAAAACAACCTTTAATTAGAAGCATATTAAATTTTGGTTTGAAAAACACTTTGTGGGGGCATAAAAAAGAAAATTACTCACAAAACAACCTTTAATTAGAAGCATATTAAATTTTGGTTTGAAAAATAGTGTTAAAGTGAGGGTTTCTACAGTTTCATATTTGGATGCCTAAGTGCTAATACAACTGCATTCATAACATAAATAGAGGGAGCTACCTCAGTCATGCATTGAACTCTGTAAATGATTTTTGCACAGAAATTTATACTGTTCACATTTCGATGATTGCCTCGGTAATTGAGGTATTATTACTTACAAAAACCTTAATTACTTTGATTTTATAACTATTTTGTAACACATGTAATCTCTGGACCTCTCAGTTATCCAATTTTCAAATTATTACCTATAAGGCAAATAAAAAGCTCAATGGGATGAAATTACCACTGTTTGTATTATAATCTAAAAAAATACTTAGGAAATTCAAAATTAGTACTTACTGTATAAAAAAAACAAATATTTTGCCACATTAGTGCAAAAACAGAATAATTACCATTGAATTAAGAAGGAGGTATAACATTATTGCACTAAGTAGATGATATAGATTATGGCACTCCTTGGGCTAAGATAAGAATTATGATACTTAAAGTGAATTTGACACAAAATAAGGACAACACCAATGGCATGGTTTTGTATGTTAATTTATGATTAAGACATGTCTTATTTCTCTGATGTCTGTATGGAATCTACATTAAAACAATATATGGCACTGTTTGTTTTTTTTACAAAGGTCTAAATAAGTTAATGACACCACTAAAGTAACATTTACTAAGCACTTAACTGCAGTATTCTTTCAAAGTATAACCTGCTTTATTTCAATTGCATTGTTTTAAGTAGGTTTCATTTAACCCAACAAATAATGGTATTATTTAAATCATATTGCAGTATCATATCGCTGGCAATTATACCGCAATAACCAGTGTACTGCGATCTATCGCTCACCCTTATAAGTCAGCACCATTTTTACACTGATCTACAAACTTACAGCACTAAAGTTGACACTGTTTGTGGACTTTTCCGATTTTTTAAGGTAAGTGGCTAGAGTCAGCACTGTTTGAACATAGATATAAGACATTACTTACAGCACTTAAGTCGGCACTGTTTGTGGACTTTTCCGATTTTTTATGGTAGGTGGCTTAAGCCAGCACTGTTTGAACATAGATATAAGACTTTACTTACAGCACTGAAGTCGGCACTGTTTGTGGACTTCTCTGCTTTGAGCAGGTAATTGGCCTTCTCCTTCATGTGTTTATCTTCCAGTGACTTTAACCTCTGGTCTCTACGCTTTTGTAACTTTTCTGCTAGGTCTGCCTGCAACCGCATTGCATCTGTAAATAACACAAAAATACAACATAGAATAAAATCACTCACTAAGACCACCCCAAATTAAGACTGTCCCAAAAATAAATCTACTATTTCAGTGTTCCGTTACAGTTCTGCCCTTTCTTCTACATTAGAATTTAGAAAACCCCACTATTAAGACATGTATCCACTTCTGCCAATCAGATCCTTGAGATTTGCGAGTGGTCTCAGTTCTTAATTTTATCATCTTTGTCCCAGATGCTAGAGATTTGAGACTGATCTCAAGCTTTACTTTTTGGGGCCCAAGGTTATAAAACAAGAAAAGACACTTTTGTTGCCATTAAATTGTTTGGGTACAATAATGTTACGATTTAAAAAATCAAATAAAGCGATTTGATCAGTATAAATCCGTCAATTTCACTCCTAGGCTTTGAGAATAAAATTGAGTTTTGAGCATGGAGCACAAACTCAAGTTTTATAACCCTGGACCCTGGACTCACCTATATCCTGTTGTTTCTGTAGATTCTTCAAGTTCTTCTCGTGTTCCTCCAAAATCTCCTTCTTTTGTCGATCCAGAAGTTTGCCGTCCTGCACGAGTTTTTCCAGCGGCTCATCGAAGGCTTGCACCTCCTCCGCCGTACTCTGGTGGTTCTGTTGCTCCTGGAGACGGCGGAACTCCAGCAGCTGTCGGCGCTTCTCTAACCGTTCTGCCAGATGCTACAGTAGTTCCATAATAATTTGTCACCATAGTGCAAAAAATGGTTTAACTCCTTTTTTAATGGTACTTAATTCGTTTTTGTGCTAAGTTGATGATATTACTCATATACAATGTACATGAAATCTTTTTTACAACCATTTACACATCCTGCTTGGTCATCCATGCAAGTTTAAAAAAATCCGCCGATAGTTATCAATAATGCCACAAAATTTTATTACTGAAATAAACAAAGCGCCATAACTCTGGTAAAAATGGTTACAGGAATATTCATTTCTTAACCACCATCCTGCTTGATCATCTGTGCAAGTTTGAAAAAATCTGCCATATTGTAAATGAGGAGTTAATACCACAAAATTTTATAACTGAAATTTTAAAAAGGGTCATAACTCTGGTAAAATTGGTCAAGGGAAAAAACTTTTCATTACGATCATCTACACATCCTGCTTGATCATCAGTGCAAATTTGAAAAAAAAATCTACCAGATTGTAAATGAGAAGTTCATGTCACACATTTTTTACTTAACCCTTTCCTCCATATATACCCATTTTTACCAGTTTAGATCCAGATCAGCTGGCATATCTGTGCCCTCCGATCAGTATCTGGATCTGCACTAGTTGCATTCTGGTCAGAAATAACCTTTTGAGTCAAAAAGCGAACAGCTTAGATCCTGATCAGACAGTATGGATGTGCCTGCTGATCTGGATCTACACTGTTCATCCATGCAATCAAGTTGTGCCTATGGAGGAAAGGGTTAATTATGATCATCTACACATCTGTAAAAGTGTGAAAGGAATCTTCCAGATAATAATAGAGGATTTGAAAACAAGACTTGGAGGATGTACAGTTGAACAGATGGTCAGACCTTGTGTGGGCATAAAAAATAAACTACAAGTTATACAAACAGTAGAACATTTTATGGATTCAGAATTTTAAAAAAAAAAATGTAATTAACGATTTGCATTTGAGATGAGAAAAATTATGAGTGGATTTATAAAACTTTGTAACACTGACAGTGATGCCACACAGCATACCTGTGCTTGTCTGGCCTGTTCCAAAGCCTGCCTTCTTTGCAACTCTGCCACTTCCTGTTTCAACCTCTCCATCAGCTCATCAACCTAAAACAACAACAACAACAACAACGATAAGAGTATGATATTTATGTATTCAAAATAAAAAAATAACATTACCTCAAAACACATTACAAAAGTGATAGATTTACAAAAGAATAATTATTAATATTAATATTTTCATTATAAATTGATTTTTTATACAGAACCAGTACATCTTTTGTTGTAACACTTTCCGGGTCAGTGAAGAAAAAATATTGTTGTTCTTTTTTTATCATGGAAAAAAATTCCATTTTAAACTGGTAACATCTATCAGGCTTCCAAACGCAAAAGAAATTTATATTGACAGTGTATTCAAAACACTTCTGAAGATTTGTGCAACAATAATTTTGTATAATTAACAACATGCCTAGTAACAGAGCAGTAAGTGCTACATAATTTTATTACTAAAATAAACAAATAGCCATAATTGAGTGGGAAACGGTTGCAGGACAAATTCCTTTACACAATCTACACAGCTAAACTTGCAAGTTTGAAAAAAATCATCCAGATAGTAAATGAGAAAGTAATGCCATAAAAGTTTCAACCTACAAAGTTTAAACATTTGCTAAATAAATATATTTTTCTCATGTTATATTACCTCGGCTTCTGTGAGTCCCGATGTACGAAGCAGTTCTCCCCTGATAGCCTCCATTTCATCTTTCTCCAGCTGCCGCTGTTAAACAATAAAGTATAAATAATTAGATCTTGTGGTGACATTAATTTTGCACTGATGAATTTTTGTGTGAATGATCTTTTTATGAGGGCATAATATTCCCACATAAGCTATTACATAGTCAACATAGACAGCATCTCATGAGAGAATTGGTTACTTTGCAAATCGTCATACAGTATTTTGAAATGAATCATGTTTTCATTTATTATTTATTTATTTTTTGATTATGTGTTTTATTTATCTCTAACCCTTTATCCCATGAGATATGACTGTCATCCCATGGGCAAAACACTTTAGATCCAGATCACTCTGATCAGGATCTGCAATGTTTGCCTTTTAGTAACAACCATATGAATCTTTAAAACAAACAGTGTAGATCCCAAGTAGACAGCACTGTTATACCAGCTGATTTGAATCTAAATTGTTTGTCCATGGGATAACACCCATAATTATCTTATGTAGGAAAGGAATAATCACAAAAGAACATTCAAGGCCCTTGCCATTTTCTTTTACCATTATGAAATGCGAGTGAAAATTTAATTATTCGAAATATCTATTGATACAAAATTAGACTGACGGTCCGAATCGTCAAATCAGACTTTACCCTTTTTGCGTCTAAGCGAATGTTGAGGTTATCGATCTCATTCTCAATCTGAGGCTTGTTCTTTCCGTGCTTCTTTCTGATTTCCTGAAAACGAAATACAATATAAACTTTTGGGTATGACAAATTATCTCCCCTGAAGATACAAGAATAACTCTTAGGTATGACAAGTTAGGCACCAGTCTGAATGTCGACAATTACTTTATAAATAAAACAATAGAATTTCAGTTAAAGATCACATAAAAAAATACATAAAAATTACCAACATCAAAAACCATCTGACCCATCTAATGTCATCAGTGACATCATTAAGCGTGCTTTTCATGGAGTCCAGCTTAAATATATTCAATAACATTGTTATGAATATTGTCATGAAACCAACCAATCCAGATATTTACAATCATGGGTGCACATTAGAAATTAACAAGAGCTGTCACTTGAAATTGACAGGATCATATGTTTCAAGTCTGTAGTAAATATATAGTTAAATAAAGTTAAATATTACATTTTTTTAGGAAATTCTAAGATTATTGGGGAGATAATCCTGGAAAATGATTATTAGAGTTATGGACCTTACTACATATGATGTGGGTAATATGAACAAGAGGGCCATGATGGCCCTTTATCACTCACCTGAGTACAACAAAGTTGTGTTGTACGAGACCCAACGTCTCGATATGGTGAACATTTACACCAAGTTATTTTAAAATCCAATAAGAAACAACAAATCTACAGCTTGGAAAAGAAAATGCTATATTTAGTAACAGTGACCTTGACCTTTGACCTACCGGCATGGGTATTGTAAGCAACACATCCCCTTGTCATGGTGAACATTTATGTAAAGTTATTTTGAAATCACTCCATTCATTAGGAATTTACAGCCCAGGCAAGAAAATTTATTTTTAGTAACAGTGACCTTGACCTCGGACCAACAGGCATGGGTATTGTACTCGAAACTACACCTTGTCATGATAAACATTTGAGCCAATTTATTTTAAAATCCAATGAGAAATAACAAATTTACAGCCTGGACAAGATTTTTCTATTTTTAGTAACAGTGACCTAGTTTTTGACCCCAGGTGACCCATATTCAAACTCGTCCAATTAATAACTGGGACATATGTCCTGACCAAGTTTCTTTACAATCTGACAATCATAGTAAAAATGTGACCACTATAGTATTAACAAGAAAATTCTATTTTTAGTAACAGTGACCTAATTTTTGGTACCAGATGACCCATATTCAAACTTGTCCAAGAAATCATTGGGACAAACATCCTGACCAAGTTTCATGACAATCGGAGCAAATATGTGACCTCTAGTGTTTTAACAAGAAAATTCTATTTTTAGTAACAGTGACCTAGTTTTTGGACGCAGATGACCCATATTCAAACTCGTCTGAGAAATCATTGGGACAAACATCCTGACCAAGTGTCATGACAATCAGAACAAAAATGTGACCGCTAGAGTGTTAACAAGAAAATTCTATTTTTAGTTACAGTGACCTAGCTTTTGGACCCGGATGTTCCATATTCAAACTCGTCCGAGAAATCATTGGGACAAACATCCTGACCTTGTTTCATGACAATCGGAGCAAAAATGTGATACCTAGAGTGTTAACAAGAAAATTCTATTTTTAGTAACAGTGACCTAGTTTTTGGACCCAGATGACCATATTCGAACTCTTCCGACAAATCATTGGGACAAACATCCTGACCAAGTTTCATGACAATTGGAGCAAAAATGTGACTGCTAGAACGTAAACAAGAAAATTCTATTTTTAGTAAAAGTGACCTAGTTTTGGACCAAGATGACCCATATTCGAACTTGTCCGACAAATCATTGGGACAAACATCCTGACCAAGTTTCATGACAATCAGAGCAAAAATGTGACCACTAGAGTGTTAACAAGAAAATTTTATTTTTAGTAACAGTGACCTAGTTTTTGGACCCAGATGACCCATATTCAAACTCAACTGAGAAATCATTGGGACAAACATCCTGACCATGTTTCATGACAATCGGAGCAAAAATGTGACAGCTATAGTGTTAACGAACTAAGTGTGGACGGACAACGGACATTCATCGATCCTAATAGCTCACCCTGAGCCAGCTTAGGTGAGCTAAAAAGTGTGGCCTTAACTTGCCAGTTTGTGTACATACACTGTATACAACTAAGGCTCTCTTAAATTTAGTCTTAACATTTTGAGAATGTGCTACAAATTTGTTGTTGTTGTTCTTATTGTTGTTTTACTTAAAATACAGTTAATAACATATTCAGAAAAGCCTGATTTTCAAAGTGCTATAAAGGAAGAAAGTTTATTTGTCACTATCCATAAAATGACAAAATTTACCCTATAAAATCTTCCAGAGCAAAGTTCTTAATATTGCATTATACAGATCTAAGCAGCATAGTTCATCAGGTCATTGTCCAGCAACTGTACCAATAATAATGGTAAACATCATACCTTAATATAGCTGAAGACAGGTAGAAATATTGGATTTTGACACTTGAAATTTTCACCCTGCTACTAAAATTTTTGTTTCAAATTTTATCCCTGAACAACCAGTGAATGAATTGTTCAGGAAAGATTGAATTTCAAGATGGTATAAAGGTTGTGTCAAAATCTGGTTAATAACTGTAGAAAATCAAAGGTTAAAAACAGAATTTAAAAGAAAAAAATTTAAAATCCCCAGGGCGGGGCCCCTGGTCAATTTAACAACATGATTTTAATAATTTGTGTAGAAATCATCAATATCAATATTCATACCAAATTTCATGACAATCGGACAAAAAATGTAACCTCTATTGCGTTAACAAAATTTACCTTAGGGTTAGGGTTTAGGGTTAGGGTTAGGTAAAAAGGCCCATAACTCCGCCAAAAATTATCCGATCAGAAATTCCTTCGGACATGCACAACTAGGCTTGGTGACAAACACTCCTGTGAAGTTTCAATGAAATCCCTCAAGCGGTTTTAGAGAAGAAGCGAGGACAAGATTTTGCTAAAAGGGCCATAACTAAGCCATAAAATCCGAGCAGAAATTCCTGACAATATGCACAACTAGGCTTGGTGACAAACACTCCTGTGAAGTTTCAAAGAAATCCCTCAAGCGGTTTTGGAGAAGAAGCGAGGACAAGATTATTTTTTCGGACGGACGGACGGACGGTCCGATTTCTATATGCCTCCCTTGGGGGGCATAAAAAGAAAATGGGGGTCTTGATAGATTAAGGTGATTTTGACAAAATTACCTCTCCAGATTTAAAAATTTATGAAAATTTCCAAACAAAAAAATAAAAAACATGCACCCATGTAAAACACAGCTAAAAATATATTGTCATGTCATATGACATCAGGGAACCAATCAAAATTCAGATATTTTTTATTCTGACACAAAACAAGCCAGCATACCTCTTCCCCTTCCTGTCTATCCATGGCAATAATCTCATCATTACTCTTACGATTGTCCAAAATTTTCTGCGCAAAGTCGGCCAGGTAGGGGTCATCCAGCTGACCTTTACCCTTCATCTTACGTAGCTTCATTTTCAACATCTTCAGCAGCATCTGAAAAAAAATATGCAAACATACATGCCAAGTCTCATGCTGTGAGGTAAAAACCCACGGAATTTCACCCACCCTCATGGTCTTACGGATAAAAACAAAAAACTCACGTATTTTTGATAATTTCTCTTAAAAAAATTGTCATCTGCAGGGCAATTTTCAATGTCTCCAATAAATCCGAGGATCGCCGAATTCGAAATGAAAGTGCTTGATTGACAGTGATTATTGAAAATTATGACATTTTGTTTATTTCATCTGCTTTAATTACCCTGGGGCTATGGATTAACATATCATGTTAGATAAGGTGTTATTTAATTATCTTTTCTTATTAATTGATATGTTTACTCAAACATCTTTATGTAGAGTTCAGGTACAATTTCAATGCAAGTGTTACAGTATTCGGCTATGGATGGGTAAACGTTTAAGGGCATTACTTTGAAGGTGTTAATTGTCAAGAGTTTTGGTTTTAATTGCCATGCTGAAGCATTAATCCAAGGTGAAAAAAAAAAAGATTTGTCAAACTTTTGGGCCCTTCTCTCTCCTTTCTGTAAAGCTACAAGAAATATTTTTATGCAAATGCAACACTAGACTTTCTTCATAAATGCCAAGTCAGTAATTGCACATATTAATGGCTTGAATAATATGAATTTTCAGTGGACATTTTTAAAATAAATGTGGCATAAAGATTTTAGTCACAAATACTTTATTTGATTTTGAAAAAAATGTGTTTAATTGTCTTGTTACTTCATTAAAGAAATATAACTGATTGTAGTTTCTTTTTATAAAAAAGGTAAAGGTATATAAGACCATTTAAAATATACCATGTTTCGACATGCTTTAGAAAATCTCACTTAATTTTGCTCAAATCTCACTTAAAAATGTCCACTGAAATTACTTAATTATTTTTCTAAACCTGGCATGTATGTGCAAAATAGTTAAAAAATCAGATCTCATAAAATACTGTGAATCATTAATATTTGTGGGGTTCTAATCTTTATAAATTTTGTGGGCAGATCATTCAATGAATAGAAAACCACCACAATTAAAAACATATAAAAAACATCATTCAGAAAATTTATACATGTATCCACAAATTTAAGAACCCATGAAAATGGTTTTGTTATAAAACCTTGTCTCTTTTTCAGTCTATCAGATTGCTTGAGATTCGAGACTGGTCCAAAGTTTAAGCTTTATGATTATTTTCACCAAAAAAGGTGCCAAGATTTGAGACTAGTCTCCATTTCAGCCAATGTACTAACAAATTCTTAGACTGGTCTCCAGTTTTCGTTTTATTATCTTGGGACCTTTTCCGTATGGCTGATATACAAATTCTTACATCATCTTTGACGTGTTTCTGGTCTTTATCAAGCTTGTCCATGTCATTCATGTCCTGTTTGGTCAGTTCCGAGTCCGCCTCACCACTGGAAAATAAACCAAAATATTATAACTTCAGCTTCATAATTTCTGATGGTACACAGTGTGAGGTATTTCTTAAAGTGGTGTAGCTACAGAAGAACTGTTCACAATTTATTGGACGCTTCACGATGTTTTGAAGATTTATGTCTATAAGCACGCAAGTTTTGTCACGAATTGCTGCGAAAAAGCCTGCTGTCATTCATTTTGTCATAACATGGATGTACCAAAAGCCATTCAAGCTAATATCACGAATTATGCTCGTAATTTCTGTATGAATGAAAGTATTTATGTGTGTAAATATAAGAACTGAATTAATATTTGATGATTTTCATTTGTGTATGAAAAACAAATAGATTGTTTAAAGGAACAGTGAAACCCTTTCGGGCTTCACACACTTTTAACAAACCAACTGTTTTCCATACCCAAATAAAACCATCAAATAATAATTGATTCAATCCTTCAATATTTACACACATGTATACAGGATTTCGTCTGATCTGGACCTACAGTATTCGCTTCTCAATCAGAAATAACTTAATGAATCTAAAAGCAAACAGCATAGATCCTGATCAGACTGCTGATGTGCTGATTTAAACTTATCGCTCTTGGGATATACCTGTAAGTGTTATCCTTACAGTAGAAGATTAATTAAACTTACCATAAAACCTCTTTTAAATGCCCTCCCCCAATTAATGCTCTTATATTATTTTTAGGGAAAAAATCAGTTAATCCATTTTTATTATCCTTCAGAATCTAATATTAAAGTAAAAATACTTAATAATTAAGTGCCCGCCTTTCTGAAAATGTAACGGCCCGGGAGGCGTTTATAAAGAATTTGACATTTTTTTCAATGTTACATTTTTTGTTGATTACCTGTTTTGTTTGGTGAGCACTGTTACCATTCCTACTGAGTCTGTACCAGTTCCCTGGGTATTTTTATCCTCTTGTACCCAGCCCTTCTTCTCCTTGTTGTCCCCTTCACCGTCCCCTTTTTTCTTCCTCTTGAAGAAAGCTGTGGCTGCGGCAAATTTAGACTTCTTACCAGGTTCCTCTCCCATCTCACCTTTCTTACCCTGAATTACAAAACCAAAGCACTGAAAGTACTGAAGGGTCAGCATACCTACTGTCGGGGCTATTTAAATTAGAACTACTTTATGGCGGTTCTAAGGCTTGCAGTTTGTTACTATTATTAGACCAGTTGAGAGTCTCAACTTGAGACTATCAAGAGTCAGAAAACCGATAACTCTGGGTCTGCCCACCCAAAAACTAAATGCAGCATTCAACAATCATACTGAAATGGCAATAGGAATATTCAGTGGTATCCACAGGCTGAATGTTTTTGCACAGATGCTATAAATGACATTTGTGCACCAACATAAATTTTCGGCCAGATTTATTTTTATACAAGCTTTTTCTCGCTAAAAAATTTGCTTGAGTTAAATTTTCCTGAAATTCATGAAAATTAAACCACAGCAACAGGGAGACTTCTTCTCCCAAGTCTCCTGCTAGTAAGAGCCCTGAGCAATATAATGATACCAAAGCAAAAGAAACTTAAATTTGGGAGTAATATTTATCTCTTTCCCCCATAAATACGCATTTTTATGCATGTGCGACCAGTGTAGATTCAGATCATGAAATTCGTTCTATGGGTTGAAAAGTTATGGACCGGACACGAAATGTGCGCGCACGGAAGGACGGATGGATGTACAGACGAATGGACGGACAGACAGACCGGCCGACGGACAAAGACCATTCCTATATCCCCCAGCCGCTATGCGGCGGGGGATAAAAATGGCAACCTATAAATAGCTGTATTTTTATTCTTTCCTAGAAATTAAGTATGACACATGTTTGAAAATGCCAGACAAATAGGTCATTTTTTCTGATGTCTATTTTTGGAATATACTTTTCGGTAAAGGACAGTTCCAAATCTAGACATTTTTTTATATGAACATCAAGAACAGATAAATAATAACTACAACCTGTTTCTCAGAAATTTCACGCATAATTACAAGTTATAAATATATAAAGTTCTGTACAAAATTAGTAGTTATTGGCTTAAAAGAACTATTTTTATGACACAGTATTAATTTAAGACATAATTATAATGTTACAAATATACAAAGTTCTGTATATAAGTATTAGTTTATGGCTAAATGGTACATCTTTTATGACACAGACACCTCGATGAACATGCAACTGGGTTTCTGTGTTGAAAATTTTTTTCATTATTTATGTAGTCTCTATGGGGGAAATTATCCTCTCCTTCATTACTTTTTACGTCCTTTGCATGAAAAAAATCATAAAAGAGTGATTTCATACAAAAAATTTTATATGAAAGTAGGATGTCCCAAATTAAGTTCTTTAAAGATAAATTGTGCCCAAAAGCTGAAAATAATATAATTTCACGAGCATAAATTTGAAAAATTATTTTTTTTGTTAAGTCATATTATTACATGGCGCAATTTACTTTGTCTAAATTCGTGCATTCACCATACTGTGACATATATAAAATTTTTAACCAATGCAAAATACATTGTATATTGACACTTCAGTAAAAACAAAGCATTTTCCTGATCCAGAAAGCTTCATGCCCCATCTTTAAATGGTGCGGAAATCGCCAAGTTTTACCTTTTCTGGGTCATACTCTGCCGGTGTTGAGTCACTATTGCGCGTCAGTTTCATTTTCTCTTCATCTTCCTGTCTCTGTAACCGAATAAATAGAGAATATTTGTTTGTACCAGTGTAAGGTAGAAATACATTTTATGAGTGAACTCCAAAAGCCGTATTTCACGAGTGGCATAGCTTTTGGATTTACCATGTATGTTAAAACCCTGTACTCTATACATACAGGTTTTATTGCATGGTAGAACACTACATTTCCAGATCATCAGGCAAATCTATGACGTCTGATCAGGATCTACACTGTTCACATCTTGGTCAGAAATAACCTGATGAATGAAAAAGCAAACAGTGTAGATCCTCACCAGCTGGCACGGATGTGGCAGCTGATCTGGATCAGCCTGTTCTCTCGTGGATAAAAGACATATGGTACCTGACAAGAGTAAAGGTTTAATAAAAAAAAACAAGTAGATTGTTATCTCTGATATAAACTGCTGATATGAGATATATAAAAGTGAGAAAATTTCATTAAACAGGTTCTCCCCAGCCCATTTAACCATAGCGGGAGCCATATGCTTTGATTTCAAAACTGTATGTCCTCTACTCTTTAATTATCCTGCTTAGCCTTAAAATATAAGTGTTATGCTATCCTGATCATTGTAATTCATTACGTTATTTCTGACTTAAAAGTAAACAATGTAGATCCAGATCCAATGGCACAGATGTGCCAACAGATCTGGATTTACACTGTTTGCACATGCAATAAAACCCACTTATTTGGAGTACATGATAAACTATAGGTGATCTCAATAATTATTTTGAATATTTTGAAAATTTTCAGAAAATAATTTGTTTGGGTAAATACTAAAATACAAATACTGTAATTATAAAATGAACTATGGATTATAAAATTTAGCTAATCACAAATTAGAACCGAAAAATACATGTATCAGAACTGTTATAAAGAAAAGGAAAAAGACTTCCGCTTTCAAATTCAGAATTATCTAAACTATTGTAGTTTTGACATGGATCAATGAAGTCTTGTTCTCAATGAATTGTATTGTCTTTACCTCAAGATTAAATTTCAATAGAATGATAGTTGAAGATATAAGCAAGAGCACGCAAAATTGGCAGTTACTTTGGAATTCTCCACTGGCACTTCAAAATTTTTAATTTTTTTTAACTCTTTATGCCTAAGGCTTTTATTGTGTTGGCGAACAGTTTAGATCGAGATCAAACAGCACATCTGTGCTATCAGTGCCCAAGATCATAAAACTAAATCTGGAGATCAGTCTCAAATCTCAAGCATCTGATTGGCTGAAATGGTGACCAGTCGCCATTTCAGCCAATCAGATCCTTGAGATTTGAGACTGATCTCAAAACTTAGTTTTATGATCTTGGGCCCAGATCCGGAACTATTTGCCTTCTGGTCAAAAATAACCAAATGAATCTAAAAGTGAAAAGTTTAGATCCCCATCCAAGTCTGTTTGCATGTGATAAAACATGTATATATGGAGTATAGGGTTAACATGGCTCATATCTCATGTGCAAACAGTGTAGATCCAGATCAGCCAGCACGTCGGTGCCAACTTCAGGCTGATCCGGATCTATATTGGCTGCCTCTATAATTAAAGCTATAGCATAAAATAAAGTGTTATATACAGAAAACAAATATATCTATATTTATCAAAGAATATATAAGAAGTTCCATGATTTCATGGGCACAGAGTTAAGCACTTACGCAGAAGAGTGTGTAAATTCCTAATTTTATGTTAACATAATTAGAAGTGAATAAATAATGACATGACCTGTGACTTTCCATCCCATAACCAGAGCCCTAGATCATAAAATTGATACTGAAGACCAGTGCCCAAGGTTATAAAACTGAGCATGGAAAGCAGTCTCAAATCTCAAGCATCTGATTGGCTGAAATGGCGACCAGTTGCCATTTCAGCCAATCAGATGCTTGATATTTGAGACTGGTTTCTAATCTCAGCTTTATAACCTTGGAGCCAATATCTCACACTGTTTGAACCAATCAGATGCGTAAGATTTGAGACCAGTCTCAAAATCACACAAAAAGTGTCATCAAACATAGAAGTTTTTCTTTAACCCTTTATATAAATACCTTATATAATATATTAATAGGGCAACCAGTGTAGATCCCGATCAGCCAGCTAATCTGTCCAATCTAATCTGGATCTACTTTTGCTTCTTAGTCAGAATTAAACCAATGCATCAAAGAGCGAACAGTGCAGATTGTGATCAGATGGCATTGATGGGCCGACTGATCTGGATCTACACTGTTTGCCCATGCCATAAAGGCATATACGAGGGTTGATAAAAAATAAACCGGATTATTTAAATAGCAAGTAGAATATTTCATCAGGATAAATAAAAATACATATAACAGTTTGTGGAATCAATCCGCTACTGAATACAGAAAACAGTTCTCAAAAATTATTTACAAACAATGGAAATAGAGAGATTTGCGTGAGCATATGTCTGGTGTCACGGCGCACGGTAAGAGGACACTGGTGACGACACTGGTGACGTTGTTGATGTTGCGCGTTATTACAGCGTCTCGACTGTGACCGGGTTTCTGGGTCATAGAACCATAGCCAGGTTTTGTCCGTCGTTACGTTGTGACCGAGGAAGTCGTCCCCTTCTCGGTTCACTCTACGCAGGAAGGCTAGTGAATCCTGCACGCGACAGATCAATTCGGTGTCTTTCAAGAGACGCGGGAACCAGCGCGCGTTCACCTAGTGTCAGTAATCAGGTATGGTTAAACTTTAAAAAAATGCATTTCCATTTTAGAAACTTATAAAAAATAATATTCAGATAAAAAATAAGAATTTACCATTAACTAAATTGTTAAAACATGTATATTTCATTTTGAAAATGCATATTTTGCAAGGTTTGGAACGTAGATCGTCGATATCCTAAGTTTCAATTATTCAAGACATCATGTAATTGAAAAAAAAATTTAAGTGTTATAATAAAAAAAATTCTTATCATTCACATTTTCAAATCCCATGTAAGAATAGTCTGCATGGTCCCGTAGCTTACATCGAATTTTGCCATCAACGCCCTAACCGTTAAACGCCTGTCGTTTTCCAACACATTCGCCATTAACGTCACTAACGTCGTTGTTTCATTCTTCTTTCTTCCTCTTCCTTCTTTGTCGGTGATACCTTCTCTAAAATATTTGTGCCAATCAAAACACCACTGTTCGGCTTACTGCATGCTTCCCGTGCATAGCTGCACTTTTTTTTCAAAAGTTTTACACGGAGTGTCGCCTTGCTGCTGGCAAAAATTAAGTATTGTCCGTATTTCAAGTTTTTCTGTTGACGCCATTTGTAACGCAATTTGCATTCAGCGTACGATATTAAAAGGCATATACGAGGGTTGATAAAAAATAAACCGGATTATTTAAATAGCAAGTAGAATATTTCATCAGGATAAATAAAAATACATATAACAGTTTGTGGAATCAATCCGCTACTGAATACAGAAAACAGTTCTCAAAAATTATTTACAAACAATGGAAATAGAGAGATTTGCGTGAGCATATGTCTGGTGTCACGGCGCACGGTAAGAGGACACTGGTGACGACACTGGTGACGTTGTTGATGTTGCGCGTTATTACAGCGTCTCGACTGTGACCGGGTTTCTGGGTCATAGAACCATAGCCAGGTTTTGTCCGTCGTTACGTTGTGACCGAGGAAGTCGTCCCCTTCTCGGTTCACTCTACGCAGGAAGGCTAGTGAATCCTGCACGCGACAGATCAATTCGGTGTCTTTCAAGAGACGCGGGAACCAGCGCGCGTTCACCTAGTGTCAGTAATCAGGTATGGTTAAACTTTAAAAAAATGCATTTCCATTTTAGAAACTTATAAAAAATAATATTCAGATAAAAAATAAGAATTTACCATTAACTAAATTGTTAAAACATGTATATTTCATTTTGAAAATGCATATTTTGCAAGGTTTGGAACGTAGATCGTCGATATCCTAAGTTTCAATTATTCAAGACATCATGTAATTGAAAAAAAAATTTAAGTGTTATAATAAAAAAAATTCTTATCATTCACATTTTCAAATCCCATGTAAGAATAGTCTGCATGGTCCCATAGCTTACATCGAATTTTGCCATCAACGCCCTAACCGTTAAACGCCTGTCGTTTTCCAACACATTCGCCATTAACGTCACTAACGTCGTTGTTTCATTCTTCTTTCTTCCTCTTCCTTCTTTGTCGGTGATACCTTCTCTAAAATATTTGTGCCAATCAAAACACCACTGTTCGGCTTACTGCATGCTTCCCGTGCATAGCTGCACTTTTTTTTCAAAAGTTTTACACGGAGTGTCGCCTTGCTGCTGGCAAAAATTAAGTATTGTCCGTATTTCAAGTTTTTCTGTTGACGCCATTTGTAACGCAATTTGCATTCAGCGTACGATATTAAAAATCCGATTGCAACCATATGTGTTTATGCAATTACGTCATATTTTGCGATGTCAAAAAATAACGGCATGACGTTTTCATGGATTTTTATGTATGAAACATGATTGGAAACAACAATAAACAATTTTAAACATCGGACGTAAAAGAAAAATGATACGCTGCGCCATGATGGCGTTACCATGGTTTCTTAATGCGTGATTATGAATAGAAGTAAGTGTTTTTCAAATAAAAAGTTAGATCAACTGTTTGCATTTAAATTGGGATTTCGATTGGTGTAAAGATTTGGTTGTTTGAAAGGAAACTTTTTATTTGAGAGCAAAAATCCGGTTTATTTTTTATCAACCCTCGTATAAGAAGTACATGTAAAGGGTTAAAAGTTTGTAAAGTGTCGAAAGTTTTTTTATAAAGCAAATAATGAGTGTGCAAATAAAACCTTGACCCACAACAGAAACTCTACAAGCTGCTTTCATGCTATAAAAAAGGTTAGATATGCAGTACATTCACCAATTTCAATACTTTCCCTTACATGAAGGCTTAAGGATAGGAAAGGGACATACATGTAACCACAGTTCTACAAGCCTCTATTTGAATCCCATATGATCACGATTTTAATGATTTTGATAAAGTTTGCTTAAAAATACAGTAAGACCACCCATTTTCAAAGACCACTAAGGGAAAGTCACAAAAGTTGTCTTAAAGGCAGGTGGTATTTGATGACAAACAAATAAGTTCTTTAAAAAAGAGGGACAAAAAATGTTGTCTTTTTCCACAGGTGGTCTATGATTACACGTGGTCTTTACTCTTTACTTCATATATGCATGTTTTATCCCATGTGCAACCAGTGTAGATCCAGATCAGCTGGCACATCCTTGCTGTCTGAACAGGATCTGCATTATTTGCCTTTTGGTCAGAAATAACTTTATTAATAATAAAAACAACAGTGCAGAGACTGATCAAACGACACAAATGTTCCAGCTGATATGGATCAGATATGACGTCATTAAGTTGAACGCACGACATTACTTATTATGCATTTCGCGATAAAAAAAAATTATGTTGTCAAAAATGAGTAACAAAATTTCAAATATGTTATGAGAAAATAAAAGATAATTGTAAGATTTTTCCAAATATTGTAACAACTAAAATGTCTAAAAATATGACCGAATGCACCTTTTCCCGTGATGCACCCCATAAATGGAGTAAAGGGTAAAAACAGGTTGGATAGTACAAACCATATCTGATGGATTGTTCTAATCTATGCTTTATAGCCTATCATACACAATATCCATGATTATAAAACTGTGATTGGAGGCCAGTCTCAAAACTCAAGCTTTTGATAGGTTTATTTAGAAACTGGAATCAATTTCAACCAATGAGATGCTTGAGATCTGAGACTTGTCTACAGTATCAGTTTTATGATGGAGTTGGACTTGTGCAAAAATGGTAAACAATCTTCAAAGATCTATTATAAACATGTGTAACGTCCAATCCGCCCATTTTCATGATAGCCTGGTCCAGAATGGCCCAACTTTGAATAATTATGGTTAACTTCTTGCAACTATATTTTCAAGTAATTTTAAAGACTTTAAATATTACTATACTTTGATTCAATCTTTTAACCCTTTACTCTATATATACGGGTTTATTACATTTGCATGTTACTTCTTGTAGATCTAGGTCAGCTGGCACATAATGTCATCTGATCAGGATCTGCACTGTTCACTTCTTGGTCAGAAATAAACTTACAAATCAAAAAGCACAGTGTTTATCCTGATTAGATGACACAGATGTGCAGGCTGATCTGGATCTATAATGTTTGCACATGGATAACAGGAATATCTCAAAGTGTAAAGGGTTCGAAATGGGCATAACTCTACTTTTTTATTATATTTTCATTCAAATGAAATATAACCGATTATTAGCACTAAAAATCGATTAAAATGTGGAAAAATTTTGGATTGGGACACTTTCCATTAAATCCATTAAGCCTTTCTGGTTTGAGCCTTTTTTCTGACCATAAGTTGTTGTATAATACAAGACCAATAAGTTTGTGCTAAGCCCTCAAATGGTGCCCAATAACCTCTTTCTGCATGTGTATCAACCTTTAATAGCGGAAAATACTGAGAGGTGCTCAACACTACATACATGTACAAATGCACTACCTTCTTACAACACGGTAACTGTAGAGAGAAAAATTGCTATAATTATAATTTATATACTGCAAACAGTGTAATCATTTTAGTTAATGTGGATTTTATTTTCACTGATATCGCCATGAAAATAATGTGCTAAAACATCAGCTAAATTTAATAAGCATTACTGTGTTTTATAAGTATAAGTCTATTGCGTGATTTATTTCTGCGTGAAAATCAGCATTTTCGTGGAATTTCATATCTTTACTCGACGGAATATGGCTGTTATCTCAAGGCAAATAGTGTGTAGATTTAGATCAGCCAACACATCCATGCCATCCGATCATGATCTTCACTGTTTGCTTTTAGATTCATGCAGTTAGTTCTGACCAAGAGGCGACCAGTGTAGATCCTGATCAGACGGCATGGATGTGCTGGCTGATCTTGGGTTAACCCTTTCCTGTATAGATACGCATTTTTATGCATGTGCGACCAGTGTAGATCCAGATCAGCCGGCACATCCGTGCCGTCTGATGAGGATCTGCACTGGTCGCATTTTGTCAGATATAACCTAATGAATCTAAAAGCGAACAGTTTAGATCCTGATCAGACGGCACGGATGTGCCGGCTGATCTGGATCTAAACTGTTTGCCCTAGCAATTAAGGTGTGTCTGTACAGGAAAGGGTTAAGTAATGCCAAGCTTTCCACAAGCTGCTGAACCTCAAGGATCATATTGATCTTTCTTTTATTCTGCCAATTATAATGCTAAAATCACAGGGGTCAAAATAAGGCTATTACAAGTTTCAAAGGTCACCTCCTGAGTCAAATGGAACCCCTGATCTTCACTCTAGGCTTGATTATCTTAAATCTTAAGCCAACATCATAAAACTATGAATGGAGAGCAGTCTCCAATCTCAAACATTTGTGCCCAAGATCATAAAAGTAAGTCTGGTGACCAGGCTCAAATCTCAAGCATCTGATTGGCTGAAATCGTGACTGGCGCCATTTCAGCCAATCATATGCTCGAGATTTGAGACTGATCTCAGGTTTATGATCTTGGGCCCTGGTGGTTGAAACTGAGGCCAGTCTTCGTATGAAAAAATCAAAACCAAAGTGTTTAGCCTGGTCTACAATTGAATATTAATGATTTCAGGCATTCAGTTAAGAAAAGCTTGCGATCTGAGACTAGTTTTTGGTCTCAGTTTTATAACTGAAAAGCAAAATTGCATACTGTGAAATCATTTAATTTCAATTACTCTTAACATTTCCAAAAAGCCTCTTTTTGACCCCTATGATTTTAGTTAAGATTTTCCTTAAATTAGGAGTATTTTTACTATTAATAAACAGAATACCCTAAAATAAATGATCAAAATGACCTTTTGGATTCAGCAGATAGTGGAACCCCTGAATTTGCATTAAATTTTTCCCTGTGAAATTAAGTGATACCACAGTATGTGTGACACAGTTAAAATATCAAACTGGGTTCCGAACCTTCATCTTGCTCCAGTCCCTGAAGCAAGCTGGGATCAGCAGCATTGTTATCCCTCCTCCGACAAACAGCCCCAGGAAGAATGCTCCAGCAATCCATCCCTTATCGATTGTGAAGTCTTTTACCTCCTCACTCCACGACACAGGCAGACAGGTGTCATAGTAATAACTCATCGTTGAATCATGTAAGGTATCACAGGGCAAAGTATCTGAAATGTGAACAATGTTATTGCTACTGAATATCATGAATTCCTTAACCTTTTACTACGCAGATACCTGTACTCTGTGGGCAAACATTGTAGATCCAGATCAGCCAGCACATCAGTGCTATCTCATCTGCATCTATTCACTTTTAGATTCATTAGGATATATCTGACTAAGATGCAACCAGTGCAGATCCAGATTTGCTTATATTTTGCATAACATGTTTCAGTCAGACAGAATTTGTTTCTGTCAAACAGATTTTGACATCTTGTCTGACCAAATGTCCGCCACTATTTTTAACTTTTGGGAAGCCTGTTTTATCATTAGATAGTTTTAAAGATGTCCCAGTACCCTTTCATTTTAAACTTAAAAATGGAAAAAGTGAATAGAATAGTAAAATACTTTAGCTTCAAATACTCAAGCTAAAATGTGTGATATGATACACTTACAGAAGATTCAAAGAACACCAACCACAAATGGGCTTTTATTAAATCCATTTAATACATGCCAGTGCTTAAATTAAAAAAAATATGTAGTATCCTTGGAGGTCCTATTTTTATGCTGCCCTATTTTGATGCCTTAATTGTTTTCATCTTTATTTCATTGAATATATTATCTTGTCATTTTCTACCAAACTTCTTAAAGAGCTGTTGGTATCATTTTTTTTTATCATAAATATGTATAGAAATTGATTCCATGAATTTTTTACAAGGTTTTAATTGTTTATCTCCATTTTTATTAGAAATTCTTAATGCACTTTTTTACCTACTTTGATAAATCCAAAATTTTATTATGTAAGCAAGCAAAGTAAAAACTGTATGCGTAAGTGAAGCTCTCATACACATGCAGAGTCTGTTTAGTATCAATTGCTGTATGTTTATGTGTTTTAAGATCAGTAAACAACATTCTCAATAAATACACTTTTTATATTGTTTTTATATATTTATTGTTCTTTGCTTGATAATTGGTAGTGTAGACTCTATGAGGCTCAAGCTTTATTTTACAAGTTATGTGAATCTAAAGAGTAAACAATTATGATGAAAATATTTAATTGCATGTACATAATCAGGAGACAAAACATTTAATTATTTGAATAATTACATCAGTATTGGGTGACATTCATTTGAGAGCACATGGATACAATGTCAGACCTTTATTAAAAATATCTGGTTTTTATCAACTGGCAAAAACAAATCTCTGGAAGTCATAAAATACACACTTTATTTTATTCCTGTTGACTCATAATTTACAAAGAGAGTGCAAAACATAAAAATAAGGAAATTACACTGGATACACTGGAGAAAATTATTCGATGCATCATCAAAGCAAAGGCGTCAAAAACTTGGTAGTGTGAACAAGTACAGGCTCCCCAAGCTCGGAAAATTAAATTTTAAAGACGATTTTTTCCACGAAAGAAAAACACGACTTGTTCTTAGCACAAGTGCACTCCTCTCCCTCTCTTTTAAATGTTATAAGCAATTTATTAACATTTTTGGTTTATATTTCAACAAAGAAGTGATTACCTCGTTGAGAAAACAGTAAAACTTTTATCTGAATGGTAAATTTAAAAAAATAATTTGGCTCTTATGCTTAAGGGCGTCAAAACAGGATACTCCAGGATACTAGCTAGTATCCTTGATGTAGTACTGTGTTATTTCACCTCGGGGTCAATGACCTTTTTTCAAAAATTTGAGTATTCCTCTTGTTTGTGTGGCAGATTTAGGTTGGAAAGAGAAGCCTTGATTATGATTCGAACCTAGGACCTCGGGCTTACCGTGCTAAAGCTCTTCTAAAATCTAATTGAGCTACTGAGGCTGCTGTAAAAACTACTATGTTTGAGAAAATCAAAGAATTAACATGAAACAAGTCTCTTTGAATATCTATCAAAAAAGCATATATTTATATCCAAAAAATCCCTTTATTAGCGTGGATAAGGGCGACACACCAATGCCATACTTCTGATTACTCTTGTAATTTGTAATTTGCTGTTGAAGTGTTGTGGGATTTTTCTCAGCTCTGAAGAGTAATCTGAAGTAGGAATATGTGATGTCAGCGTGATGACCTTGTCCACGCTAAAGGGGACCAATAATCTATACATCCCATCCACAGCCAATCTGAAGGCAACATCTTCTACAACTAAAACGCAATCTTTTGACACAAAATATGACATCAAAAACAACAAACAGCTACTTCCATCATATTAAGGGGTTCCCTGGGTGGAATCTAGTTTAGCGGACCCTGGATATTCAAAACAAAAGCCCAGTGGTGTTTGAGCGAGTAAAGTGGGGGTGTGGGGGCGGTAGCCCCCATTTAAACTCGGTATAATTTATATTTGTTTGACACACAATAAGAATACCAATGAATTCTCTCACAAGCAATGCTCTTTAGTGTTAGGGTCCGCTAAACTAGATGCATTCCCGGTTCGCTATCTAAAAAGGATAAATTATCATTTAGTTTTTACCAGCAATTATTTACAAGCGTTCTGTTACGTGTTCTGGCAAGTAATTTACTCACGTTTTCAAAAAAAAGAAAGGGATTTCAAGAATAACTATCACTTGGAAGACGCCATCTTGTTTGAAATTGTTTACATTGTTGGTATGCACAGTTTCTTTATACCCACATATAAGCTTAATTAATGGGTATTGAAAAACTGTACATAATGGTTTTCGGCTTGCATTTCAACCTCGCGTGAATCATGGAACCATGATTTTCTGGTCACTAGACGCTTGAAAATTAAAACTGGATTATTTTGATTACTTCCCTTGGACCGCGAGACCCCCCTTGGACTACATATACCCGTTGCGCTGCCACTGGTCAAACTTCTAAATTACGTCCGACAAATAACATAAACTTTAAGATGCAACGATAATATTTCGGCCTAGCGTCAAAAAAGTGAAATATGCATATCAGGAATCACCACACTCACAAAACACAGATCCATTTGCAGCGAAAAAGAAGAGAGGAAGAGAGACCACGTTTGTACGTCAATTCAAATAAGACGCCACAAACAATTTACGAAAAAGAGAATCCTTTGGGTTACCGCCTTGGAACAATCAATAGCAAAACAAATTGCCACTGGGGGTTTAAACCAGGTTCTGGGTTCCAAGGGTTGTCATCGCCGGGGGTGGCAATGTTGGATAAGCTCCCATTGCTTAAAAAGTGCTCCCAATGGCTTGCGTAAAATATAGCCTCTGACTACCAAGTCCAGCTCCTGGCCTGCACGCGTGGCTTGTAACTAGCCCGGCGGTCCTGCTACTACTAACAGGAGAAGGGGCGAAGGCGGACCTGTGGCGCCATAACCACTGCTTCGGATAGATGGAGCTCGTTAGCCAGGGAAGGCAGTCTGTCTAGGAGAAGGAAAACTCTTATTCCAAACCAAGGGACAACCCTTCCAAAAACACCACTGCCTTGTGGTCAGTCGTTGGGTCGATTAAGGCTTTGGGAGAGGTAACCCTAATCAACCTAAAGAGTTAAAATCGGAGATGCTGGGCCATTGGCACTCTCGAACAAACCACGGCATCACGTAACTACGCTATGACTACACGATCATATGGTATTATCGATGTGGTGCTGGATCTTTGGAATCCCCCCCAGGGATATACAGTGCCGGGCTCTGAGTCTCGACAGAGTCCACCCAAAGCTACTGGGGGTCACTCCTTCTATTATACCAAGAGGAGAACAAAGGGCTACAACAAGCCAAGGAGGAGGAAAGTCCAACAGCAACACTTCAAAGTGATGCATTGGAACGCAGAAAGGAGTCTTCAACAAAAAGACTGAACTGTGCCATCCCCAATATGTCCCTGCGGAGAAGAGGACCAGACTGCAGAGCACATCCTCCAACGATGTAAACGATACGACCAGGAGCGAGAAGCAACGTGGCCACAAGGTGCAACAATCCAGCAGAAACTGTATGGAGATGTTGACGACCTACGGAGGATTACAACTTTCATCGCGGATGCTGGAGTGGTCGTGTAGAGCGAACGCCAAGAAGAAGAAGAACCAGGTTCTAGGGAGATCACCGCGTTGGAAAGCGGTAAAGTCATCGAATCGGTTACTTCCACTTAATATGCTGAAGAAATTCGGAAGAGCATAATTATAGTCATTGGGTTGTCAGTCCGTACGTCCCGCATTCGTGTCCGGCCCATAACTTTTTTTATTTGAAGTCGGATTTTTAAATTATTTCACAAAAAAGATTACCAGCCTACACAGCTATCCTACTATGTAGGATCGGGAGCCATTAGTAGATAACTAATTGATAAGTAATTAATTTCGCATATAGATGTTTCATGATAAAAGCTTTATCATGCTAACGTAAAGTAAATAATTATCGATGGCCACAAGATTAAAATATCATATATGATATAAATAACAGCACATTACTATGTAGTGGAGAATAATTTATCATCAGCATAGCTTGTCATTGCTCATTACCGAGTCATTAACGCGTGAACTTATATCATGTAGCTAATAATACATGTTATCAATCTACCAGTGTGCATTAACCTCCCGGGCCCAAGAACATAAAACTAAGATTGAAGACCAGTCTCAAATCTCAAGCATCTGATTGGCTGAAGTGGCGACCAAAACAACTTTACATTATACATTAAACCTAATTATATATTACTATGTATTGTTTTTTTTTAAATCTTACTGGTAAATTATGTTGGGGGTAATTTAATATTCATTTACGGCCGCGGTTCAATGACCCCTGAAATGTCAGGAAATTTTCAAGTCAGAAACAATCAACCTCGCAAATATTGTCATAATAATGTTCACACATAATTTAACCCTATCATACGACATAAGTTTTTTCATTTCTTTCTATTAAGTACAGCGAAGTTGATTTTACTCGTACTTTGACTGTGTTCTTTCTGGTTTAATGGGCCCCTTCTATGAATGCATTTGAATTCGTGGGAATAAACGTTCGTGTTTTCCGCTAGAAACAATTTTGGTGGGTACATAAATTCGCGGATCTAAATTTTCTAAACTACGTTGTTTAAGTTTACCTGGGCGCTTCCTACGAAGTTCAATTTATCAACATTTGCCTTTCGACCATCCGGCTAAACTTTTAGTTTGCTGACTCGGCAGATTTATTGATATTAGATAACGACCAGTAACACGAGGTCACCTCAGGTAAGGTCCAGATTTAGTTGACCGCGCCATGAACTGCTAGGAGTAGTTTACTATTAATGAAATATTGATGATAACCCGTGTGATTAATGGTTATATTATCGGATGAAAAGCTTTAGCCGGATTGGATAAATGCTATCAACATGTCTGTAAATAATTGGAACACGTTCACGTTTGGGTTTACTATGAAAATGCAGGTTCAAATGCAAGGTTTACAGAAAATTGGTTGGTTTTGGGGAGTTTTAAAGTAGTTATATGTTGATATCCACTTTCTGGCAAATAAATTATTTCTGCCCCAAAAGGGGCTTCGAGCTTACCCTCTGGATTTTCCTCTGAAACCAATAACACATACAACACTCATGATTGAATGTACATTAAAGCAAAATACACGAATACCAAATTGGATTATGATAAAGTCAGGATCTAGCTTTAAGCTTGAATCTCTTGAATTTCGCTTCGTTTTTATTCATTGGATAGTGTCCGCCCAGTTTCCGAGACACTCGTCTGCAATTTTAAACAAAAATCTCAATTTTTATTCAAATTACAAGTATTTAAAAATGACAACAAAAACATGTGCTCAAAACAAGTCGTCGTTTCAATTTGAAGCACGTGGTGTATTCGGTATTTTGGGCACCATGGCGATCGTTCCAGTGCCAAATGATCATTGGCTTATTGTGCTGGTATTGATTCATCGTGGCTGTCATTAATTTTTGGCGCCTGGCTCATGCCTAATGATATCGTCGCTCATTGATACCAGATGTCTTCCGGTAAAAATATTTACCCGCCCATTGTAATCGGGTTTCCTTGGCTAATACCGTACCGCTACAAATAGAACATGTTACCCGTTTACGTTCACTGGTGCTCGATTTCAGTATGAATTCTTTGAATCAATCTCGGTTTTAACCCTTTTGTTGAAATCTTGCATCCGACCATAAATGATATCACTTTGCATCGATACGTTAACTCAATTTCAATTATTACAGACAATGTTCTAACTTACTATCTCGGAAGAACAACAAGTATACCATGTAATAACACTTTGATAGCCAATTGGCATTGGGTTTGCTGCAAAATATAAATGTTTACAATGCAAACAAATTCTTTCCAAAACTCAGGCTAAACTAAAGGTCTCAAAACCCGAAAATGTATGAGACTATCTGACTGAAGTTGCCGTTTGATACAGATATCTAATTACTACCTACATAAAATTAATTATTACTAGGTATTTGATAATTAATGAATGTTTACAATTCAAACAAATTCTTTCCAAAACTCAGGCTAAACAAAAGGTCTCCGAGCTCAAAAGAAATGTATGTGTATTGTATCTGACTGAAGTTGGCGTATGCTACATATAATTAATTACTACCTACATATAATTAATTATTACTAGGTATTTGATAATTAATGAATGTTTACGTTGATGCCACCGCATTTCATTTAGCAGGCGCTCGCAGCTATTATACTAGAATGGCTCCCGTCCCTATGTTCTGTTATATGTTCTCCTGCCATCCAAAATTATATCAAGAATATAAACTCCGACAGGCACTTCATTTTTTTTCGTTTTACCCTCCCTTAGCTCTCAGAACATAGGTCCAACAGAAATCAGAAAAAGAAAGCTAGAACTGATAAAAACCAAAATATTTGTAAAAAATATTATTAAAAGTATTTAAAATAGGACCATCTAGCCGGGTGCCAGGCTACTATTATACTTAACATATAATATCATAGACGTCATACGTGTCATATAGACACATATCGTGACGGAATGCCTGTTCAGTTGCCAGTATGCAATTGTGTGAATATACAGTTTGTTTGCGGTTTGGTAAGTGCCGTGGATGTTCTTATATTCGTGGGCATAACATTTCGTGGTTTACAATTTTCGTGGATTCTTAATTTCGTGGATCTCAATAATCCAAACTACGTTATGTTTTGCTTTATTTCGTGGTGGTTTTGAATTCGTGGAATGATCGGCCCACGAAATCCACGAAAGTTAGTGCCCCGCGAATTTTAGTGATTTTACAGTATTTGTGAGACACAAATAATCCACAAAAAATATTATTTTATTTTGTTAGAAACAATTAAAAAACGCACTGATAGGTAATTATAAAATTAAACAAGAAGGGTTACGTTATTACACAGACAAAGAAATTAAAGATATATATCTTATAGTGGGATGGGAACTCTCAAAACTTTAGATTGTGTTTGGTCAGATTGGAGACGGAGCTTAATTTCAATGCCTGGCCTGGGCCCAATATCATTTAACTAAGAATGGAGATCAGTCTGAAATTTCAAGCATTTGCGGAAATACTGAAATAAAGACTTGTCCAAATTTTAGCCAATCAGATACTTGGTTTTTATACTGGCATCCGGTTTCTTTGATACAGGACCGGCCTGGAAGAGGAACCAGTATAAGTCCTTGTATGACAGCTGTATTTTGATTGATTTCTTGTCTAATTTAGTAATTATATGTGATTAGTGATGTAATGTGATCGTTAGTTTCATTAAGTGGTCAGTAATTATCAGGAATTAGTGGCAACCTCTAGCGGCGGCCAGACGCCGCTTGACCTTGACCTCAACAGGTCAGACATGTGCCTATACCGATAATATCCCGGCAATTAATGTTCCTCTTTACACACTTTCTGTTGAAGTGGTCAGTTTTGTTTACTCAGGATGAAAACAATCAAAGAAGTAAACATGGTTAGAGTCAATGACAGGTCATTTCATTATTGAAAGTGACATAAGTATGAACAGGTCAAGAACCTGGGGCAGGTGTTACCCGTTATGCTGGTCATGTATCTATAGTGTCAGACACATTGATGCACACATACGTTTCTGCCAGGTAAACTAGTATGCTGGTGAACTCACCTCCGGGTCGATGCTTCCTCTATTCAGCTTGTGGATGTTACCGGATCGGTCCAGTAATAGTGCTTTAAACTGTTTGCACATTGGTGCCCATGATCATTAAACTTAATCTGGAGACCAGTCTCACATCTAAAGCATCTGATTGGCTGAAATGGCTGGTGGTCGCCATTTTCAGCCAATCAGATGCTTGAGATTTGAGACTGGTCTCCAATCTTATTTTTTTATCTTGGGCCCAAAGCTCTCAAGCTTACAAATGAGCTCAGTTCTGAAACTCTGCTCAGTTTAAACCAATGAGATTACTTTTATCTGAGACAGGTCTCCAATCATACAGTTCAGAGATAATTGACCGTACACGTATAGTGTGTAATGTGTATCTAGAATATATAATCTAGATGAAACCTTCAAGTTGGATAATGAAAGAAGTTTTTTTCTGTGCAAAAAGCAATTTAGCTAAGTGTTAAGTTAATTAAGAGGTTAGTAGATAAAGGCAAAGAAAATTGCGTGTTTAATGAAAACGTTGTTGTGTAGTTTTGCCGAATAACTACAGTAATAACTGTTTCAGATCAACCGACATAGCAGGTGGTTTTGTAAAGAAAACAAACATATTTATATATACATACTAGATGGGTGTTCAGTTCAACACTTGTGTCGCCCTCAGGTACTATGTTAGAATAAAAATGCAAGTACAAAAAGGGGCATAACTCAAACTTAAAATAAAGAACTCGGCATCACAATGAGCGTGTTTTCATGAGCAATATCATTTAGAAGTTTGATGAAGAAATATTAAAAAATGGCAAAGTTATAGTGAACGTTAAGTTTTTGCGTTAATATCCAATTTAAAAAAGGGGCATAACTCCATCAAATGTGACCTTGACCTAAATAATTTGACATCATCACGACCGTCTTTTCACAAGCAACATAATTTGAAAGTTTGACGAAGAGATATTAAGAAATGGCAAACGTTAAGTTTTCGTGTCAAAATCCAAGTACAAAAATGGACTTTACTCCTTCAAATATTGAACTTGACCTAAAGAATTTTGCAGCACCATGACCGGGTTGTCAAAAGCAATTTAATTTGAAAGTTTGATGAAGAGATATTAAGAAATGGCAACGTTATGGCCAACGTTAAGTTTTCGTGTCAAAATCCAAGTACAAAAGGGGGCACAACTCCTTCAAATCGACCTTGAGCTTAAGCAGTATGCATTACAATGACCGGGATGTCAAAGGCAATATAATTTGAAAGTTTGATGAATATATGATATTAAGAAATGGCAGTTTTAGCCAATGTTAAGTTTTCGTGACGGACGGACAGACACACGGACAAAGCGATCCCTATGTATCGCATTTTCTTCGAAAGGGCGAAACAAAAAGTAAGAACCAGGAAAATTCTGGCTGTTTCTCATGCGTTACTGACAATTGATCTAAGTTAAGTTCAATTAAGCTGTCCTTCCTAAATGTTACCTGTAAAATTCATGTGTGTGTATCTTAGTTGTTTCTATTTTCAATACATGCAACAAATTATTCAGTAAGGTATCTGTAATGATGTGGTCTATATTTAAGGTTGAAAATGAATTCCTAAGAAACACTCCTTCAAAGTTTGTGCATTACCCCACCCAATGAGCATGTTTGCGTCCCCTTAACCCTTTCCTCCATATACACACCATATACACACCTTTATGGCATGGGCGAACAGTGTAGATCCAGATCACCCGGCACATCACACAGGATTTGCACTGTTCGCTTTTTGATATGTTAGGTTATTTCTGACCAAAATGCGACCAGTGCAGATCCTGATCAGACGGCACGGATCTACACTGGTCGCACATGCGTAAAAACGCGTATATATGGAGGAAAGGGCTAACTTATTCAGACATAGGGTGCTTCTTCTTGAAAGTGGGAGGTGGATGAATCATAACACCTGGTCTAAACCCAGGTGGCCGACTACGGTAGTTATTTGGCGACTGACCTTTCAATGAGGTAAGCCACACATCACCCCGGGGCTTGTATAAATTTTCCTTTTTGTGGTGTCGTGTTTTTTTTTAATTTCTATGCGTTCTCTCTTTTTTGTCTATCGACTGTTCTAGTTTCATTATATTCACACCGTTTAATCAGTTGAGTGTGCCCAAGGTTATAAAACTGAGCATGGAAACCAGACTCAAATTTCAAGCATCTGATTGGCTGAAATGGCGACTGGTCGCCATTTCAGCCAATCAGATGCTTGAGTTTTGAGACTGGTTACCATGCTCATCTTTATAACTTTCAGCCCTGGAAATCCGATTGTTATTAAGAATCGAACTTTCCAGTCAACCATTTTCACTCACTTGACTCTTTCAAACACGAAATTACTTATTCAAAATTGCCCTGACTGGTTTTTTATTGGTAAATTGGTTTTTGTAATTTTCTCATCATTCACAAAAATGCTCAGGAAAACAACACTACACAGAGCTTGCTTCCAAGAAAAACACTTTTGTACTCCTGAGAAAAATAATTTCAAAATTCACTGTTCTCTTCTGCAACAGTATTTAGCAATTATTCTGACATTTGAATGGAAATTTTGACTAAACGGCCGAAATATTGCTGCCAAAAAAAGGGGAACGAGCAAACCTACTAACCCCCATGGAGCCGTCCCTGAGTTCTTGGTAATAATTAGAATTCCAGTTAACGGGTTAAACGATAAGTTTTTTTTTCAGGCCCCTTTCTCAGGATAATTCCGTTAATTCCATATAATTCACTAACAATACAACATTTATTTCACACTTTCATAATATTTTACAATGATATATTTGATAATATTCAATTAATATTTACCGGATGTTCCTACCCGAGCTAGTCAGATAATGGCTGAGATAAAAAGTCCGAATTTTTGGAATTTTGGGGCATTAGATGGCTAGTATGGCCTGAAATAGACATGTTTAGTTAATGACATGCTTTTACTGACACACTGATAGCAAATTTATCTCTGGATATGCAATAATGCAACATATGAAAAAGGCCATGATTTTAGGATGGCATATTTAAAATTCATTTGACATTCGCACTGAAGTGAAAAAAAACAGTGCTCCATTTTCAAGGTTTCAGATCTCTGGTTATTCATATATGACCCTTACTCTGCTGAAAATGGACAGTACAAAGACTTAGCATGTAAGATAGCATAAAGATTACCCCCTTATTAAATGGTATTAGCTATGATTGCCAGCCATTTGAAATATGGCATGTTCACTAAACTTTATTTTGGGAAAACTATTTATAGGTCTAACACCTATAATTATAATGCTATTATTTTTCTTTATTTTGTTTTTTTTTCGCTTGTTACCCTGCATTATTCTATCGGCTTATTGCCTTTATTATTATGTACGAGTGTTGCCTTTAATTTTTCTGTCCGCTTTGTTGAATATGTTCAACAGGTAAACATTGTTTCTGATGTATATAAATTAATGTTTTGGCCGAATAACCTGTTGTTTTTTGTTTTGCCGTACAAAGTTTATTAAATAAAGATACGTTATTATAGATGATGATATATCACGGCTTAAAATAAATAATTATTTTTTTTTTGTTATCAATATCAATAAAAGTTCTGATTTAGTATCATGTTTAATTCTTTTCAGTTTGGGATCAAGACCATTTGAAGCTGAAGTGCGAATCTATTTTTTTATGAGAAATATGTGTTGATACAAATATGTATCGTGTTTCCGCAAATTTTGTAATGTAAATGCTGCTTTTTCTGTAACTTTTGTTCCTCATAAAATAAAAACTATTTAATAATCTTATACCTATCCTACCGTACCCTACCCAACACTATCTCACAACACCCATCCCCACCGACCCCAAACTTTGACTTCCTATTTTTTAAAGAACAAGTTTTTACGAGATCGAGATGTACCTTCGACCCGAGCTATGCGAGTCGCCAAACTAAACTCAATGCCAAAAAAAACGAAAGGCTTAAATATTGTTTAGAATATATCATCAGACATTAGCGTTTACTTCTGTGTAACTTGGGTTTAATTAATTCATGAAAAATCATACATTAAAACCTCTATTCAAAACCATTTAGTGGATAACCCCAGAAATGGTCTTTGAGGACGGTTGGCCTTTGTTTAGAGGTGAATTTGTTCTTAAACCCTTTTCCCCATAGATACACCTTTATTTTTGGGGCGAACAGTTTAGATCCAGATCAGCCAGCACATCCTTGCCGTCCGATCAGGATCTAAACTGTTCGCTTTTTGATTCATTATGTTATTTCTGACCAAATGCGACCAGTGCAGATCCTGATCAGATGGCACGGAATGCGTAAAATGCGTTTATATGGAGAAAAGGGTTAAATCAGTCAGATTGACAAATAAATTCTAGTCTTTATCCACAGGTTGTGTTTGAATACAGGTACTCTTTAGCACAGGTTTGACTGTTTATATTCTTTGAGAGAAATTCTGTAAAACCTCTACTTCGGATCGAGAGAAGTGGGTCCTGTCGCGGCCATTTTTGTCACGTGATTATCCGCCATTGGATACAGAGGCTTATCAGACTTTGATTTCAATTTGGCTCATTTGTGATAAATGTAATGCAAAGACCAAATAATTAGCCTCTTGGGAAAGCCACTGTGGTAGAGTTCAACTACAACAACAACAAACAAGCCCCCGCAAGCAAACCCACTCGCGAAGATTAAAAGAATCTCTACGAAACCCACCTTCGCTGCGGCTGTAATTAAATAAAAATTGCAGGATTCGTACAAACAAGCAAAACAAAATTTCTCGTGACGTATTAAGAGACATCTGCAAAACACATTTGCACCGAAAGCTTAAACACATAGTATAAAGTATGCAGTGGAGTCTTGGAGAGGAGTCTGGAGTCTGACCTTGGAGCTGATTTTTCGAGTGATTTGTCGGACTTTGCAGTTGGTGTTTGGCATTTAACATTGTTTATTTTGCAATGTTATTATGAACAATATTACAGTAGTAGTTTTGTTTAATTTTTGCAATATATTCGAATATAAAACTTATATGGAATGTTGATAAAAATTAGCTTGTTTTATAAAGGACATTAAAATTAATGTATATTTGTGTATAACCAAAAGACATAAGAGATTGTAAATAGACCAAACATACAATTCTAGCAGTAGGATTTGTTTTAATTTGGACACCAAGTCACTTCAATAAAATCAGTTAAAATACCAGACTCTTACTCCATTATCTTACTTCAAATATCAACTTGGAGATCAAACTCCAAACTCCTCACAAAGACCCCATTCCATATTTTATAACATGCCAAGCTGTTTCATCTTATCTTTGCAGATCTGCTTCTCTACTGAAGGAATCTGTTAGCAAAGCTTGCTATGTAGTACAGCGTCATGAAGCCCAATGTTGCTACTTGAAGGTTATGAGAGAAAAAACAACCTGTTGACTCCAAGACTCCAACAACAATCTCATATACACAACAATAATGAACGTCACTCCAGCCGATAAAGTATCTTCTGAAATCCTTGTTAAAAGTGAAACAAACAGCCAAAAATCAAAGTACAGTGAGTAATCTTAATCGAAATATTGAAAGACTTGAGCTTGTGTGTGTGTGTGTGGTGGGGTGGGGTATGGGGGTGCTTTTGTATTTGGTGTGGTGGGGGGAGGGGGGCTTTTGTTCGGGGGGGGGGTGCTACTATAAGTTTAAACCAGCTTCTAGGGTGCTCTAATTTCACAAATGCCCCAACAGGTTTTCATTTAAATATGGGTATCGGCTAGATCTTGCAAAGTTTTTCTTAATTTATTTTACCGATACCCTTGTTTTAAAAGTGTTTCTGTTATGCAACGATTACGTTCAAATGTGTTCATAAACAAAACTTGAAATTTTGAAGAAATCAGCCTAATACATGTATAATTAATGAGCGTTTTGCCGAGAGAATTTGAAAAATTATTTTTCATTGAATAAAGGGGAATAACAATTCCTCAAGGAGAAACTGCAGTCCAACCTGTGCAAAAAACAACCTGTAAACAAAGACCATATTTTGATAAAGACCAAATTTTATTTGTCCAAGGACTGATTTTACGTAGGCATATTGACATGTGAACAAAATCGAACTTCCTTAAAACGCTACTCAATTTTCCCCTGAGTGATCTTTGAAGACAGTGCCCAAGGTTATAAAACTGAGCATGGAAACCAGTCTTAAATCTCAAGCATCCGATTGGCTGAAATGGCGACCAGTCGCCAATTCAGCTAATCAGATTCTTGAGATTTGAGACTGGTTTCCAATCTCAGCTTTATAACCGTCAGCCCTGGTTTGACTATGTGTATTTCCACATTTAGACACTTCTAAACATGCATCGAGCAGTTTTGACTGGCGTACATCGTGTTGTTCCATGTGTAAGTGAATGTTGTTTACATGAGCGAACAGGTTGTATTTTCTCTCATAACCTTCAACTAGCGATGGAACTAATGGAACCATTGTGACGTTAATTGCATGCTTTACCGACAGATTTCTTGAATGGGGAAGCAGAAAACTTGTTCATTCGTGAAAGATAAGAGCGCTGTTACGGATGAAGCATCAATTTATCTTATGTTAGCTTCTAAGCAAATGGGTTTTGCAGATTTTCCTCAATACGCCACAAAACGATAGCCGCGGTGAAGATGAGATTTGCAGATGTTCTTTGCATCTTTAGCTGTTGTTTTGCTTAATAATATTTTGTTTTAAGAGTCTCCTAAGAGACTATTTTAGGGTCCGTGCATTTCAATTATTCGAACTGAAATAAGATAAGGTCCAAGTCGGACTAGGAGTGGAAAATCACGTGACGAAATGTCCTTGACGAGAGCAACTGCTTAAACAATTCAAGGTCAGAAAAGTGTGATGGATAACATGTAGTTTTGCAATAAAAATTACAACAATGAACATTTCTTATCTTTTTTATGTGTGCCGTATCAACACGGTGGAAGTAAAGAGAAAGTAGCCTTGGATGCGAATTGCCACCGGTCAGAATTAAAGATGAGAGGTAAAATGACTAACAGCAAGCTTCCTTGCACTTAAAATATTTTAGCAGCGTCAAACAATAAATATGAGTCACGAAATGTCAGAAATGTAGATTTTCATAGAAAGGCCCTCAACTTCATTATGAATGGTCTCAAATGATTACGAAAAAAGCATTTGACATAATGTTTGCCAGAAAATCAATCCGATAAAAATAAAGTAGGAGAATATGCTTGGCAAGCACATTTTTGCAGTCCGAGCGTTGCGAACATCGTCGTAAACTGAGTCGTACATTCTTGCCGACCACTGAAAATCAAGTTCTAGAATATTGCCATGAACACTGTTGTAAGTTTAGCAGGTATTTAAGCCTAGATATGCCGGTTGTTGCCTTCAGTAGTACCCTGTTTGGTTTCCCTAGCTATTCCTTTCTGCAGTCAGAGGTAAGAATTTTTCTCTTGCTACTTGTTCATGGCCGTTTTTTTTTATTCAATATTCCGGTGAGGTGACAGTAGAACAAGCATAATCATTGAATGTGATACGTGTTTTGGTTGAAAAGTGGCAGTTGATTGGCAGAAAGGTATGCACAGAGTTCATATGAGCAACTGAAACATGATGGCAACATGGTATGTGAGTGATCAAAGTGAGAAACGGCCAGTTTTGCCTGTTTGACTGATAAAATTTGCGGACATATTTTTGACAAAATGAGTGCTTATTACAGCTTATTCTTTCCTCTATCTATGAGATTCTATGAGGGAAATGATTGTCAGGAATTCTGGTTAAATTGTTCCGTTTTGTAGCATTTCTTGGAGGCACTGTATTAATTTACTTGACTGTAATCGGAGGCAAAATTGGCATTTTTTTGGAAAGTGAGTGGTGATATTCATTTGCTCTTTACACCTGCCATGAGGAAGATGCTGTTTTGGTTTTGGTCTTATTTTGCTCAGGCATTGACAACTGATTTAGAATCCTGCGCTGTGTCACACAATTGGTATCTAATATCTAACATTCGGTTTCACTTCACCGACTTTATTTCGCTTACAACCCAGGTTACGTGCTGTATTTATTCAACATCGAAAACAAATGAACAGCGAACTCAATAAGCAACCTAATAAGGACGCAAATAGTATAAGCTCATAAGATCGCATGATATATCATCATTCATAATAACATCATCTCTTTATTAAAATGTACATTTCAATCGGTCATAACATTAAATTTAGAAACATTGTTTACCTAGTCAATGGATTCAACACAAGTGGGCAGAATAATAAAAGGCAACATAAAACAGAATAACACGTACATAATAATTGAACAGGAATGCGTGAGAATGACACGTTGATACAATTTAAAATAGGTATATTAGGAAAGGCCATATTCAGAAAACACTCCCCACGAAGCGAATAAAAAATAAGGAGAGAAGCCATTGGTCTAAAAAAATAATATATACAACAGACAGTTAAAGAAAAAAGAATCGGCGGTGTTAACACTTTTAAACGATCACTGTTACTATATACAGGGCTTTTTCAGGGGTTTTGGGGAAAAAGGCCCCTGTCCAAATTGGGATTTTTTACGCGGTATACACTGTTTTTACACTTGTTACATACATAAATTCACGGAATGTAGCTTTCACAGATCACTTAACACGAGGTAACAAACATTTTTTTGGAATTTGATAAGACTCTTGATTATATGTTTTCTTGTTTATTTGTTTCTATGTCATAGACAAAATGTATTTCGGTTGAAATGGGATTTTTTTTCTTGAAATTGGGAAAAATGGTCCTTATCTGGCATTGGGATGTGGCCCAATATCCGCCCGGTGAGACTCGCTGAAAAATCCCTGATATATATATGCCACTGTTGTTAAAACCAGAGTCCAAGATCATAAAAATGAGAATGGAAACCAGTCAAAAATCTCAAGCATCTGATTGGCTGAAATGGAGACCAGTCGCCATTTCACCCAAACAGATCCTTCAGATTTGAGACTGGTTTAAAATCTCAGTTTTATAATCTTCAGCACAGGCTCTGGGGTTCACCAACATCCCACTCTCAAGAATAACAAAATCAAAGGACAGAGAGTATTAACATCGCGAATTGCATACGAATGTTATGCTAAACGAACATATGATAAGTATTGTTTGGTCGAATCATTTCAGCCAATCAGAGGCTTGGGATTCAAGACTGGTTTCTAATCTCAGTTTTATAATTTTCAGCACAGATTCTAGGGTTCACCAACATCTCATTCTCAAGAATTATAAAATCAAAGGACTGAGAGTATCCATTATCGCGAATTACATGTGAATTAAATTCTAAACGAACACATGAAGACGTAATGGTTTTATCCATACAAATTTAACGAAAAAATATATAAATGTTAACAATTGTCTTTGTTTCAACAGAATGGAACACAATAAGCACTCAGACAATATCACTGGTAATGTGGCAAATGTGGTTGTGAATCGGCTCAAAATGGAGTGAAAAACTGTATTTTTTAAATGTTTCAGTAATGTAAAATGTAATCTAAAAGGTTTGATATGTTTGAATCACGTTGAGCAATTGTATGAAACTAATGCTGGAAGCGGAATACAGCAGTTTGGGTGAACTGGAAAATGAAATGGAAAATGTACTGAATATTACAATTAAAAGTTGCCGCGTTGCTCACTGGCAGCCAGAGGGATTTTAGAACATGTGGCGAATTGTAGGGTTTTCCGTAAGGCCCCAGTTACACAGACGGTCGGTGCCCAATCGGTTATTTTACTAGAATGTAAGTTTTTCTCTGTTTTGATCGGTTGTGATTGCTATTTTATTTCAGTTTTTCGTTGTAAATTGCCATCGGTGATTGACGAGTGTTTCATGGGTTAAACAAATATTTTATGGGTTGCTGGTACACTATAATTCTCATCTTTTTTCTATCGGTGGTAAGTATCAGTTGATCGGATGCTTATCGGTGGCCCATCGGAGATATCGGCTGTAGACAGGTTGTTGATCGGTGATATCGGTTTAAGACTGGATGTTGATCGCTGTTGATCGGTTGTAGAAAAGTTCTCGATCGGTTATTTGCAAAACATTTTCACCGATCGAGAATTTTAAACATGTCTAAAAATCTTGATCGGTAATTTTTCACCGACGAAACTCATCTTTCCCTAATAGCAACTGATAGGTGGCGAACAGGTGACCAATATTGATATCGGTGGTAAATCCCTTGTCATCGGTTCACTCCATAATTTCGCTAAAAACTTCTACCGATCGATCACCGATGGCTCTGTGTAACTGGTGTTTAACAATGCAGCATGGAAAAGCAAGTCAGACTGCGGACATGTTAGTTTTTGTTGAATCGGTCCAGCCTGGCGTAAAACATTTATTTGATAGAAACCCCCCCCCCCCCCCCCCCCCCCCCCCAAAAAAAAAAGACGAAGTAGTGGAAAAAAACATCAGTTAACAACTGAACTGAGTGAGTATCTAGACATACATTTGGTGTGAAACTGTATATAACTGAATAGAGGCAAAAGGCCATAATTTTCCGAAGCCATGGCCATAAAAAATTAATGACTCATTTAAAGCACATTTAATTTGCAAAACGCTTAAAACGTTTCACTTATTTTCCCCAAGCCAATAAATAAAGCAAATTTTAGATAATACAATTTCATAAAAAAAATCGCACCCAGAAAAATGATGATAGTTGTTTAACACCAAAACTGTGAAAGTTCAAATTTCTCCTATTCCCTAATTGTCTTCGACCTACATCAACAATTCTGGAATTTCTAGTGACAATTTTTACATAAATGCCATCAAAATTATCATGCCCTGGGGTGTTGTATTGTCACGGGGAGAAAATAAAAGGTATATTTCTAAAGGATTAACGTCATTCCTTAACGTCAATTATTGACAATTATTAATCTAGATTTACTAATTTTCTTTTTATATAAGAATTAAATTGCACATTGCGTTCGTCCCATTAAGAAGCGCGACTCCTCAGGTTGCCTGTATTATTTTGTTGTAAATTCATTACTATTCGTTTGGTACTAAACTTCGTGGATTTTCGTGGGAAGATCGATCCACAAAAAAAACCAACGAAATAAAGAAATGAGAAATGTTCATTCACGTTTTTTAGTCGGTCAAAACCACGAATTTTAGAACCAACGAAAATGTATTTTTACCAAAACCACGAAATGTTATGCCCACGAAAATTTAGGTATTCGCGGTATAATAGAGACTTGCGATACCTTGTCATTAACAAACGCGAATGGTAAATCAAAATATTTTCCCTCATGCCCTACCATATTTATTTTGTCTTCGTGTATTAATAACAAATAGAACCGATTCAGTTTGTATTTGTTGAAGAACACAGATTACATCGCAAGCGTTTGAGTCTGTAACCCTTGTTGAAAGCTAGTTTCTTTCCTGGTACTGAATACTCTTTCAGATATACAGTCTGTTGATGTTATCGCTTTAAGTCATCTACGAGTGCATAAATTGGGCGTGGACTTCAAGCTTTGCGAGCAGGTGCCCCTCAGGGCATGCCCAGGCACGGGCGGAAAACTCGGAGGAACCACCGACCTTCCCCAAGTTAGCGATAATTTTGTTAGTTGAATGTAAATACAATAAATCAGAATACATTATTCTTGAATAATAATTATTAAAAACAGCTAGTTGTTCCTTTGCTCCACTTACTTTTTGTTGTGATGAATGCACCCCTCTAACATCATGGTCCAAGAATCATACAACTAAATCTGGAGACCTGTCTCAAATTTCAAGTATATCAAGCACCAAACATACATTTCTAATCTGATGCTTGAGACTCGAGACTGGTCTCCAATCTTAGTTTTATGATCTTGGGTCCAATCTTGGATCCAATAGTGGTCTTGCCGTTAAATTAAAAACAATTGAGGAACTCACACCAAGTGGTACCGCCCCCCCCCCCCCCCCCCCCCCCTTTGTAGGTTCGAGGTAGTATTGCATCATCGTACGGTCAGGTACCGCACCATAACTGATAATTCTCAGATACCGTATTATTACTGACAATGCTCCGTATGTCCTTTGCTTTAAATTCAATCATGTCATGTTATACTGAGTCACGAACTAAAATCGACCCAGCTGTAAACAAACTGGCCTAAATATAGGACATAAATATTGTTGTACTAAATTTTCATTGCACGCGAAGGTTTAGGAAAAGCTTATTATATTTTCAGATAGAGGGCAATGACTTCGCCCGTGTCAGCTCTGATATTCACAAGTGTTTTCATCGCAACGGAAAACTCGGTCAGAGATCGATAATCAAGTAAATTGTTTACACTGTACTGAAACTGCGAATTCTGGGCAGAGATTTATTCATTACAGAGAGTGCGTCCCGATTGAAAGAGCTTTTTATTTCGTGACCGTTTCCGGGGGCGGATCTAGAAAGAGTTCAGTGGGTTTGCTCGAAGCCCCTTTGGGGGCAGGGGCAGCATTTTTTTTATTTCATAGGAGTTTCGGCCAGGAAGTTGGAAATTATCATGCAACTACGTTAAGACTGCTCAAAACGTACACTCTTTCCTGGAATCTTGCACCCGACCATGGTCTCATGCTAAAGCGCATTTGGAAATAGTGATCGTTTGGCACTGAGGGATTTACTCTCCCCATTTAGCGTCTAAAGCCTGTCTCACACAGAACACGGTTGGGCACACGGTTCCAATACGGTATACTCGGTTATACACGGGTTGACTGGTACGAGTATTGAGCTCCAACCGTACCTGGGGATGAGTTAGTACGATTTACACTCGAATGTAGCACGAGCATGTACGAACAAAGCACGGATATACTCGGTCAAGCAAGGTTCGTCAGGGTTTGAACACGATTTGCAAACGATTTTCATACGATTGTTGTACAGTTCCAAGTACGGTCTAGTACGGTCTGTTACGGCCTAGTATGATAAAACACGACTCTTACTCGATTAACTGGACATTTACAGGGTTTACATACGGTCCCACCGACTTTTGTTCGAAACGATTTATATACGATATTGACACGGTTAAGCTCACTCGTGGAGTGGACTTCATGTGCGGTTGTATAATACGGTCTCACACGGTCTCTCACGGTCTTGTACGATCGCTTTTACGACATGGCACCCGTGTCAGTTTTTTAAAAGTTTTAAAAATCATACACGGTTTTCACGGATACACTCGAATGGCCCAAGTGTAACTCGGATAAGGCCACTGTTGGTTCGGTTGTATGTACGGTTTACACGGGTGGCCAACCGTATAAGCCGTGTGTTCTATGTGAGACAGACTTAAGGGCATAGACACATATTTTGTTTATGTTTACCTTTTTTAGTCATTGTCACTTGTTACACATTGCTTTTTACCTATCATCACACTGTTTTATAGAATCTATGGGCAAGTTTCGAGTCAATTTGTCGAAAATAATACGATCTGTTCTTCCCATTTAAAATTTTCACCTTTCCGCCATATCACGCGACCATTTCATCCTGAGTTGTGGAAATTAAGGCATATACCGACCACAGGGTGTGAAGTACTAAAGCATATACCATCCGAGTGACTTGATACCGTGTAGATGAAGCAAAATTGCTTGACCAAATACAGTCCAGAGGAGTGCAAAAGGTATGAAAGTGTAAAGGCATCTATCGTCGCGAAAAAATTTTGATGTAGGTAAAAGCGTTGCTGTTCCAACTTCAACAATTTTTATACAAAACCCGCCTGATTTTACAATAGATGAAACAAATGAGCTGCTGACAAATGTATCTATGTAGCTATAATTTTCCTTTGAAGATGGTTAGTATTGTTTAATTTTTAAACTAAAATTAACGCCGCATTTAAAAATAAATTGATCGAAGCACTCATTAACTTCACTGATTATTGAGTATAAAATGGTCTTAGTATATGTTAAAAGAGGGGAAAATGTAATTTCAATCTGAGCATTATACTTGCATTTAATGACCTTGGAAAATATAGGCTAAGCTTTCAAACTGTAGGCAAATTACTGATTGCCGGCAGAAATGAATTCATCTGTCGTTGTATTATCATCATTGCACACTGGTATCAGACGAATTCAGGTCAGAGACCACTTAATAGTTTCCCATAGAGTCACACTATCAGATTTGGTCTTCCTGTGATTTAGTTTACACGACTATTTCCAAAATACAACAGATATGCAAAGTGGCATTTTTGGGCAAATCAAAAATGGCCAGAAATCAGGGTCTTTACTAACTCATTCTCTCAGCATTTTTAACCGAAAGTAATCACCCCCAGAATGCATACAAATCTTCAACCCAAAATAAGTAAAGTACCTACTTCATTACATTAAAGTGCCACACATCACCTTTCTAACAGTGTTTTAAAAATAATTTTTATTTTAAAGTATATAATTAAAGTCATTTTACATTTTTGAAAACAATTATTTTTTTAATATTTTTTTATTCTCTATAGCTTTGGCCAATGGCTCTTTGAAAATAAAGTAAGTCCCTAGACAAAATTTCCAATCCGCGACAGGCTTTTCTATTTACTGTCCTCTAACCTTAAGGGCCTTCCACGGTCGCCGTTGCACTTTCATCAATAAAAACTACCAAAATCTCTCTAACTGTTAAATTCCATTTAAAACTTTGCACAAATTAATTTTATTAGTATATCTTTATATGACCTGTGTAAAAATGTTACAACAGAAAGAAATACAGCTATATAAAATTATCTTAAAATTATCTAAATGTCCATTTACATACAAATGCAAACACTAAACAACACAGAACATGGTTTTAAATATCAGCATAACATATAATAAGATCCTTTTGTTCAACAATTATCCGATACTGTTAAACTTGCGTTTAACCTCAAGTTTCATGGTCGCGTAAATATGTGACAGATGAATAAAAATGTAGATTTCTCTTTTAATAATTGAAAGTTCTTGAAAAAGTCACAAGATGTTGTTGTCAGTAATGCTCTGATTACGAAGCACGCAGTAAAACAAAATGAAAATACTGTTTGCATCAGAATACGGAAATTCATGTAATCAAGAAATAAACAATAACTAAATAATCAATATATACATCAGTTAAACACTTATCTAAAATTTCTTGAGGCGATATGTTAAAATAACATGTGGTCATTTAATTAATAGCCGTCAAGTCATCAAATTAAAATTAGTTCATGTGACCGAAATTGAAAATGTGAAAAAGTTCTCTTTTTCTACTTTTGGTTTTCAAGGTCAAAACGTTGTGCCGTATTATTTATAAAGACTGGCATCATAAAGACAGTTGGCCTCTACATAATTATGAGATAAGTATGTACAGATGAGCACGCAAAAGTAAATACAACCCAGAGAAATTACATTTCTTCTCTAACATTGGGCTCACAATGAATATAAATAACATGTTTTGAAGAAGTTCACCAAGAATGATTTGCCATTGAAACCGAAAGTAGAAATGCATGGAGAATTTCTTGAATTTCTTGAAACCGACATTATTTTGACCAATCTATTATCTATCTCTTGTAGATTACCAATTCGCCTGGTGCAGGTGTGTTGTTTTTTCCAGAGATATATTACTAATGAATTGAGTTCTGATGCAAAAATAAATAGAGCTACAAACAGATATCTTTATTAATTAAAATTTGGGCGGTATAATTATTTCCTCAAAAACATATTTGAAATTTAACGCGCTTTGTCTTACCGAATTTATACTTTAATATTGGAATATTTTGCTAAATGTGGCGTAAAGTAGGCCCATTATGTTACTATCTGGGTTTTATGTAAGATATGTTTATTTTGATTTATGTTGGTGAAACTCGATCATTTTAAATAGTAAGTTACAATATATCAATCACGAGGAATTGCCAATATATTTCGAAATAAATACAAGTTGACCTTTAAGTACTTTTCGCTTCATTTATTAAACTTCACTACGTATTATACTTTATGTATTTTTGCCGAAAAGTATATTTTAAGTATGGTCAAATTAGCATAGGTAATAGAAATGGATTGAACATATCGTTCTTTGTATCATTTACTTTACAAGTACAGTTAAACAGAAAGATATATTAGAGAAAAATTTTCAAGTATGGAAATAGCAAAAACTCACATTAACTTAAAAACGTAAGCATAATAAAACTTCTAAAATCGAAAAGTGATACAGGTGTTTATAGAATTCTTTAACACTAAAAGTCAAATTAAAAACCCTCTATGCCGCACTTCTGTCCGGTGTATGGCAAAAGGTTTCTATTGTGGCCGAAAGGTTTATCGCTGCTGCGAGCTTTTAAGTTTCGACTGACTGAATAAATTTGTTAAAAACAACATTATCATTTTTCATTGGCCATTTTACTATCGGTGAAGAAAGTTCAATGCCCTGGAACCAACTTTTAGTAAAAAAAAAAACACAACAACAACAGCACGTAAACTGCCATTTTGATTGCTTCTGATAAGTGCGCGAACTTAAAAGAAATACGATACTTTCTGGCCTGTAAATATCGCTTATATTGTTAAGCGAAATTTAATAGTATATAGTTTAGCAAAGCAATGATGATAGTTTTCACGCTATTGGATACGCATTAATCAACGGTCGAGAAAGTGTTTGATGCTTAAATCGCTTACTCCGTTGATCAAACGTATTTTAGTGGCTAGTTTGACCTAATCGTCGGGTTTTGAATTCCGGCTTGAGAAGAATACTATTAAAAATAATTTCTCTGTTGTTGTTGTTTTCGCAATCAGGGTAAACTGATGCTGAATACGTTATTTAAATATTAGTCATATTCGCTTAATTTATTTCATTTCATTATGTTTCTTGTTGTCGTTGTTATTGTTGTTGTTTTTGTTGTTGTTGTTGCTGTTGTTATGTTTAAGAATAAAATTATAATATCAGGATGATTATTACCGTTTTTATAGTTTTGTTATAAGACGTACTGCAATGTTGAATACTTTCTCCGGCATTGTTGAATACTTTCTCCCTAACACGTACGACATTGATGAATACTTTCTCCCTTACACGTACGACATTGTTGAATACTTTCTCCCTAACACATACGACATTGATGAATATTTTTTCCCTAACACGTACGACATTGTCAAATACTTTCTCCCTGACACGTACGACAATGTTGAATACTTATCTAACACGTACGACATTGTTGAATACTTCCTCTCTTACACGTACGACATTGTTGAATACTTTCTCCCTTTCACGTACGACATTGTTGAATATTTTCTCCCTGACACGTATGACATTGTTGAATACCTTCTCCCTGACACGTACGACATTGTTGAATACTTTCTCCCTAACACGTACGACATTGTTGAATACTTTCTCCTTTACACGTAAGACATTGTTGAATACTTATTCTCTAACACGTACGACATTGTCGAATACTTTTTCCCTAACACGTGCGACATTGTCGAATACTTTCTCCCTGACACGTACGACAATTTTGAATACTTACCTAACACGTACGAAATTGTTGAATACTTTCTCCCTTTCACGTACGACATTGTTGAATACTTTCTCCCTGACACGTATGACATTGTTGAATACCTTCTCCCAGACACGTACGACATTGTTGAATACTTTCTCCTTTACACGTACGACATTGTTGAATACTTTCTCCCTTTCACGTACGACATTGTTGAATACTTTCTCCCTTACACGTACGACATTTTGAATACTTTCTCCCTAACACGTACGACATTTTGAATACTTTCTCCCTTACACGTTCGACATTGTTGAATACTTTCTCCCTTTCACGTACGACATTGTTGAATACTTTCTCCCTGACACGTATGACATTGTTGAATACCTTCTCCCTGACACATAGGACATTGTCGAATACTTTCTCCCTGACACGTACGACAATGTTATATACTTTCTCCCTTACACGTACGACATTGTTGAATACTTTCTCTCTTACACGTATGATATTATCGAATACTTTCTCCCTAACACGTACGACATTGTCGAATACTTTTTCCCTAACACGTACGACATTTTTGAATACTTTCTCCCTGACACGTACAACAATTTTGAAAACTTACCTAACACGTACGACATTGTTGAATACTTTCTCCCTTTCACGTACGACATTGTTTAAAACTTTCTCCCTGACACGTATGACATTGTTGAATACCTTCTCCCTGACACGTACGACATTGATACACTTTATCTCTAACACGTACGACATTGTTGAATACTTTCTCCCTTACACGTAAGACATTGTTGAATACTTTCTCTCTAACACGTACGACATTTTCGAATACTTTCTCCCTAACACGTTCGACATTTTCGAATACTTTCTCCCTTACACGTACGACATTGTCAAATACTTTTTCCCTAACACGCACGACATTGTCGAATACTTTCTCCCTGACACGTACGACAATTTTGAATACTTACCTAACACGTGCGACATTGTTGAATACTTTCTCCCTAACACGTACGCCATTGTCGAATACTTTATCCCTGACACGTACGACAATGTTGAATAGTTTCTATCTAAAACGTACGACATTGTTGAATACTTTCAACCTAACACGTACGAAATTGTTGAATACTTTCTCCCTTTCACGTACGAGATTGTTGAAAACGTTCTCCCTGGCACGTATGACATTGTTGAATACTTTCTCCCTAACACGTACGACATTTTTGAATGCTTTCTCCCTAACACGTTCGACATTTTTAAATACTTTCTCCCTAACACGTTCGACATTGTTGAATACTTTTTCCCTAACAAGTTCGACATTGTTAAATACTTTCATCTTAACACGTACGATTGTTTTGAATACTTTTTCCCTAACACGCCCGACAATATTCAATTCTTTCTCCTAACACGTAGACCTACGACCTTGTGGAATACGTACGATACTGTTGAATACTTTCTCTCAGACAGACGATAATATTTTCTCTAAGAAAACGACAGTGCTAAACACACAACAAGTGCTGAATACTTTCCCCTTCATAAACAAAAAAATGCTGAAAATATATTTTACCAGACACACGGCGATTCCGAATTCTTTCTCCCTTCGGACATACGACAAGGACATCCTAAAATTTCCCTTTTCGGCTGAATCAGCTTTTCTCCATTAACGTGGAATACTGAATACGCTCCTTTAAATATTTTAGCACCTGACACTGGATTTATATCGGACAAGATATCAATGTTGAGTATACATCTTTCATTGTGTTTTACTGTGACATGTGTTCAGATTATATATACGATAAAGTTATGTTACTAAATAATTAAATTTCATCATCAAATCAAAATATAAAGCATAATGACCTGGAAAAAATACTTTGTACTCGTTTCACTTCTCTAGTCTTGAAAACATGGGATGCAAGAAAGAAAGGGAGTTTGGTTCGGGAAATTTAAGGGTAGTAACGTGATAATCGCCAACTTTCTGGCTATAATGCCGATAACAAATAAATATTACTGCACAAAAAGGGGGTTCGAGCAAACCCACTTAACCCACCCCACTCCCTGGATTCGCCCCTGGCATGTTTCTTAATTAAAGTAAAACAATATGTATTATAATTTTATATATAATTAAAGATTATACTTATATTAAGATTTTATTTTGTCCGATAAATAAACATGTTAGTGTCTGCCGGCGCGAAACATTACGATGCAACGCGATATATTTAAAACTTCCTGCCGGCTGCCAGGCGTCCGTTATTCGTATTAAACAAATTGTTTCAATTTTCTTAGCCTTAAGGTGATGACAAGTTATCAGCAATTTTAGATAAGTTTTGATATATTGTCCCGCTTTGAGGTCAATATAGTCAAAAATCAGAATACCGTACTTTAATCGTGGTGGAATCTACAAGCATTTATATTGAAGAGATTTGGTTTTACGATAAACTTCAGTTTATTTGCAGTAAACAGAAATCCTATGTTGTCTATTTTCGCTTCGGGGCAGTCTCATCAGTGTTTTAAGTCCTGACGGTACGTATTTTCAAGGACAACTGTGTAATTACCAGTCAATCGTTCACTGCCTGCAGGATATAATAAAGACGGAAAAAAAGAGAAAATAATAGTTTCTGTATGTTGATATCCTGAATGCAAAGACACACCCTAACTACAGCTTAGACATTGTCATTTACTCCACGGACACAGAAAGCGACTTATTAGTTAGTCGAATTATTTGTCACGGATTTAGACCGGGGACTGACGGGCTTTAGACTTCCTTGCCTGGTTGTCTATGATACAGATCTATAATTGTAGATCTTCGTTTACTTTGATCCCCAAAATAAATAAACAACATTATAATATTTTGTCGCCGTCTTAAATCACACTTACCTGGTTTTGTTCTACCTATGTCCAGTCTATACCGGCCAGTGATTCTATTTTAAATCTTTATAAAATAAAAAAAGTATATCTGGGTTAAAATATTAGGGTTCTAATATTTTAACCCAGAGCCTAATATTTTAACACAGAGTATATGTATTTTTTTCCGATTATTAACATCGAATTAATAATAAATAATAAACTGAGCTACTATAGCTATTGTGAATATTATATTTGTTTTTGTTACTATTTAAATATTTTTATTTCACTTTTTTTCTTTATCTAAAATTATTGCCTTAACGGTATTGTAACCTATGTACAACCAACTTGCACAGTCAATGCAGAGTGACTAAAATGAAAATGTCGAATAGACTGAACATTATAAAGAATTGAACGATAGATGACTGGCTTATGTCTGAGAACTAGGTGGATTATAAAAACAAGTATTGGTTTAATTGGCATTGCGGGGCTATGTGGGTTCGCTCCCAGACATATCAATATCATTTTAAATCGAATGCCCAAGCAGGACATATTAAGGACAGCATGGTCGGATGCAAGATTTCTAAAACACGATTATTACAACTTTCTGGCCAAACAATTCAAATTGCTATCCCAGAAATAGGGGTTTGATCAACCCAACCGTACCTCCTCTGGATACGCCTTGTGGGGAGAAGAAGTATGGAGACTGAACACAGTCAGTACAATAGATGATTTGATATTTCTAATTAGTAACGTAAATGTAGATTTGAGACTGCGATTAAATAGAACTGAAGCTTTGAACATTTTGATCACCGTCGCCATGGCGTGGCAACCCCGCAAATGTCATGCTTTTAAGGGATAAGAACGCAAGCAAACCAGAATGGTTGCCAAAATCAGTAATAGAAATCTTTTGTAGATCTTACATGATCTTGCTATTGTATTAGTCAATGAATAAACCATTGTTACGGTTATATCTAATCATGCTCGAACTGTATACGATCAGATTGCAGTCTGAATATTTGTGTTTAAATAGTATACTTTCTTACAGAATAACGTACATCGACTAAGAAAATTTCCATTTGTGGGGGAAATAGAGTAGACGCGTGTTGTTTTCAGTGTGGACTCCTGTAAGGACCTAGAAGGGTGTAGCTTTACTTTCTTTGCTGTACGCAGATACATGGGTGTTTTTGTCCTTGGCTACTAATGTCGCTGAAATTTGGCCCTCGCTCACAGCTCTAGACAACAAAATGTTTGGTTTAAAATGTTGAAACCTTTGCAATTAAATCAAGTGGATTGACAAATTATTGGAATATACAGCGCAACTAAAATAGTAGAATCAAATATTCACACTCTTCTTTAACATGTAGTGAAATCCAAAATCGGTGTACATGTTACCAATTGCAGAAAACTTTGGACTTTTATTTTGTCAACAATTTATTTTACACTACAACACACTTGCGAATTAGTCGGACTCAAGCTACGCTCGTGTCGTTCCTTTTTGAAGCCTCTAATTATAGCCTATAATAAAAGTTAAACTTCTTACGTCAGTGATTTAAAATCCGGCTGAAACGGCAAACCGCATATCATGTTTAAACTTGTATGCTAAAAGTAAATCTGATTTAATATACATGTTGTAGTATTTATAAAAACACGGTTTGCAAGGTACATATGAAAACTTTTTATAAGTTTAAATCAACAGTGGCAAATGTTCAACCCACATTTGTTTCATTTGTCGTGCAGCAGGGGTAGATCCAGAGGGGTTAAAAGGGGTTCCTCGAACCCCCTTTTTGGTGCAGCAAATGCACCCATGACTAAAACCTTTTCGAGATGTCTCATTCGTTCACGTTTGGGGACCCGTCCCGTCACGTTTTGGCTTTGAATTCAAACCGATTGTTAAAATGCATTGCGACACAACGTTTGGTCCATATCTTGTCCCAAATCAGTGGTTCGAACTCACAACCCCTTCCTTTAAGTTGAGCTTATTTAAGAAATAATCAAACCTTACCCTTGTGTCGATTCAGTGCTAGCTGGACATTGCTAATATGAGTTGGATGCAATATTTACAGAATAGGTTTCTTTGGGAGGATTCTGAACCCCTTCTGGTTCCGCCGCTGGTTCATTATCACTTAACTAGACCAGCTGGTGAAAGCATACATACTGTGAGCATCTGAGGTAGTGTTTCAAAGCGAAATTCCACCTAAAGCCACAGTATCAGCCCTGTGCAAAACTAAACTTAAAAGCTACTGATCAGTAACTCAATCTTGAAAATAAGTGTCGATAATCATCGAACTGATTCCAGTCATTTCTTAAATGTATGTTTGTTTGTTTTGTTTTACCGGAGCTTGGCCTCGGATGAGTATTTTTCAGGTACGAATTGGCACCGACGGGACAGCTTGTCAGCGTGAACGATTCAGACCCGGTGCAGCCGGTGCACCACCTTAATGACTCCCAGAACTGACATTTTGCCTACAAAAGCCAAATAGGTCGGTGATTCACGATGTATAAAACCTTAAGTGTAATTAAAGAGCTCGCCTATATGTAGAATCAACGGCCTCACAACGAACATTGATTCTGATTTCAAGAAGAATCGAACCCATAGCGGTAACAGGTCGATGACCGTGCCCTTGCATCACAGCTGATCATTGTTTACAATTTGCACAGTGGGCGGTGTTAATTCAAGTCATGTGACAAAACACAAATGTATCGAGGTTACAGGATGTTTCATATAAATCCGCTCAGCCAATCATCATTTATTCTTTCCGGCGGACATCCAATGAAAATGCTCGTAACAAAAGTCCAAATACATTGAAGGTAAACAAACGGAACATACGTGAATCTCCTGTCAAACAAAATCTACACTCGGATGAAACAGTTGCATTAAGATTATTTTAGCTATCTATTGCTGGTGCGATCTCATATTAAAATTAGACATGTACAACATTCAACAGCTCCTGCAGGCAGCGGAGTTCTTGGAGAGGAGAGAAAGAGGTGAGATCATGGATAATTGCAAAGAAAAAAAATCGGAGTTTCTATTAAAAGTTGCCAATGGCTGACTACGTGGCTGTGGAATAGTTTCTTTTGGGATTTAGGATCATTTTTAAATTTCTCTTTCAGAAGCTGAACATGGATATGCATCCACCCTTCCAATGCCGGACGATTATAGTGCAAAGAAAAGATCAAAATCAAAAAAATCTCAGGGAAATAGGTAGGGATTTTAAGATGCTCTTGTGCAACATTTAGTTTGATTTTCTTGTGGATTATTTTGTGATCTTAGTGTAAGACATATGGATGTAAGAAAAATGTGGATATTTGTTGAAAACTAAATGACTCGGCACAAAGGTTTGCAGATTTTCTCTATGGACTGTATTTATTTCTAAACTTGGTTACCGGGTCAAACTAAGCCGCCATTTTGATTTCAGTTAGGCCTCAACCGGTCCGAAGTTGCCAATTCAGCAGTCTTGAAAAAGGTTGCAAAAGAACTAAATCTACACATTCTTTTAGTATAAACATTTTTGGGCGGATGTTAAAACCTTGCATTTGATAAGCGTTTTATTTGTTTGACTTTGATGGGTTTTTGGTCTGGAAGCAGACGATTTTTTGTTCAACCATTTCACCGGACTTCGGCAGCCTGTCGGAGCGGGTGTTGACCAAACCGAATACTGGGGTTGATCAACGAAAACTTAAATACAAGCTAACCAGAGAAGTAGAAATAAAAGCTGCACGGATCGTGAAAGCTCGCGATTCTTGTCCAGGTTTTGTGGCCTATTTTCATACGTACGCGCATAGGCCCTACGATTATATTGTCAATAACGAATAAGAACATTGCAACGTTATTCAAATGTGAATAACCTAAACAAATTATGTACTTTTCAGATCTACCCACAACGAATTAGAAAAAAATAGGTAAGAATATTTTCCCCATTTTCTTTCCAGTATTTAGAATGACCTTCACCTTTTACAGCTGTTTGACAGGTGGGCGTAAATAACATATTGACGTTAAATATATAAAGCGGAGAGGTTCGATACAGGGAATAATTAAAAATGTTAAATGATACTTTTCTGCATTATAAATAGTTTCTACAACATTTATTGTACATAATACTGATGATAAATAAAAGTAAATGTGAACACAGTCATGTAAAATATTCTGAGAACAGTTTATGTATGCAAGATTGCTTGCACATACATACAGGTTTAACTGATTCTTTTATTTATTATTTATAATTGCAGACGAGCGAATTTAAGATTTTGCTTAGAGAAATTAAAAGACATTGTGCCACTGGGACCAGACTCATCTCGACATACAACTTTAGGCCTTTTAATGAAAGCTAAATGCTTCATAAAGGTTAGTTTGTCAACTTTTCAAAGCTTTCTTGTGCCTGTTGATTTGTTCTATTTCACAATCTGCATGTTCATGGCGAAAAATTTTGTAAGATCAGGAGCATAAAAAAACTGCTTTGTCAATGACAATGTTGGGTCCAGTCAGGTTTTAGTGGAGTTTCTCGAACTGCCCTTGAATGCAGCAATATTTAATTTTCATGTGGATTTTGGTCAGAAAGTTGAACACTAACACTGTCCTAAACAAACACTCTTTTTAGTGATAATGCATCTATTCCAGAATGTAAACAATGGACGTTACTATTCTAAATAAATGGATAATTATCAGCAACAGTGGATCTGCTTTTCTGTAAATGTAATCAAATTGATTCATTGATCCGATTGGTGCAGTTCAAGAAATTGATAACCATAAAGTCAGATCTTGTAGTTCATGATCGGATTTTTCAGTTTTTTAATTAACCCTTTCCCCCACCTTTTATCGCATGAGCAAACAGTGTAGATCCAGATCAGCCGGCACATCCGTGCCGTCTAATCAGGATCTGCACTGGTCCCTTTCTGGTCAGAAATAACATAATAAATCAATAAGCGAACAGTGCAGATCCCGATGTGATGGCATTGATGGGTCGGCTGATCTGGATCTACACTGTTTGTCCACACAATAAAGGTGTGTCCATGGAGGAAAGGGTTAAACTGAATTAATTAAACTAAACACAGAAAATCAACTAGTTGTGGATTGTTTAAGTGTCTTCCAGTGCCCTATTTCAGGTTCAAAATATTCTGTAAACTAGGTGCTCAGTACGAAACCTTTTCAGTGTAATTTGTTGTCACCAAGTGCATAAAGCTGTAGTGACAAGTTGTTAAACGGGGCAAAGCTTTGACAACACCACTTTTTTAGCGCTTGTTTTTGCCCATTAGTGCATACCAGAGGTAAAGAAAGTTCATAACAATAAGAAATTTGATAGGATTGTTAAATGAAAGGATACATACATAGTGGGTTTCCTTTACTGATTGTTCATGTTGGGAAAACCTTTGATTGCATCATGTTAAAGTATGAGGTTAACATTCTGTATGGTGTGATCTACTTGAGATCAAAAAGATTTCTTATAAATGCATTCAACCAGACTGTTTCCTTTGCAAATTATTGAATTTAAGTGTTTAACCTTAAAACTTTGACAGGCGTCCATGATTTCTAAAAATAATATTGAGCACTTAAAGTTTACATTTCCATTCAAGTGGCAATATCCACTATATAAGTAAAATAATCTTTGAAATAACATATAAACAGCATTCCAGGGCATCTTGAGTTTATCAGGGACTCTTGCATGTTGAAAAGTGCTGGCATGATCAATTTGTGAACATGGATTTAGACTGGCTTACTGGTGTACATTTTGCCAGTGATAAGAAATTTCTGATCGGAGATATGGAAAAATCTGAAGTGGCTATTTATTGATTTACCTGAATTTTTTATAATAAAGGTCTGCATCCAGTCAATGAAACAAGATTGTTATGGAGTCATTAATTGAGACTTAAGACCATGCTCCAGTCTTAAGCATCCGATTATCAGTTATTTCAATTGATGCAGATTCTTGCATTTTGATGCAAGCAAATTTCACTTTCAGGTTTTGACCCCAACTAATTTTTAGCTTGGGGTCATTATGATGCAGGAGAATGTAGGAAAAGTGGTCAAATTTTTCATGAATAAAGATAGATATTGTATCTTTTGTATTTTAAATATGAAGTTAATTTATTTGAACCAGGAAAATAAGTTAAAATGAAGTTAAAGCAATTTTCTAAGTAGTAAAGTTCACTGAAAACATGCTCTGACTCTGGACCACCTGATTATGAACCCTTGAAAATTCCAAAAAGGGGTCAGATGACCCCTGGTTTTCAAACGCTTTTGAAAACCCTGCTATTATGCTAGGCACAGCATTAACCTTAACCACTTCATAAATACAGGCATAAAACAGTGAATGGGATGCTTCAAATATATAGAAAGGGAAGACCATTTATGAATTATGTTAAGTCCAGCTTAGGTTAATTCTGGCCTAGGTTTCATGGTCAGATCCACAAGTGTTGTTCCTGATTTTGTTTTGTTTTTCTTAGCTCTAACCTTGGGCAAATTCTGAATATATTTTTTAAAATGTGATGTAAATTGGATCTGACAGGAAAAGCATTTTAATGAGTTCGACTTGGCATGTGAAATGAAAATCGTTGGCTCCCCAATAATTATGTAGCGTGTGAAAATACAGTTTTTATCAAGGCTTTCTCTCTATAAGTTAGTGGGCGATGCTATCTCTTTATGATTTTCAATCACCAAAGGTAACCCGTAGGTAAAAAACAAGATTACAAATTTACGTGTGGAGTTGTAGTCATTCGTGCAAAGAGACATAAATTTGAACAAAATAGTTTTAACAATATCCCAGTGTGAAATGACACAGATTTGGTTATGCCTTATAGCTACTGAAAAGGTTTTACTTTCATTGCTCTTTGATACTTGTCTTGCTGAATTGCTTTTACTGTTTAAATTGCCTAGGCCAATTAGTTGCATTCAATATTATTTCAAATTGCCCCTTTGACAAAGTAAGATTGGCTTAGATTGTGCGTAAAAAGTCACAGAGTTATGGCCATATTGTTGGCCAACTGTTGACATGTTAACAGGTGATTGGATGAAAAGTATTTTCACTGCATACTTAAGCGTTATCAATAATATGATATGGTAACTTGCCCCTATTGTTTTTCATATCAGCTGATATACCATATTTTAGACATGTAGAAAATGTCGTGCTATTTTAATGAGTCAGCAAAAATGTTACCATTTTATACTCCGGGGACATGCAAACAAACAGGTTCAAATTTGAAAACAAAATACCAAAGTTAAGTTAGTTTCTTCAAAGCTGGGAGTATTTATAACTATAACTCTTATTTTATTGAATGCTAAATTTATGTCATCCTTGGTCTTTTTCAAGATCATTGTTCTTTTTATAGAAATTCACTTTAACTTAATAACTACAGGGGCAGATGTTTTTCTGTGTGTTTGCTTGAACCCGCTTTTTGGGCAGCAATATATGATTTTTAATGTTCATGGTGATTTGGGTCTAATGGTTGGACATTCTAATGTAAATACCCTAAGAATGCTCCAAACAAACTCCCATTCTCAAAATCTTTAATCTGACCCTGATAACTAATTTAGTACATGCAAATATTCACAGGCTAATGTAGGCTGTGCTGAAAACAAAAGCTTCCACTGTGTCCATTTCATGATTTTAAGAGACTTCTCAATTTTGTTCATAAACTTAAAGAATACCAGGTAACCACTCCACATTATTTGTGAGTACAGTGGAATTCATATGGGAGGGTAAAATACCTGAGTTTGTTTCATCTTAGTATACAAAATGTACAATTGACAGATTTATTGCAAGATAATTAAAATGAAAGATTACTGGGGTACAGCTCCTCATTTTTTGTGAGTACAGCGGACTTAGTACGCCAGGGTGAAAAAATATCAGTTCATATCATTGAGTTCATATCATTTTGGTAAACAAAATGTACAATTGACAGATTCATTGCGAGATAATCAAGTCTGACATTAATGGCCAATTACAGGGTTACTTGATATAAACAGTAAGGTGGTCTTGGTGTATTAAACAGATTGATATGCATACTGCCCATACCATGAAAAGCTTTATGACCCACCATTAAAATATAGACTGGTTATTGGTTACCAGGCCCAGATTTGTGTTGATTTCTGATGTTTTTTGTTTAATTTAAACAAACATTTTACAGCTGCAAGTCTAGAGCTTCTGATCAATCTATAAGAAATAAACTATGTAGACTGGCTACATAAACATTAAGAGAAAATACCAAAAAAGCATACTTTTAACATATATTGGAGCAGGACTTACACAATGTCACATGATAATTTTTACACCCCCCCCCCTCCCAATTACTTCTAATTTTAATATTCTACTAGATGCAGTATGAATAATCCCCCCACCCCCCTACCCCACCTCCATCTTTCTCCTGGATAAAGTATGATACTGTTTTTTTCTGTATGAAATGCTTGTTAATAATTCAACAAATAAGCAGGGTAGCAGGGTTGACAGATGGTCAGACAGGTTAGGTCATTGGACATATAATAGTTAAATTAAAAGATGACAACAACTATAAAGATAGGTCATTTCCCCCATCCATCTTTCTCAGGATTTCCAGTTTGTATAGCTTAATATAAATGTCAGATATTTTTTTTTCTCTTTCATGAAATTAGTCACTGCTGATAACATGTAAAAGGGCTTGGATGTCACAATTACATTAAATTATCCAGTGCCATTAACATTCAATCAATGGATTCATTTTCAAACTGATAGATATACATTATTTCCTATTATTATTGTCTCGATTTCTGTCAACAGCTGGGCACAGGCAGTTACCACTATCAATGTAGAAAGATAAACGATAATTGTGATTTCTGAAGGTATTAAACCAACAGTGTCTAATTAAAGCTGCAGAGAGAGGCATTGATTTCCTATTGGACTGTCCCTTGGTCAATATCATGACACTATTGCATTAACCGACTTTGACTGACTGAAAAATGGGTTATTCATGAGCAGGCTATATAGGCCTTCCAGAAAGAAAGTAAATGATCGTAGGTTTTTTTCCCTGTTAGGAGAAGGCACCAAATGGCTTTTATTTTGGGGAAAAATACTGTAATAATTTCTCAGAAGGGAATGAATAACATATGGAAGATAACAAAAAAGTGAACAAAGAGGTTTTGAGCGGGAAATGGCGATAAAATGCCCCATCAAAAGAAGGAAAAAACACAGTATCAATCAGTTTAGTAGGTTTTTAAGTTAGTAACTTTGAGGCAAATAAAAAAAAACTGTGGCAAAATGAGATTTCTTTTGAAATTACACTTGAATGGATATGAACTATTTTTTAAATTGTTTAATTCTTAGGATTGAGTGACTGTGAGAGAAGATAAAATTCAAAACTATTTCCTTTTACATGTCATGCCAGTAACACATCATTGAGATGAAAACCTTGAATGAATATTTCCCTGAACTTAAAGGGTCAAGAGCCCTTATCAGTCGCCTTGGTGTCCTTGTTTCATTGTGTTTAGTCAACAATGCTAGACAGTGCATCATTTATAATGGTTAACTGATGGCTTCTTTCAGTGTCTGTATCTTTCAGTAATATTAAAATTGAGTAATATTTTCTTCCTTTTTTAAAACCCTTTTACATGTACTTCATGGATATTGATTAAATGTGTAGATCCATATCAGCATTCCTATATGTGGAGTTAAATCAGAAATAACATTATTACATGTCCCTAAAATCAGCTTGTGTAGATCCAAATTATACTGAATGAATGTGCAGGATGATCTGGATCTAGCCTGGATGGCCATGTGATTAAGCCTTTCCTCCATATATACACATTTTTACACATGTGCAACCGGTAGATCCAGATCAGCCAGCACATCAGTGCCATCTGATCAGGATCTGCACTATTCACATTTTTTTTGCAGAAATAATCTAACAGATCATAAAGCTAACAGTGCAGATCCTGATCAGACAGCGCGAATGCTGGCTGATCTGGATCTACACTGTTTGCCCACGCAATAAAGGTGTGTCTATGCAGGAAAGGGTTAAAGGGCTATCAGTGGCGGAAACCATTCTGTTATGTTGAAGGAACCTTTTATATTTTGATGTGTTGATTTACCAGTAAATTGTAACGTTTTATTTTGTAGACATTAGAAGACAAGGACAGAAAGACGTCATATCAACGGGAACAATTACGACGGGAACAGAGATTTTTGCAGCGGAGATTAGATCAGCTCATGGAAGGACAATACCGTGTGCGACAAGAAAGAAGTATTAGCGAATGCAGCACATCAACAAATTCAACTACCTCCTCCAACTCAGAGTCAGGTAAAAATAGCTTGTCATTCACTGTCTTTTGCACACCCAGTCTGCCATCACAGGGCTTCTGGCTTTCATTTGTAACAACTATACATAGTCTGTCATTCAGGGGTCCTTTGCAGTGGCTTTTAAAGCCACACCCAGTGAGCCATCACATGTCTTTCATTTGTAACAAATATACATAGTCTATCATTCAGGGGTCATTTGCGGTGGCTTTTAAAGCTACACCCAGTGAGCCATCACAGGGCTTCCATTTGTAACAAATATACATAGCCTGTCATTCAGGGGTCCTCTTCAGTGGTTTATAAAGTCATCACGTTTTTGTAATACATAATGGTCTGATATCTCTTACCTCCATATATACATCTTTATTCCATTGGCGAACAGTGTCGATCCAGATCAAAAGGCACATTCTTTTTGAATTATTAGGTTATTTCTGACCAAAAAGGGAACAGTGCTGATTTTTATCAGACAGCACAGATGTGCTGGCTGATCTGGATATATACACTTCTTGCACGTGCAATAAAATGCTTTTATATGAAGTAAACAGTAAATCTACATTTAAAGTGTAAAGATACCATGGTTCTATGCTCAACTAAACGAAGAAATCTGACACAGCATTTTTCACCTGTTTTTCTGGAATCAGATAGATGATCTTTGTGAATTGAGATTGGATATGTGAAAATTGAATGAGTTTTGAAAGTTTTTGTGCAATCTGAGATTTCAAATGAATGAAACAAGTGTTTTAGCCGTTATTTTTTATGAGAGATTGTAAAAAACATATTTAATATCATACAATAACATCTCATAGTTATTCAAAGTTATGAAGTTTCAGGTTTCTTTTTATTTTTTTTCGCTGAATATATTTGGGTGCTGGGCAACAGGGTGTAATGCCATTTTCAGGGAAGAAATGCTTTTTTCTAAAGAAGCAAAAAATAGACCACATAAATTTTCCAAAAAAGATTGAAATTCTTTTCGAAAAACAAGTAGGTCTGAAAAGCAAGGTGGTGTTCCTGTATATCGAAATGTTTATCCAAATTGATCAAGACTGAAACCAATTGGTCATAAAGAATCTAGAAGTGAACAGCTTAGATCCAGATCAGGTGGTATGAGTCCAGATGTACCATACTGTCCGCCAATGAAATAAAACTTGGACTTCGAGAGTCAATGGTTAATGATGGCAGGGTGCAGCCTATTTATTCAAGTGTTCGTTTTACAAGTGGACAAGATACACCTGTCAGTGCAATGATGATTTGTTTTCGCACATGCTCTCTAAATCACGTTTTTATCAGTGGAGGTAATATAGTACCACCAACATTTGCTGACCAACTCTTGCTGCTGCAGATTTAATCGTGCTGTTTAGGATTGATTTAGGTAAATCACTGATCAAAATGTCAGATCACATGATTAGGTATTCCAACTTTTATTAAATCAAGCAGATTATGATTTATTGTTTCAAGCTGCTGCCAACTTGGCCTCTAGTTATTTATCCTAGAAAGCCTAAGGATCTGCATGTATATATATGAAAATATTATTTGAAAGGGATTGGAAAAACTTCATTTAATTTATTGATTTTATTGATAGGTCATCATGTTCCTTTAGAATTAACTTCGGATTGTTTTTTCTTGGTACAAAAGAAAAAATACATTGTTCGGTGTTATGATAACTGTTCTAACTGTTCGTAAAAAGGTGTACCAATTAAGAACTGTCATTATCTCAATTTCTTTGAGTGGTAATTGTTATATTCTTTGTTCAATACAGAGATAATTCTCCTGATAAGATTACTGTTCCTAATGTAAATTCCAAGAAATTAGGTCACATCAGGTGCTTTGTGTATCTTCTCATTATGCTTTTGTTGACCTGAATTTTGCAGCTTTGCAAGGAGCTCAAGTGCATAGACTGTTCCATTGAGTGGTCCTTCTCTATTATTGACCAAATCATCAGAAATTGGAATCCCATTGATTAATGTGTGTTTACTTCCCTGGAATTATTTCATTGATATGAACCAAGGTCGGTGATCAGCTGTTTATGTATGAAAACAGCTCAGCATTTTGCTTGTCTATTGGTAGTTTCTTCTGCAGAGTATAAATAGATAATAGTGAATCTGTCTCTAGGCTGGTTTTGTCACTGTATTGGAAGCTGTACAGAGCAAAATGTTACATCTCGCTATTCCAACTGTATGTCCTATTGCAATAGTGTTGTTCATATCGTTAATTAAATAATTTTTATTAATTTATTCTGTAAAACACGTCTTTAGGCTGGTTTTGTCACAGTGTTGAAGACTGTACTGAGGAGAACTGACTGTTACATCTCGATATTCCAACTGTAATGTCCAGTATTGCCACCATGTCATTACCTTCTTCGTTAATTAATTTTTATTGGTTATTTTAAAACACAGTGATGTGGATGATACAAACTCATATCAGTGGACAGTTGAGTGCACTTCATCATTTCAATAGATAATGGGTTGACTGTTTCTTCAACTTTAACTTTTTCTTTTTCTTCCCTGCAGGATCTACACTGTGTGCCTTTTGGTCAGAAATTACCAAAGGAATCAAAAGGGATTGAAGGTTATAAAGCTGAGATTGGAAACCAGTCTCAAATCTCCAATCAGATGCTTGAGATTTGAGACTGGTTTCCATGCTCAGTTTTATAACCGTGGGCACAGTGCAGATAATGATCATCTGGCTGATCTGGATCAACACTGTTTGCTTATGGGATATCAGCTATATCTCATACAGTACAAGGTTAAATATCTTAACTAAATAGCAAACATGCTAGACCCTGATTGGGTGGTACAAGTGAGCTGGCTGATAAGGGTCTAGCTTACAGAGGTTGGAATATGACAAACTTTATGATGTGTATATTTCTTAAACAGTTTAAATAGTGAATATTGTTTAACTATAGTACATAAACTTGCAAAGTCAAATAGTCAAACATTTCTGAATCGATTGGAATTATGAAGTAAAATAATGTAGTGTGGATATATTGTCCTAGAATAGGTTCCGTTATTCTTTCTGCAGTGGAAAACTTTGGTTCTGTTATTCACTGTTTGCACAGCAAGATTTTGCAGTATTTATCTACATGGTTGCTTTGTGATCAGTTATCGGTGCAGTGGATGCCCGCTTGTTGTTTATCTCAGTGCACTTGCAGTTGTTTATCTTGCTGCATTTGTCACAAGTACTTGCCCGATTTTTTGCTAAACTGTGCTAACAAGTGCAGAAAATTCTAAATAGATAGAACAGTTTTATAAAACCCTTTAAGTAGGACAAAACAAACTGCTGTTTCTGTTAACCCTATGGAATTTTTCCTTGTTGACAAGAGCATTTGCAGCCAGTGTTCCTGGGATCAAGTATTTCAAGGCCTTATCAGTCAAGTTGCACAACCTGCACAGTGCAGGAGTCTACTGGAAAATGTGCAAAAAAATTGCACAAGCACAGTGCAGGAGTCTACTGGAAAATGTGCAAAAAAATTGCACAAGCACAGTGCAGGGGTCTACTGGAAAATGTGCAAAAAAATTGAACAAGCACAGTGCAGGGGTCTACTGGAAAATGTGCAAAAAAATTGCACAAGCACAGTGCAGGAGTCTTAAGGAAAATGTGCCAAGACAGTGTGCTGGTCTTAATCAGAAACAGAAACACATGCAAGATCGTGACTATTTCATTTTGCTAATACATTAAACATTTTTCTGACTAATCTGTGATGTACCAAATCAAAATGAGGCTGACGACCTGTGTGACTAATGTAGACCCAGATCAGCCTGCATATTCCTGTAGTTTGATCAGGGTCGACACCATTCAGATGAAAAAGCATTTTTAATGCATTTAGAAAACAAATATAGTCCCATATTGCACTGTGAAATTAGATCAGGATCTACACTCATCTCAAGTCAGTAAGCCATGTTTTCTAACAATAGGTTTCAAAATAATATGGCATGCTAAACTAAGGTTAAAATTCACCACGCATGAAATGCTAGTTGAACAAACTTGTCATTTAGTTGTAAGCCAAGATATGTTTAAGGCTTCTTGTCCAAACCCCCCCCCCCCCCCCCCCCCCCCCCCCCCCCCCCCCTTCGCACATTTTATTTATCTTCATAATAAAAAGTACTGTTGTATCATTTTATTTCACGGGGATCGAATTTTGCGAGGGCTTTAATTCACGCATTTGTTTTATTCTAATAAGACTACAAATTCAATGGTTTGCTTTTGTATGGTTTGATTTCGCGCACTTACACTGGTGCGAAATAACAAAAAAGTTAGACCACTGCAAAATATAATGATACCACAGTAGATAACCTGTCTGCCTAGGGAGCCTTGGTTGAGATAGTATGGTGTCATTATGCTCCGCTTGACCTTGTATCTCCTGTGCAAGAAGTGCAGATTCATATCAGATTGCACATCTGTACAGTCTGATCAGGATCTACACTCTTTGCCTTTAGATTCATAGATTATTTATGACCAAGAGGCAAACAATTAACCCTTTCCTGTACAGATACACCTTTATTGCTAGAGCGAACAGTTTAGATCCAGATCAGCCGGCACATCCGTGCCGTCTGATCAGGATCTAAACTGTTCCCTTTTTGATTCATTAGGTTATTTCTGACCAAAATGCGACCAGTGCAGATCCAGATCAGACGGCATGGATGTGCCGGCTGATCTGGATCTACACTGGTCGCACATGCGTAAAAATGCGTATCTATACAGGAAAGGGTTATAGCAGGGATGTTGCATTTGGCTTCATGGATTAAAAGGTTTATAGTATTTTCGCCTTAAATAAAAAGCATATTTGTCTTTTATATTATAGTGAAGGTAAACCCTTATACAGTTCTGTGAAGTTTAAAAAAAACTTAACAATTTGCTTTTGACATAGCAAAGGGAAAATTCAATATTTGCCAACGGGCATAGCTAAAAATTTTATTATTATTTGATGAAATTTTAACATTTGTTTGCTAAAATGGTTCCTTTTGAAGAGCAAACTTGTAATTTGTTATTTTTATTGTTATTCTGTTATAGAACTAGCTTGTAAATCTGTGTGCTTGAGAAATGCTTTTAGGTGACAGAATTTATGGATCATTAAAACTCTGGCCAGTCAATCATTACAAGTTATCTGTTCAAGTTAAGTGCTAAGCTTGGCAAATTTTGTCAAAATTTATGCCTTGGTAGGACCAGACTTGGCCAGATCTAGGTGCACATTCTAGTCTGATTGGGGTCTACACTTTTTGCTTAATATTCAGTCAATAAAGTTAGTTGTTGTACAAGCTGATCTGGATGTACACTTTTTGCTAGTGTAGACAAAAACAACAGTCAAATAAAGTTGAAACAGACTATATTTTGGCAGCTGAAGTTGAAAGTAGACTATTGTAACATCTTGGTTAATGGATTCCCAGTGCTGATCTAAATTTGTTTCAAAGGCCAAGGTAATGTAGATAAACAAATCAGTACTTTGGCATTTCTTTCAATTTGTTGTTCACAGGGATTTTTTGCAGAAATTTATCAAACAAAAAATGAACAAAGTAGGTCCAGATTATGTTGTATTGATGTGCAAAATCCTGTTAGAAATGCCAAAAATCAAGAGTTTTGTTGTTTGATTCTTTTGAAAAACAAACAAACTTTACTGTATTTCAAAGTTTCAGATCAAAACAAAATCAACCCTTTCCTTACACATCTTTATGGCAGTGTAGATCCGGATCAGCCAGCACATCCATCCATCCATCCATCTGATCAGGTTCTACATTGTTCACTTTTTGAGTTATTAGGTTATTTCTGACCTTAAATTGAACAATGCAGATCCTGCTAAGAGAGCATGGATGTGCTAACTGATCTGGATCTACATTGGTCGCACATGAGGAAAGGGTTAACATCTAGACTTTTTGGTTGCTTTTTGATTCTGTTGCAAAAAAAAAAATGAAAGGAGATCATAACAAAATAAATGCAACTCCTTCATTTTCCAGTTGGAAATCTTGGGCTTTGAACAGAACTCTTTGATTTTCAATGTTGGAGATAAAAGAAACTTTGTTGCTGTCATAAAATAAGGAACAATTAATGAAAATACAAAAATCCATACCTAGTGATCTGATTGCTACTAAAGCTTGCAAAAGAAATAATTTGCACATTAATACGATCAATAAATCGGAATATAGAAAACCCTCGTTATCATTCAAGCGGGTTGTTGAATCGCAATTATGCTCGCCACCGTGGAAGCGTAAAGACACTAAACCTCAGGGACAAGCATTGTTGAGCAAGTGACAATGTTCGCATATTTAAGTTTTATATTTAGTTTCAGCAGTGCGAAATATGAGCAGGTTTAACCCCCCCCCCCCCCCCCCCCCCCACAAGGGAGTCATAATCTATTTCTGTCTTAGATGTAACGATATTGTCTTGTATATGGTTTAACTGTTCACTCCATTGATACGGCTTATGGTATATCATGTTTACCGAACAGTTTAGATCCAGATCAGCTGGCACATCTGTGTTGTCTGATAAGAATCTAAACTGTTTGCTTTTAAATTTATTAGGTTATTTGAGACCTGGGTTGAAGGTTATAAAGCTGAGATTGGAAACCAGTCTCAAATCTCAAGCATCTGATTGGCTGAAATGGCGACAAGTCGCCATTTCAGCCAATCAGATGCTTGAGATTTGAGACTGGTTTCCATGCTCAGTTTTATAACCTTGGGACCAGGAGGCAAACATTGTAGAACCAAATTAGATGACATAGATTTGGCAGCAGATCTGGATCTAAACTGGTCATTCTTTGTGAAAAAAGGGTGTATATTTGGCGTAAAAGGTTAAATGAAAATGAAAATATGTTTGTGAAAAATGTTGAAACACTAAATCAGTCCCTTGAGAGCTTTAGTGCAATCAATGATAATTTTGAATACCAAATGACTTCATTCTTAATTTATTTATGATTTGAACCAAATATACATTTAATATTGCACATCCTTCATTTGAAGCACTCTGCATTATTTATCATTTGACAGCTGTTTGTTAGCACATTCTATATTAAGACCTGCATTAAAATGTTAAAATCATCATTTCAACAACAAAGTTGTATTGTTGGTTATCACAAGCAAATTTTTGTGTTGAATTCATTAACACCATTATTTTACTACAATTTTTTTATAAATAACAATATTGGATGGTTTAGGATACTCCCGACATTTGTGTTTACTATGGCATTCTTGAACTTGTTATCAGCCATCATAATTATGGACACCATATTTATTCGGTTGGGATCACAAGTCATGTTTTACATTAATTTTTATGTTAATTTAAGCTAGGAAGGCAATCATTAAAGTTGAGGACTGTTACAAAACTGGGATTTGAAACCAGTCTCATATCTGAAGCATCTGATTAGCTGAAATGGAGACAAGTCTCCATTTTAGCCAATCAGATTCTTGACATTTGAGATGGGTTTCCATTCTCATTTTTATAACCTTGGACACATAAAGTTGAGGATTGTTTCAAAACTATCTTTTGCCCCAAGTCCAAGAAAGTTAGATCAATGACCCTTGACCTCTAGTTGATGAGGTCACATGTCAATAATGACAGATAGATACCCTGTAGTTTGTCTGACTAATTGACAGGTAGAACATGGTCTGTAACTGTCAAAACCCTCAAGGGACAGGGATTTTACACCCAAAAATGAAGAATTACTATCTGCCAAAGTACTCCTTTAACCCTTTCCTCCAAATATACGCATTTTTAAGCATGTGCGACCAGCGTAGATCCAGATCAGCCGACACATCCATGCCGTCTGATCAGGTTCTGCAATGGTCGCATTTTGATTAGAGATAACCTAACAAATAAAAAAGTGAACAGTTTAGATCCTTATCAAACGGTACAGATGTGCCGGCTGATCTGGATCTAAACTGTTCGCCCACACAATAATGGTGTATCAATGGAGAAAAGGATTATACACCTATGATTGAAGAATTACCATTGGCCTAAGTACTTGTTTAATGCATGACATAGATATTATACACATTATCGTTTGCCTAAGTACTTGTTATAATGCATTTATAATGCATGCTTGGTCAGATTGCTGTTTTGTTACAGTTCAAACTGGTTTAAACTAGTTCTCAGTCTTGTCCATTTAGGGGCTCGAACATACCACTCTGCTCCCATGTCTTGTTTTTGGAAAATGTGAGATTTCAGTAGGGTTGCTTGAACCCTATTTTTTGGCAGCAATAATTAATTTTCATGGGATTTCTGGCCAAAAAGTAGGAAATAATTATGTAACTAACCTAAAGACTGCCCCAAGAAACCTCTCCCTGCCACTCTCTCAGGTGGTTGAGATTTGAGAGTGGTCTCCAGTAGAAGCTTTGTGATTTGGGACATAAGTTTCAACCCAGAAATAGTCATTGAGCATGATAATTACAAGTTGAAAGAAACATGTTTCACAATCTATGTAAAAAAAATGTTTTTTAAGTATCGGAAACTATCTTCTTTTTATTTGCTTTCCAATCATTGTGATATCAAAATAAATACTTTTTAGCAGATTGTTTTTGGACAGTAAAGATCAGAGTCAGAAAAATCAATCAGACATTCAAGATGGATCACGTTTGATTATCAAATATTTCTAGTTTATGAGTAAATCCTATGGTAACGGTATTGATCTTGCAGAGTCCGCTGGGATGACAGCCGCCTGCTCTAATATAGCATTACTAGAGATTTAAATTAATTAGTGATTGATGCATAGCAGAAATAGCATATCACAGCAAGATGAAATGAGCTTACGTTGATCATAGGGGACCATGCAGATATATTAATCCTTTACACCACAGATAACCCTTTTATTTCATGGGCATACAGTGTAGACCCACTAGGATTAGCTGGCATGTAAGTGCAATCTGTTTAGACCAGGGCTGTTTGATTTTAGTTTCGAATTTCTGACTAAGATGTGACCAGTGTAGCTCTAGATCAGTTGCACAGATGCCCCAAATTAGGGCTGAATTATAAGACTGAGCATGGAAACCAGTCTCAAATCTCAAGCATCTAATTGGCTGAAATGGTGACTATTGGCTGAAATGCTTGAGATTTGAAACTGGTTTCCAAATTCAGTTTTATAACCTTGGGACCAGAGCTTTCAGAAGATAAAACATGAAGTCCATGCCTAAGGGGCTTCACCCCATCTCCACCCCCTTTACTAACTTTTCTGACTATTCACCTTTATATTCTTCGCTTTCATTTTATCATGGTATATACACACTTTAAAATGGAAAATACACCATGATTCCAGATAAATGTACATTAATTTATTAGCTGCAAGGCATATCTTGAATCACTACCCCCACCCCCAATCCCTCCACCCCATCTGCCAATCTGCCATATTTCTGATGTCAGTAATTTTATTGCCCACTTTCATTAAGACCAGAGATTGTCCTGGCATGGCAACCATTGATCTGGTGTAGAAAAATTGGATTAATGGCCAACAGCATTGACCTTGGTTACTGTATTTGATAAATTATGGACATTCTTTTCTTTCTGATTCCTTTGTTTTCAGCATTCTGCAGTATTTGATAAATGTATTTGATAAAATTTGTGGACATTTTGAGATCTGCATTCTGCAGTGTTTGATAAATCTAGAAAGCTGTCATTTCGTTTGATTTATAACAGCTGTTGCAATGTTTATGTTTAAATGTTTCACTAGGCGAAATAATTTCCCTACATACATTAGCACATGGTACACATGTACTCTAACAAGGATACATTTTGATTGGTTAAAAACTGGGTGATAGTAAACAAGTTGTTTACAGAGTTATGCCAGAGGTTAAGAATGAACATTCAGTTATAGTAAAGGTTAAAGAAATACTGTAATTTATGGAGGGGCCATTTATCTTAATTAGTGTGGAGATGTTATTCAGGCATGGTGGACAGTTGGAAATCATGTCCGGTCAATTAATTTTAATTACAGACTTAAGGCTCCAAGATTTTCATCTCCATCCTGAAAATAAAGCAAAATGTTACTGGTTCTTTCAAATTATAAGATTCAGATAGGATTTAGACTATCATTAACTGGCAATCCCTATCATTCATTTGGGACACTGTGGGGAATATATAATAATATAATACAGTTAAATCTGCCTTCGCAGCCACCTGCATTCAGCAACCACCTGTCTTCAACAGCCAGTTTGAATACATTGTATGTTCTAAACTGACATTGTATACTATATTTACTGGCTTTTTGTTTCATTAGGTTATGTCACGAACATGTGACAAGTGCAGATCCTGATCAGAAAGAGCAAATGCTTGCTGATCGGGATATACACTGGTCGCACATGCTTAAAAATGAATATATATGAAGTAAAGGGTTAAGGAGTTGATCTCTGTTCACATGTGGACTTTACAAGTGTTTAACTTAATAGTGTTATTTATTTCAACTGACCTAGAATTTCAGAAATTGTATACCATTTGGCATTTGTTCAAGTTACGATTTACAAATTTGTAAAAGAGCTATTAAAATCCACCATATGTATAGTACCTAGTAGCTTCGTGCTGGTTTTTGTATATATTTTGTAAGCATTGTATTGAGTTCATAATGTACATTGTAATTCATTTAAGTCGTACATCATGAACTGTTTAAATAACTAAAATGCACCAAATACAAATACAGCGAAAAACAAATTTGCTGAGCTCTGCAATTTTTATGTATATTTGGATTAAGCCTTGAGCCTCTAAGGCCGGTGTTAAGGTCATTGAATGTTGGTCAAGGGCCATCAAATTTGCACATATATTATGTCATGAAAAGAAATAATTGTGCAGTTAAGCAATAAATTGGATATATTTGTTTAATGGGAGATTTGGCCTCAAGGGTTGTGTCTGGTCATTAAACAAATTTTGTAATAAAGGTTTTTAAGGTGATAAAGGTGTACCTAAAGTGTAGCAGGTGTGCATCAGTCATTAACCCTTCAATATTGGCTAGCCAACTGTGGTATATGGCTATTACCCCATGGAAATAAAGTTAAGACCCAGACCAGCCACCTGCAAATCAGCTATATTAAGGTCTACACTGTCCAATTTTAGAGTCATTAGGTTATTTACATTTACTTAGATACACCTTTATTGCCTGTGTGAGCAGTGTAGATCCAGACCAGCCAACACTTGTGCCATCTGATAAGGATCTACACTGTTGCTTGTAGGTTATTTCTGACCAAGATGCATACAGTGTAGATCAAGATCAGATGTCAAGAATGTGATGGCTGATCTGGATCTACACTGGTAGCACATGCATTAAAATATGTATTTATCATGAAGTAAAGGGTGAAGACCTAGTAGTGGATCAGTGTAGATTCAAATCTGACATGCCCACTGATCATGATAATATTTACACTGGTCACCTGTGTGATAAAAGGCGTATCAACTGAGGGCGTTTTTGTTGGTAACAAACTAGTTTCGGTTTCAAGGATTTTAACAGTTTTGCAAAAAACTGAAACTGGTTTCAATAGTTTTGTTTGAAGTAACAAATGCATTGTTTTCTTCACAGTTTCCATCAATATGGCGCTTGCAGTGCATTTAGCTGTCATTTCAGAAATATTAGAAGAAGCTCATGATACAAATGTACATATGATCTTTTGCCTGTTTTGACTAACTGGAGACAAAATGTGTTGTCTTCGGAGTTTCAATACACGTTCTTTTCCTTTGGCCGCCATTGATTCTTGCTGGTGAACTATTATTCGGATGAGACGAACCGACCAAACCGCCTCCGGAGGTGGTTTCGATAGTTTCAAAAACCAGGTTTGGTTGTTGCAAAACAAATGAAAAAACTGGTTTCCGTTTAATGTGAAACATTTACAACAAATAGACAGTTTGTGAAACCGATATTAACCCGAAACTAGTTTGTTACCAACAAAAACGCCCTGAGTGAAAGGTGAATTATAAGTGAGGTCCACTTTAACGGTGGCAAATCAATAAGTGCTTACAGTTCATTTTAGTGTTTGACTCAGGAAGTTGCAAAGTTGTGGAAAGTGGAAAGTAAATTTTATTAAAAACGTGCCGGTCCTTTATAAAGAGTATCTAGTTCCGTTTAAATAGAAGTTTGAAATATACCGTTATTTACATTTTGAAAAGCTTTCATTTCAAAACATGATATCACTCATACGATGTATGACGATGCAAATAAATATTAATTGATTGAATTCATTTTGTAGCATGGTATGACACTAGGCTCAATTGGTTGTTTATTTATTATGTTAATATAAATTCATAAGTTCGGATTTCTTGAAATGTGATTTCAAAATTAAATGAAAATTTATGATAATACAATTATAGTTTAATTCAAATGGGTTGTTAATTTATCTGCAATGTTAATTTAGTTTCAGTCATTCAGTGGGGGACCAAATTAAATCTACCATAAAATCAACAATAATGCAACAATGAAGAAGTGCACATTCACCATATTTCATTGTAATTGTCCTATAATTTAAACTTGATTTATTGTATGATAACAAAAGTGAAAGTTGTGAAATGTCATTTTTATTGAGTGTACTTTAACTCAACGAGCTGCATATTCTACCAATTTGGTTGTAATTGTTCTATAATTATAACGAGTGATTGCATCACAACAAAAGTGAAAGTGAAGAAAATGGCATTTTTATGGAGTGTGCTTTGACACTATATGGAACACAGGTGTTCCCTCAATTACTATGTAGGGAAATATCTGATTGTCATTTCAAAAGCTAATCTTGATGATAACCACTGATGCCCTTTGTTTAGGTCACGAATACAATACAATAGACAATGTGATATCTATCTGGTTTGATGGCTTAATTTAAAGAGCGCTGTATTAGCTCTATTTATGCCAAATGATGCCCCCAACCCTTTACCCGAGGGGATATATGGCTGTTATCCTGTTGGCAAGCAGTATAGATCCAAAAAAGTAAAGTGCAGATCCTGAACAGACAGCAAGGATGTGCCAGCTGATCTGAATCTACACTTTTAGCCCATACAGTAACCATAAAGGTGTGTATAATAGAGGAAAGGGTTAACCGGATTTTAGCATAAGCAGCACTTTTGCCATTAAGATAAAGAAAAAAGCAGCACTATTGCTTTTAAGATAAAGAAAAACAGTTTGCCCCAGGATCTACTATTCTGGTGATCCGTCAAGATTATCTTGAGATTATCATGGATTATCATGGATGTGATGTGTCTTCTGTGGCCAAACAGTTGTTTATGCTTTATGAGCCTGATTTACAGGTGTATGTAGCCAATAAACAGATGTTTTGTATGTTCATCAAGTTTGTAAACAAGTGTTATGTTTCGTAAAATACACTTTTAACATGGTTACCTGCAAATTTGCTTAACCTACATTATAATCCTTTTAAAATAGCAGGCCTACGTTAACCCATTGTTACGTCTGAAAAGATTTTGTTTTAACCTCTAATTATTATGACTTAAAAGTATCTTATAACAATAACTTTGCTCCATATATAAGGCTTTGAAGGCAAATGCAAACAGTATCTTTTTAGATCCAGATCAGCTGGCTCATCCATGCCATCTGATCAGGGTCAACACTGTTTGCATTCTGATCAGGATCTACACTGTTTCCTTCATGGGGGAGTAAATCCATTGAATTTGAAAGCGAATAGTGTAGATCTAGATCAATCAGCCCATATTTGCCATCTGATTAGGATTTATTTTAATTGCATTCTGATCAGGATCAGGTTCAGAAAGCAAGCAGTTTTGATCTTTATAAGATGGCTGGGATTTAGAACATCAGAGCAATAGTTCAAATCACACCACCCTCACCTAAATGTTGGAAATCCCAGATTACCAGAGATACCATACATGTTTAAGTTGTTTTAAAACCACATAACAATATTCCTTATTATATTTTCAGATGAGATAGACATAATCGGGTATGGCAGTGGTACAAGCGACACTGACGACCACAGCAGCGTGGAGAGCACATCCAGTGAGGGTTATATGATCTCAGCCAAGCGAATTAGGTTAAATAGCTCTTATTCCGAGTCTCTTTGAGACAAGGGGCTCAGCCGGGAACATTGTCCAACGAGTACCCGGTGAAGTTTGCGTGCGTGTAGAACAATTGTTACTCGTTAAAAATGTGTGATTAAGATCTGGTCTGGGTTATCGTGCCCTAAAGTTTACGCAACATAGTATGCATACATTGTGATGGATGAAGCTGCACATACATATATAAATACACATTTATCTTTTCACTTTTCGTTTGATTATTGGTGTATATTTGAGTGATAACTGGCTGTTTTAGGTTCTTTTAAACAATTTATAAACATGTATAAAGACAATTAAAAAAAATCATTGTTCTAAAAATAGAAAAAAAAATCGTAAAAAAAATGTTCATCGATAGATTAGTTTTAAATCATTCATAGTGAAGGAATTCTTCCATTATTCATTCCTGCATTGAAAAGGAGCTTTAACAAACCGTCATCAGATAGGACATTACATGATTCCGAGAAGAAGGAAAAAAAAAGAGCTAATTAATATTCGTCGCCATGTCAACGGAGAATTACGGAGCATGGAAAGCCTTATTTCACGTCACTTTGTCAGGAATTTATGGAATTTTTTGTCGTGCAGTCTTTTTCTGAACAACTATTATTTGTGCTATTCATATTTGTGCTGTATTCTTTCCAATTATTTTCAAATGAGATTAGTTATTTTACATTAATGATGTTAGAAATGTTCCGAAAGTTGCCTGACGATTCTACTTGGCATTGTATGCGTTTTGCACCTATCAGTGTTTTTGCAGTATAAAGGGCCAGTAGGGACTTTCCTGGATTTATAAAAGAGGGAATTTCTGATTGACTACGATATTAGGGTTATGTAGTTACTTAGACCCAAGACAGTTAACCCTTAACTCTGTACATACAACTTTCATCACGAAGCAGAACATTGTAGATTCACATCAGCTAGCATGTGCTGTCATGTCAGGATCTGGATCAACAAATTTGTGTTCTACATTTCAGTAGATTATTTCTGATCAAGAAGCGAACAGTTTGATTTTGATGAGATAGCACTTTTAGTATATGCCAGCTAATCTGGATCTACACTGGTAGCACTCACGATAAAAACATGCAGATGGAGTAAAGGATAAAACCTGATAGGTGCTTTAAGGCATACCATCTCTGCTAAACATCAGCTTGGAGAACAGATGCAAAAGTTATAAAAAAAGGATGGAAACCAGTCTAAATCTCAAGCTTCTCATTGGTCAGTTCTGAGACAGTGCTAAAATTCAACCAATCAGATTGCTTAGATCTTAGACTGGTCTCTATTCTCAGTTTTATAACCTTGGAATTTTGTCTCCATTGAAATGTCAGGGGAAAAAATAAGATACATTACGGAGCCAAAGTGCTCGAAATAGAACTTTAATCAGATATAATAATCCTATAGGAAAATCTGTAAAAATATTACAACTGGCATATTTAAATAATGATTTTTTTTATTTATTTTGAATATTGTCACCGAAGTTTAACGAAATATAAATTTTTGCTTCTTGGTACATACTATCAAGAAGGATCTATGTTGTAAAAATTATCTGATTTTTTGTGTAGATAAAGCAAATAATGAGCTACGATAAGTATGATAATGTACAGTACTTTAAACCTGGATGGATATTTTGCGTAGATGGTTTTATGAGATTGGCAAATTAGTGATATACTTGGCCAGTTACATTGAACAATCTGTTTGGGTGAACACTTGTTCAGAGCAACTTGGCATTTGTTGTTTTTTATCAGCCTTGGGGATTTCTGTTGATCTGGGTATAGTACCCCCTTAGGGGCATTAAACAATGTATGTATAAAACTTCTCAAAAAATGCTAACTCTGCTATATTCTTAATGCTAAAGTTCAGATTTATTTCAAATTTGATTTGTTATCATCTTTGCATTAACTCTACTCCATATATATTTTTTTTTTCGCATATCTGAACATAGCAGATCCTGATCAACCAGCACCTCTGTGCTGTGTGATCAGGATCTTCACTGTTCGCTCTTGGTCAAAAATAATCCAAGGAATTTAAAAGGCAACATTGTAGATCCTGATCATGCTGCATGGATGTGCAGGCTTAGGATCTACACTGACTGTTGGATTAAAACCACATATTATAAAGTTTTAGGGTTAAATGTTAAAAGATTTTCAATAATTGTTGAAGCAATATACATTGATACCTTCTTCAGGGCACTGTTAGTGATATACAATGTACATGTATGCCCATTAGGTATCACACCTCTAATTTGTTGATATTCTTTAAAGGAGGCATTATACCCTGATAGGAGATTTTTCCAGCCTGTTAAGACTGTAACCTTATGGGATGCATTCCCAGCCTGTTAATGCTGTACAATTAATTATATATATTTTTTAAGAAGAGGCTTGGTCTTCAGGATTAAGATTTCCAGACACAATTTATACGACTATGTCTCTTGCTTAATTTATGCTATATCAAACACAAAATGTAAATGCAGAAAATGTGTACTTGACAAGTACTAGAGTTCTTAACGAGTACTAGTGTACTTAATAAGTACACTAGTGTACTTAATAAGTACTAACTTAACTGATCAGGCCATACATGTGTGAAAGAGATAAATCAGGAATTTTTTAGATACAGAGCATTTAAAATGCTTCATTTACCATCTTCTTTGTAGCCTTAAAGGCCAAAACTGTTAATTTATAGGAGTTTACAATGTAATTCATCACCCATGTTTTATTTGATACACGAGGCACACTTTATGGTGCGATGTTTGAAGTGCAGTTAATTGTCATCTCGTCATTGGAAGAAAACAATATAGTTTGGTATGTATTGGCTGAATACCTGTCTATGTAGAAATCATTTGATCTCATGGTTGGAAAACTAAAGTATATTCTAATACAGAGAAGTTGTGCAATTATGTGTGTGATAGAAGAACGGAAAAACTGTCTTTTATTCAAATAACGGAAATCCTTTGCTTAATATAACCGCATTTTGTTTCCTGGACGCTTGGGAACTTTTCATTACTGTAATGAACTGTTCCTCCTTATAATTTCATTTATTGGAATCACTAATTCAAAGGGATGTAGGCTGAACAGAAAACAGCTGTTCAGCCTTATCCTGGATTAGTCTTGATAAAACTACTTTTTTCGAGTTGGCAAGACAGTTACTATTACAACTGAAGCTTTATGAAGCATCTACAACTGACTTGTTTTTGCACCGTTCCGGGATTCAGTCCAGCTCTTGTGTTAAATATTGGCTAGATTGTTAAGAAACTTCAGGTTCTTAATATGCATTTGTTAAGTTTGATACCAAAATGGCAACATTTTAACTAAGTACATACATGTATATGTATACTATGACTGTTATATTAAGAATGAGTTTTTAACCTATTTGTTAGTTAGCTGTTGAATTTGCTACAACCAGCTACACAAAGTATTAATGTAAAAACCCTCTCCACTCTATTTTCTAAATGACCTAGTTTTGTTTTTGCATGACAAGTAAAAAATGTTTGTTGAATACTACCAGCACAATGTAAATAAGTGGTTGTTTACAAACCCGCGTTTAGAAATATTTAAAGATATTGGTTTGCGTGTATAAAACCAATATCAGTTTTAAACTTAAATTTGAAGGTCAGGCTTTACTTTACTACAATGAACAGCTTAAGGCCTGATAATACAAAGCCCTTTTCAGTTGTCATGTGTTTTTTAAATCGAATAAATTAACTCTTTTTTCTGACCGAATTGTATTAAATTAATGGAGCAACTCTTGTTACAATTTGTAACTGATGAAGATAGGTTTCCAAGTGTGTTAGTTATTTGTGTCAAAGATCAAGGGCTGATTTAGCAAAAAGAATGACCAAATCATTTGATAAACCTCATTAATCTCGTAATTAGTTTTGAAGACATACTTGATTAATTGCTATTAGTCATAGCAGTGGTGATACATAAATTCGGTATGATCAAATACCACGTTCGGAACTTATAAAAGTTTGGACTGGAGACCAGTCTCAAATCTCCAGCAGCTGAAAAGTTAAAGTGTAGACATGTCTCCGATCCTGATTAGCTGATTGGTTGAATTTGAGACCAATCTTCAATCCTTTTCAACTGATTGGTTTTATTTGAGTCCATTATTTAAATCAACCAATCACAAAGCTAGTTTTGAGAATAATTTAATCAATTTACAATCTAGGTTCTAAGATGATTTTTACTGAAACATCTGCTAACTTGAGAGGTTTTTGAACCATTCTGTCAGGATGTAGGCCAGCAATTTTTCAGGACTGTTCTAGAATTCGGTAATTAAAATTGTTTATTTTTTGTCAGGAGAAATAATCTTATCATTGTTATTATAAATAATGTAAGGGATAAGAATTAGAGTTGCGTCAATAATCAATAATAATGTCACGCCGGAACATTATTGTCAAGATTTCCATGCCTTAAAGTCGACAAATGGCTGAACACTTGAGAATAAATGAATTAACTCATTTCAAATTTTTATCAGTCATGATTGAGTCCTGGCAATTTAGAAGTTTTAACTAGCAAAGTAAAATGATCTCAGTTTAATTTTACTCCTTCACCAGATTTAATTGCCAACTATTTTTCTCAGGGTATTGTATTTCTTTGTGACAAATAACTTGTTAAATATCTTTTCCCGACCCCCATACTCTTGTATAATATGAAGCTAGTGATTTTCTGTTGACCTTTCATTGCTTCGGCTATTTTTACGAAGTGATTATCAACAAGGTGTTTTTCAAATTAATTTTCACTATTGCTGACACCTGTTTTTCGTTCCTTTTCAGTTAGGCACATATCAAACACTGGTTTTCACTGATTTGCATCACAATTTTGCTTCAAAGTTTTTCATAGTTTTGAAAGAAGTGTGAACAATTCAAAAGAAATTGTGGCAAAAGTCATTTGCCATATCTGATGTAAAAAGAATATATTTAATATATACCGTTATAGAGTTTCAGTAATGTTCCGAGTTTGATTTTATTTCTTTTGTCATTATTTTTGGCTTTGAAGGCTGAATGTTATAGTTTTCAATGGGGGATTTAATGTCAAAAGCTGAGTTCAATGCAGCGTATGAGGAATATATCATGACATAGTATGGTATATTCTTATTGAATATGAAAAACCAGTACTTCATGTGTGTACTCAAAAAATATGAAAATGGAAATGTTAATTAAACAAATGTTTACTTGCAACCATATGTAAACATTGTTGAAGCTAAAGGAATGATTGCAGAAGGAAGAATTTTGTGAAGCAGGCTTTATTTGAGATGAAAGAGCCTAATTCCAAGGTTACTTAACTGATAATGGAAACCAGTCTCAGATCTCTGCGATTTGATTGGTTACAATTGAGCACAGTCTTAGAACAGACCAGTCGGAAGCTTTGTCTGTGAGACAGGTTTCTCTTCTCAGTTTTATAACCTTGGGGCCTGAAAATGTCCGCATATTATTAATTTATTTCTCTGAACATTGATCTGTGATATTTGATAAGTGCAAAAAAACCCTAATTTAAAGAATGTACAAACTGTAAGTTAATGGATGAATAACAAATGGCCTAAATTTGGAATGTTAACGGCTAAGTTGGTGCACAGTATATGTCAGTATGTTGAACGACTTGATTTCAGTATCCCAGTCAGAAAGCTTGTTGACTTAATTGATGTATAATTTTCATGTAACTTGTGACATTTGATTGACAGCCCAACCAGCTCACGCCTGATTTGGTTATAATATAAAATGGAAATTTCATTTCGTTAAAATACATTTGATTTAATTTTCATATTTAATGTTATATATATGTGATTTTAATTAAACATGTATTAAAAACTTTTTAAACTCAACTTAAATTTTAACTGAAATCTATTTTGTGATTTTAATTAAACATCTATTAAACAGTTTTTAAACACAAATTTTAACTGAAATCTATTTTTAAAAGGAAACATTAATTTAATCTAGTGACATTGTTTTTTGTCAATGGCTGGCATTCATGGTTTGCAATCAAATAAATTTAGTGAGAAAATTAGTCAGCTGTACAGTTGTACAATTGTCAAACTGTTTAAGTTACTGTAAAGTCATTAATATTTGTGGGGTCCTCATTTTTGTGGATTTCATGGAAAGATTAAAGAATTTAAAACTCCAATGAAATTAAAGTTTTGAATATAAATTACTTGGGAAATTGAAAGCCACATGTTCAAGAACCAATAAAAATGCAATTTTTCCAAAAACCACAAAGTTTTATACCTACTACAACAAATGGTTTTACAGTAGTCAAGTTTGATGTGTAATGAGGAAATTACATTCTGGTACTATATTAAGGGCTTGTGAAAATAGTAATACTGAATGTTCAAGTATTGTTTACTTCCTGTTATGACTAGACTTTAAATATTTGAACAACTGGTATGTGCAATTAATAAGTTGTTAATTTTAACCCAACTTAAATTAGTGATTAATTAATATATACAAACATATATGTTGTACAGAGATATTGTCATATAGTTATTTTTAGGAATGGCTCTTTGCATGATGTCATGATCCCAAAGTTATAAACCTGAGACTGGAAACCAGTCTCAAATCTTGAGCATCTGATTAGCTGAAATGGTGACTGGTCGCCATTTCAGCCAATCAGATTCTTGAGATTGCAGACTGGTTTCAAATCTCAGTTTTATAATCTTGGAGCCTGTTTTAAGTAATTAATATAATAATTTATTATAATAATTGATACATATATTTTTATCTTGAATCAAAATCTCTGTTATTTAGCTGAGATTTTTGACAAGTTGTCGTATTTCAATAATATAAATATACAATTATATATATATATAATGTTTAAACTATTATATACCTTAGTGTTTTAGTGTTGATAAATGTTCATTTGTTAGCCTGATACGAGTAACTAGTAATGATAATTTAACAATCACATGAATTACAACCATTTACTGGACGAGAGCCGCAGGAATAAAATGATTAAAAACCAATCTTAAGTCCGAAGCTACTGATTGGAAAACAGTCTAATGTCTGAAGCTGCGATAACTGCATTATAAGTTTTGCATCAAAACTAGTCCGGTGTCCAGAGAGAGAACATGAACCCTTTACTCCGTGATATATGTCTGATATCACATGGGTGAACAGTGTTAAACTGTGCCATCTGAATAGGTTTTACACTGTTAGCTTTAGATTCATTTGATTATTTCTGACCAGCGTAGACACAGATGGCTCTGATGTTCTGACGGATCTGGATATTCGCAGTTCACCCACCTGATAAAAGTCATAATCATGGAGTAAAAGGTTGATGTAAACATTTAGGTCAGGGTCGTGATATCCTTTTTGTAATATAAGGAAAAGTACAAGTAACCATAAAGATTAACGGAACTGTTAATCATTTACATGTTTCTGTTAATAACTTCAGTAAGTGGTTGTAATTACATGTGTTCTATGCTTTTAACATCATTTTCTAGTCGATACAGGCAGAATACTTGCCTGATATAACATCATTATGGTCTGTTTTACCTAGAAAATAGTGGCCCGACGGTTCCGGAATTACTGAGGTATAAGTCTCAAATAATGAGATTTAACTCTTCAGTTTCTATATAAATGTGAAATTATGTCTAATTATCGGTTAGTACGTGCGAAATATCAGGAAGGCAGCCATTAAATGGCTTGATTGAATGCTGTCGATAATTTGTATGTATGCTAGCATGTTTGCACTGAATGGTAACAGCATAGCATGTGCTGAATGTATTAAGAGCAGATTTCATCACCTTAGTGCAATAATGGTATAACGCCTTCGTATTTCAATGGTACCTTGAACGTTTCTGCTCTAAAGTGACGACATATTGTCACATTAGTACAAAAACGGTATATCTCCATATTTTTAACATACTTATACCGTTGTTGCACAAAAGTGGTGATTATACAAATTATAAGCATTACTTATCGAGCTATTTTGTCCCTTAATGGTTATTAAGTTTTCACAGCTATATATAATGTATGTTGATAATTACATTAGCAAAGGCATGACATAAATGCATGGAAGCGTAAAGCTCACTGGTAATGAACAAGGAATCAAAGATAGTATGTTTTATTAATATCCACCATTTTGCACTGTAAAAAGGTATGTATACAGTGTATTGTTAAAGAGATTTTCAAAAGATAGAACTATGTTTTAAGTCTATCTTAGTCATGGAATTCATGGTCTACTGAATAAAAATAAAAATACAATTTTGTGTTGGTTCTTTTCTTCATTTCAGCATTCACATCTTCGCCCAAGGTTATAAAACTGAGCATGGAAACCAGTCTCAAGTCTTAAGCATCAGTCGCCATTTCAACCAATCAGATGCTTGAGATCAGGGTCTATTTACAATTAATAGACCCTGTTGAGATTTGAGACTGGTTTCCAATCTCAGTTTTATAACCTCAAGCCCAGGGGCCGGATTCCACATACAAGGGAGTTCATTTTGGATAGTCTTAAGAGTTGTTACTTAATAATTTCCAACTTTCTGGATGAAATCCCCATGAAAATTAAATATTGCTGCCCTAAAAATGGGTTCAAGTAACCCACACTGAACCCCTCTGACTCTCTTTGCATATGATATCTGAACTATCTGTTTTGTTCGCTATTAGTAATCTTATTTCCGCAGGGTAGGGTGCAAGATTTCCAGAAACGGGGTTCGTTTGAGGCAGTCTTTGAGAACTTTCTTGATAATTCCCAACAGCTGGCCAAAATCTTCATGAAAATTAAATATTGCTGAACAAAAAGAGGGTTAAATGACTCCACCGAACCCCCTCTGGGTCCGCCCCGAAATTTCCCGATCTAATCTGTTAGCTTTGCTGACAGAATGTGGCAAACAAAAATAATAATGAAAATCTGTGCATTGACTTGTGTTGTGCAGTATGCTTGTATCCTTAAAAGTTACCATTAAACTAGAGGAAACCTTTAATTGAGCAATTGTGATAGCTTTTGTCTGGCATCTGTTGTCTTCAAATTTAGTTTGTAAATTCATTTGATCAACACTTGTTTGTGAACACTGCAGGGACATTTGCTTGACGTTTTGGTGAAACCCGCGAAGTGAGCTTTTGTGATAAGTTTTGTCTGAAATCAGTTGCAATTTCATCGTGAACATTGCATGGACAAAATCTGCATCGCGTTTTGAAGAAACCCCGAAGTGAGATTTTGTGATAGGTTTTCTCTGAAATCTGTTGTAAGTTTATCGTGATGACTTCAGACGTCAAATAAATGACAAGGGAACCTTGAAAACCACCGAACACGATAAATATGAAAATATTGCAGGCTCGGTCTGATTGAGCCTGTTTATGGGCAGTATTGGAAATGAATATTACTGCCCACGGCGCATAGCCCCGGGTTCAGCGCAACTCAATATTTACATCATCAATAAAAGGTACATTTTCGATCCATCCCAAACGATGGTATGCAAAGTATTTTTGCAATTGGTCCAAATCTTTGAGACAACTTACCTTATCAACTGCAAACATGAATAAATTTTTATAATCTACGTCATTGTTGGAAACCCACGGTTGATTTCATTCTGTACTCTCCATTCGTGATTAATGGAAAATAATGTAATACATGTAGAATAAACCGTGGGTTTCCGACGATGAGTCTATGCGATTTTCAACAAGACTCAGATCTCTTCCTACGAATATTTTAACAGTTCTGTCTCCTTTTAACTGGAATTTGTATACAGTTATATATCTTAAACTTTACGCTAGTTATTGATTTATACATTTAAATATGTGTTCCCAATCTCGACATTCATTTTTTTGAGGTCCCATAACTCTATAAAAGATAGTTTTGCAGTTTTATGACAACTTTACTGAATTTTTCTAAACAAAAAGTTGGCCTATACAATTTTCAGGTATTTATTCTGAGACCCTTACTTATTAATTTAAATCACCCATGTAATTTTCAGTTGTTCGCCACATAAATGTTTTAATATTCTCGCAAGTTCCATTACTTTTCCAAAATGTTATATTCATTTACACTTATTTTCAACTTTGATTATATGATAAATTAAAAGAACACATCACTGAGATGATATTTATAGTGAAGCCATACCAAGTCATGAAAGGACATGGTAAAGGTCACACTTAAAGGTTAAAGGTCAAGAATGTATAATTTTCTGCTCGCTCCATACCTCCAGAATTACAGGGCACAAATGGACACCTTGGCCAGAAAATGAACAGAATCCCAATACCCAGTTACAGTTCAAGTCAAGGCCAATCTTACGGTTCATGATGTTATTTAATGTTTTCTAGTCTACAGTATATCTCAATAACCATTCGAAGGGTTTGAAATTAGCTGGCATTATTGTTCACCTCAAGACGAAATGCTGCAGTCAACACTGGTCATGAAAAGTCAAGGTCACGTTTTACGGTTAATGTCCAAAACTGTCAAAGGTCTTGTCAGCTCCTCAACTGACAGAGATGATGTGCAGAAGCCAACACCCAGTCACACAGATCAAAGTTTAAGGTCCGCTCTATGTTCCAATAAACCCTGTAAAGGCACCAATGATTTTGAACTAACATGACATATATGGTCAACCCATAGACGATATGCAGAAATCAAAACCCGTTTCTGTTCCATGCCTTACTGATGGTTAGTCAAAGCTTTCAAATTCATGTCTTCTTTATTTCCACAATCCAATAAAGGAATTTAAAATGCTTGGCAAAATTATTCGCCTGAAAGAGACATGTTTTTTGTGTTTGCTATATTTTGAAGGATCTTGAAATAAGTTGGCACAAACGTTCAACTTATTAAATACTAGTAGATACTCAGAAACAATCAACCTTTAATATAGAGTCAAGGTCACATGATTTATTATATATGTTTTTGTGTCTAATCCATTATATCGAAAACCCCGTGAAATCATCTCCTCACTAAACTAGAATGTGTCCTCGGACACAGATGCCCCCATTGCTACGACATATGTAACAAAGGGCCATAACTCTGGTAAAAATGGTCGCATGAAAAAATATTTTCTTTACTATCATCTTCACATCCTGCTTGATGATTTGTGCAAGTTTGAAAAAAAATCCTCCCGATAGTTTGTTAAGAGTTGATGCCACAAGATTTGGGCGAAGGACGGACGACCGTATGGATGACGAGTGCAACTCTATATGCCTCCCACTTCGCGGGGGCATAAAATCTCTTAAAAAAACCATCAGGTTGTGATGGAGGTGAAGGTTACGGAGATTGTTTGTTTACGCCAATAGAAACCCACTTTGTTTCAGTCCATATTCTTAATTAAGAGATGGGTTGGAGCTAATTCACCAAGACAGCTGGTACTTTGTGTTCATATGTGAACCTCTTGAGGGCAAGTGGCATAGGTACCTGCATTTATTACACAATTTTCTAATTTGATTTTTATATCTGGTTCTTTTAATCCTGGCATCGTGCTCATCTGGTTCTTTTAATCCTGGCATCGTGCTCATCTGGTTCTTTTAATCCTGGCATCGTGCTCATCTGGTTCTTTTAATCCTGGCATCGTGCTCATCTGGTTCTTTTAATCCTGGCATCGTGCTCTTGCTTATTTGACTCCAGATGCTCTGATCACAGTAAAGTCATCGAGTACCCACCTTGTAACTTAAGAACATCATTAGCTTATTATTTTTTATGTGTTTGTTCTTTTGCATGCAACATCGTCGAGTTGTTGGGTGAATTAAAGCTAATCCACAAAGACACGTTGTAGTTTGGGGCTTCCGTGGCCGAGTGGTTTAGGTTGCCGACTGACAATCACTTGCCCTTCACCGCTGTGAGTTCGAGACCTACCAGGATGAAGATCTTTCATGTGAGGAAGCTAACCAGCTAGTTTGCGGAACGTCGGTGGTTCTACCCAGGTGCCTGTTCGAGCCTGAAAATCGCCCGGAGGGGCACCTGAGGTCTTCCTCCACCATGGGAAGCTGGTATGTCCACACCATAATGTCCTCGTTAAGAGGCGGGAGGGACATAAAACTGGGAAGTAACAACAACAATAACAACGTTGTAGTTTGTTCATATGAAAACCTGGGCACTCTAGAACCTTGAATAAAACCCTCGGTGGCAAATTGTTAGGCCAAGACGGTATCCCCTCAGGTTCTCATTTTAATTAATTGTTTGTGTTGTATTACTTAAAATCGACCATTTTATAAATCCATGCGCTTTTTTCTCTCCTTTTTTTTGGCTGTGGGGGGAAGGCTGTGTTTTCTGAATGTGGCTATTCTTGATATGCATGTAACACTTTTTGGAACACAAATGGTGGTATGGCAAATATTATGTAAATTAGTTTTGTCGTCGTCCTTATTCTACATGCCGTTGACATATTATAATAATGATAAATATAACAAAATACCATCGGAAAAAGGTAAGTGTAACGTGTATGAAATAAAATAATATTTCTCATTTAAGTTGTATAATTATGTCATGAGTATGGTAAAAGGAAATCATTTCATATTAAGCTTCATATAAATAAAATAAGCCTTAAAGGAAAGGTCAAGGTTGTCTGTCTACCTAAACATAAAACTTTCCATAAACAAACTTTTAATAAATCTTGATGACCTTTGCAATTTTCACGATTTTGGTTCATGTTGTAAAATTTTATATCAGTTTTCAACATACACACTTAATTACGTAAGCAGGGTCAAATGTCCAGAAAGGGGAAGTTTAAGGGTAGTTACTTGATTATTTCCGACGTTCTGACCAAAATCGCCATGAAAATAAAGTATTGCTGCCCCCACCCAATAAAATGGAGATTTGAGCAACCTACCGAATCCCTCTGGATCCGTCCCTCAGGTGAGTGTAAACAGACCGCATGTATTGTAATAGGAAAATAATGACTCAGATTATGACAGTTTTGGCAGCTTACCTAATGTAGGTTTTTAGGACGTGGGTTTTCACTCGTGATAAAAGTTTAGAAACGAAACTAGGAAAACCAGCATTTACCTATCGAGTGAGGAGCAAAAAGGGGAACAAAAACACGACAAAACTGGACAACAACTAGGTTAATGCAGCTTTAACGCAGGGACAGCTCCAGCGAATGTTCATTGGGGTTGCTCAAACCCCCTTTTTGTGCAGCAATATTTAATTTTCACGGGGATTTTGACAGAAAGTTAAAGAAGTTTTATGTAACTACACTAAGACTGCCCGAAAAGAACACCCTTTTAAGAAATATTGCATCCGAATCTGTAACGGTGGTACGTGTGATTCGAATGTTCCTTTCGTGTTTTCTTTGTCCTCAGATTACCGTCTGTCCGTCCATTTTGTCATCAGATTACCGTCTGTCTGTCCACTTTGTCCTCTTATTACCGTCTGTCCGTCCATTTTGTGCTCAGATTACCGTCTGTCCGTCCATTTTGTGCTCAGATTACCGTCTGTACGTCCATTTGGTCCTCAAACTACTGTCTGTCCGTCCATTTTGTCCTCAGATAACCATCTGTCCGTCCATTTTGTCCTCAGATTACCGTCTGTCCGTCCACTTTGTCCTCAGATTACCGTCTGGCCGTCAATTTTGTCCTCAAATTACCGTCTGTCCGTCCATTTTGTCCTCAGATTACCGTCTGTCCGTCCTCTTTGTGCTCAGATTACCGTCTGGCCGTCCATTTTGTGCTCAGATTACCGTCTGGCCGTCCGCTTTGTCCTCAGATTACCGTCTGGCCGTCCGCTTTGTCCTCAGATTACCGTCTGTCCGTCCATTTTGTCCTCAGATAACCATCTGTCTGTCCAAATTGTCCTCAGATTACGGTCTGTCCGTCTGCTTTGTCCTCAGATTACCGTCTGGCCTTCAATTTTGTCCTCAGATTACCATCTATTTTTGTCCTCAGATTACCGTCTGTCCACTTTGTCCTCATATTAGCGTCTGTCCGTCCACGTTGTTTTCTGATTACCGTCTCTCCGTCCACTTTGTCCTCATTACCGCCTGTCCGTGAACTTTGTCTTTAGATTACCGTCTGTCCGTCCACTTTGTCCTCAGATTACCGTCAGTCCGTCCACTTTGTCCTCAGATTACCGTCTGTCCGTCCACTTTTTCCTCAGATTATTGTCTTTCCGTCCACTTTGTCCTCATATTATCATCTGCCCGTCCACTTTGTCCTCAGATTATCATCTGTCCGTCCACTGAGTCCTCAGATTACCGTCTGTCCGTCCACTTTGTCCTCAGATTACCGTCTGTCCGTCCACTTTCTCCTCAGATTATCATCTGTCCGTCCACTTTGTCCTCAGATTATCATCTGCCCGTCCACTTTGTCCTCAGATTATCATCTGTCCGTCCACTTTGGCCTAAGATAACCGTCTCTCTGTCCACTTAATATTATTTGTATATTTTACTTTGCGTAGTTGGCATGGCTAGGCGCTGTAGCCGCAAAGGTTCGCTTCAGCAGGGGCAATATCATTTGAAATTCTCGACAGCGCTATTTGTGCAGTGTGGCCATAAAAAGTCTCCCCGTAGATAAAGTGAGTACTGTTATCAGTAAATAATCTGTTACCGGTGTCATGTAGTGATGATTACGTTTATGGGGCTATCCGATCAACCTTTTTGGGGTTGTCCCGGTTAGCTCAATAGGTAACGTAATTGGCAATGCATGGCTAGGCGCTGTCGCATGGAACATTATTTATCATCTTTACAGCGTCTTAATCAGATTTTATGGGTCACAAGGTCAACAAGGTTGCTATCTAAAAGCTATCACAGCAACAATTTTCATTTCATTTCTCGGTGTCCTTCTTTCAATTATTAGGGTATTGGAAAGTCAGCGTTGATCGTAATATTTGTTAAACCTTATAATATAAGTATCTTTGTTTATTTGTCAGCTTGAGCAAAGTAAAAGTTATCGAGAAATCCTGTCACGTGTCGGCGTCAATATTTCAGACTCTTTGCCTATATAAAGAACTTCCAAATGATTGCAAAATGTCGTCACTTCTTCGTTAAAAAGGGTTTTCAGGCGTTGTTTCATTTGGTAATTTTATTGATTGTTTTTCATTATTCGTATATTTTTAGAAAAAAACAACAACAACATGTACTGGTGTTGCAGCATAAAAACCTCAACTCTGTTGAGCCTCGGAAGCGAGCTGCAGCATCTGTCCAAGGAGATTTGCCGTTTCTATCTCGATTCTGCCTTTTTACCTACTAACTACAACATTTGTTTCCCTGTAAGTTTCACTATTTTATTCGAATTTTCGGAATGATGTCCCTTTTCAAATATAAACAACAAAAAAGATAACAAACGCTGGATCTAACTCACATCCATCTATGCTAATTGAAGGCGTACATTTAGCATAGATGGATGTGATTTAGATTAAATTTCTGTTTTTATTCTTGAAAAGAACATATGATAATTTTTTTTTTAAAGAGCACGGGTCCCGAAATTCGAATAAGAGTGAAAATTTACACAGAATTATTATTGACCTCCGTTTTGGAAGAACACTTTATAAAAATTCACTCTTTATTTTAGAATTTTCGAACCCCTGTTCTTCTTCAAGCAAAATAGAGAAATTATGTTTTTTATTTAACATCTATTTTGAAAAGCGTATTGTTACTGTTATTATTGTTTTTGGAAGAATGTTTGCATTTGTGACATTAAAACATTTTACTTCGGTCTTAATATTACAAACTTTGACTGGACGTATCCTGCTGGAAATAGGTCACAGGACATCAACTTTAACAGAATATTGCCTTTAATGTACTTGGTAAGCACATTTTCGCAGGGTATCAAAGTTGAAGAGGATGAAACAATGAAGACCTATATCACACATTCTAGTGTCATTTAAGTGGATAAGAAAATAAATATTTAGGTCAAATGTCAAGTTCACCACGACAAGAATGCAATAATAAATATGTTGCACGAGTTTGGGTTGAAGATAGAAAAATCTATCACCGAGGTTGAACTGTTTTTGCGGGAACGAGGTTCTGTAGAGTTCCTTCCAAAACAAGTTCTCCGTCTAAACTTTCTTTCCATGAGCACTTTCTTTCTTTCCATGCGTCACTGACTTGATTTCACGACGTCAAATGTACATGTACCTAAGTATGTGACATCAAATCCAGTAAGCATTTGCTGTGGATCAGATAAGAAAACAGTGAAATACCATTTTTATTTCACTTCCTTCTACCGATTAATTTCCTCTTAAAACACACGGTGGTACAAATTCGCTATGCAAGAAAAATATACTGGATGGTCTTTTGAACGGAGTAATACTGTAGAGTTTTGGATGAACCTGATGAGTTTCTAAATAACTTGACCTAAAGCCAAAGTGACCGTGAACAAAAAAGTGTAAAACCACCATTCAATTTCAGGTCTTTTCCTTTTTGCCGTATCACTGTGACACTATGGTTCAAGTGGACGAACTCACAAATCCAAAGGTTCGAGTTCACAAAGATAAAACATAATCATTGTAATTCTCTTTGAACTATTGTGGACTTGTTTCAATAATTAACACTCTTCACTTCAAAGTAATGTAGCCTCGTTGAGTGGATCAACTTTATAAACATTAGAGTTAGGCTAATAGTCGCATGGTCATTGTCACCATTGTCAAATACAAACGAGCAACAACGCAGAAAATGTCTCTTCTGTAATTTTTGACATACTCTGATTGACTCATATTCGTAACGTTTTAATTTTCAGTGGGCAGTAGGCAGATCGATGCGAATTAAAAAAAACAACAACAACAACCAACACCACGAAATATGAAATTGAAACATAAACGTAGTTTAAATAATTGAGGTCCACCAATTAAGGAACCGACAAAAATGATGTCTAACGGAAAACCACGAAATTTTAAAATGATGTCTAACGGAAAACCACGAAATTTTAAAATGATGTCTAACGGAAAACCACGAAATTTTAAAATGATGTCTAACGGAAAACCACGAAATTTTATGCCCACTAATATAAATGCAACCCCAGTATGAGGTTTTATTAATTTCAGAAAAAAGGGATAATAACCAGTATCTATCCATACAGAATTTGACCTCATAATAAATGTTTTTGCGAAATGCATAAAAAGAAAATCAGCTTAACGCAATAACGTCATTTCAAGGACTGATGTTACAAAGTTCTTCCTCGTAAAAGGCATACCTCAAATAGAATTGCAAGAACACCAAATATACCCCTTCTGTTTTATTTCTGGAAACAGTAAAAGGAAAATTTACATATATATTATGCAACATCATTATTTGTTGACAAAGTGATATAGTAGTCAAGAAAAATCTGATAGCAAAACTAGTTCGCTTTTCCATTATTTACCAGGAACTCAGTGCATTTATCAATTAGAAAAACATGATGATACATCAGGGAAATCAATGCAATTACAAAAGTAAGAAAACATGTAGAATGCTTGAAAATATTTTTTTAGAAAGTGCATCCGTTTTAAGTCAATCCTTTCAGCAAGTACGGGTTCGCTTTGCAAAAGGGCAATATCATTTCCGGGACTCGCCGGGACTAATACAAGAATTGCGTCAATGTTATAGGACCTTATCGCATAGACTACGACAGGGATTTGGTTGAGACAGAAGACCATATTTTAGGTACGACCCTGTTATGATATACAAGCACCAAAATGTTTGTATAAAACATTTACTAAGCATGAATGCCAATGACATTTATTAAGGTCAAGATAACATGGCAGAAAAAAATTGTCCATCAAATGTCAAGCTCACGTTTTCATTGTTGTCAGCATCTTATAATGTGTACTTTTTAGCCGCAGTGCTGACGTATCATGTGGTTATAAATGTCACCTAATGTCTTTCCCTTACTTTGTCAGTAGAGAGCTTTAAGTTTTTTCTAAGAATGACCGTGTGCATGCGATTCCTTTATTTATGAAGGCTATCTAAAAAAAAAGAAGTTCCAAGGACATAGACTTATTAAGCCTAAAATATATGGGGAAAAGGTAGCTTGACATGACGTCATGAAGTTGAGCAGACGATTTCTTACATGGGCATTTCGCAGTAACATGTTTCAAAAGTAGGCTTTAACAAAAAATTTTAGTCGCACCATGCGAAATCGTGTCTCCAAAAGCTGATGTTTTTCCTTGAATGTCGTCACAAAGTTAGGCAGACGGCATTGCTTACTTCGCATTGAGCGGTAAACAATATTAATGATTGTAGCGCTCCAAGGGAAAGGATGTGTTGAATTTATCTTCAGTAATATTTCATAAATAGGTTAGTATTTATTATGAGCATTTACAAATTAAATCGATCAATCGAGGAGCAGCCGCGCGACCAATTTAATAAGTAAATGCTCATTAACAATCATTAACCGACTTGGTTGACATATGACATTTTAGTTGTTACTATATTTGGAAGGAACTAATAAGTGATCTTATTTCACATTCTGTCTATAATTATAATGTCCTATTTACCGCAAATACATACTAAGGCAAGGTCATACGCTCCACTTCATGACGTCGTTTCAAGGGTTGACGTCAACTGTCCGAATGCATATTTTTTGTGAGGCGCCCAAAATAACACTATCAATTAACAGTAATGGGAAAAAGGAAATGGACTCGTTAGTTATTATTTCTAAAAATATCAACAAATTTTATGTCAGAAATATCAACGAAGATATGTTTTCGATTTGCATCGATTTGATTTACCAGTGTTTATCAAAACAATTTTCTTGCCATTTTTACTTTTTTTTCACATATTGGTTGACCCTAATGTTGAAAACGAGGGGATTCAAACGTGGTTATGCTTAGGTTCAAAGTTTGAACAGCATTAGATAATTAGATATATTGTCACCTTACTGCATAAACGGCGTAATTAACATTAAAATATGTAGGGCCCAAGATCATAAAACTATTTCAGGAGACTAGTCTCAAATCTCAAGCATCCGATTGAGACTGGTCTCCAATCTCGGTTTTATGACCTGGCGCCCAGGAATTATACCATTTTTGCACTTGAGCGACGATATGATAAATACATAACCATTTTCATAGCTCAGGTCGCACTCAGATGTGTTGATTTCTGTTTCATTTGATATTACTATAAATTTGACGATACATTTCAAGTACATTTGGATAGGACCTAAACGAAAACACGATATAGATCTTATCAAATTAACATATCTTTTATAAAGCATAAACCATATTATGAAGAAGAATTTTCGGCAATTTTCCATTTCGCCGATTGTACTTTTCCCCTCTTACTATCTTACTAAAATATCACACATACAAATATTGAGTTGGATTTTAAACTCGATTTAAAATGATTATTTTCAAATTCTAAAGATACACAGCTTACTAATTGATTTAGGGATTGTTTAATCATTTTAAATACATGTAATATATTTTTTTAAATGCAGTTTTGAAAATGTATTATACCTATACCATGTATTCTGATAACAAAAAAACTTGTTTGAATTCAAATAGATTCTATCTGAGTTTGAAATTAGACATTAAATTCTAGAATACAGTGACATTTAAAATATGTCTACTATAATGAAGAATTTAATTATTTTTTATAAAGTAGCTTAACAAATAACCAACATTTACTCAGAATTGGAATAAATAATGAATGTTGAGATTTTTCATCATAAGGTTGCTATAATATGCCACTGTGCAATAAATCAGTCGATAGTATGATAAAGATATTTGTACAAAACAACATGAAAACATCATCTGTTTAGACCAACTTAATTAGAAAAGGAATTTTTCCTGCCCGGGGTAAATACGGAAAACTCCAACATAACAATAAAACATGAGCAAAACCATACACAAAACATTAAAATATGTATGTACACAGAATACATTTCCTATTTACATTTTTGTTACTGTGGCTAATTTATGAGAGTAGGAATGCATATGAAAAGTCAATGACCGCACGTTTATATAGTTTTTTTTCCCGCTTTTCCCGGATCGTTAAGCGTTATGACCATTAATTTTTGTACCAGATCATCAATCGCGAAATCGTTTCACTTCATCTTTGTTACGCGAGGTGAACGTCCAATAACCGACTTTTCAACCACTGTTTATGGTGATTTGATTTACAGATTGAAACTAAGTAAAAGGTAGTATCCTTTTCTCCACTGCATTCGTGAAAATCTACGGTCGGATGCAAGGTTTCTAGAAAGGGGTATCGTTTGGGACAGTCTTAAAAAAGTTACACGATGGTTTCCAACATTCTTGGTAAAATCCATATGAAAAGATATTGCTGCCCAAAGGGGGTTGGGTTCGCCTCTGCTACGGCGCTCAATGCATTCTTTTTAATTGCAATTTTTTTAGGGATATCTTAAAAATAACAACTCAGTACCAAAGAAATGATATTGCCCTTTTTGCGGAGCGAACCCGTGTGTGCGATAGCGCCTAGGCATGCAATGTCAATCACGCTACCTGTTGAGCTAACCGGGACAACCCCAATAAATTGATCTGATAAACCTGATATACGTAAACATCACTGCGAGACATATGAAACCGTTTATTTACTGATAACAGTACTTGCAGAACCCAGCAATTATAACCCAGCTTCTTTGTTCATGCCAGAGTGTTTCTCATTTGCTCTGGTAACAGCGAGGTCAGTCAAACCGTACAGTAGCCATTTTACTAGACAGCACCCTTAGCTACTTTATGTGACTTTTTGTAGAACTGTTAAAGTGTGTGGGTTCGTTTTTGCTAATTCACCAAGGCCAAGGCACATACATTGAACACGTTTGTTCAAATGAAAACCTGACTATTGTGGGGTTGATGCACATTGTAACTCGGTTTATTACAAAATCATCTACATGTATTACACAGGCCCGGGGACCCTTTTTTATTTTTCTCTGGAAATTTCATCGATTTATACAAAATACAAGAACCAAGGCCATACGCCGCTGATCCTGGGGAGCCATAAGCGGTAATCTGAAAATACTGCGTTGAAAGTTCCATGTTCACCGTCATATGCACACCATCGTTTCGGATGGATTGAAATTGGTACTGGTCACTTGTGTTTCTGTTGAGTTGCGCTCAACCCGTGGCGAGGCGGCATAAGCAGAAATATGAATTTTCCATTACTGCCCGTGAACGTGTTCAATCAAACCGAGCTTGCTATATTTTGATGGTGGTTGTGTTTGTTGGCTTACAAAGTTCTCTTTTCATCTATTTTATTTGATATTCATTTCGCATTAAATAAGTGGGTACGATTTTTATTATATTATGTACGCTTATCTTTTTTTGTAATCTCATAAAAGACATTGAATATTTGGTCTAAAATTCACGTATTATTGGAATGACCCGCACATTCACCGTTACATTTAATTAACGCCATTGTATTCAGCGTCAAACCGATGCCAATGCCCATTGCAAACCCTGAAAAAGTCACAAAAATGACCACATTACCGAAGGCAATGACACTATTCAATTAATATATAACATATTGCAGGCGAAAGTGTTATCACCTTAAATGACCTATTGATGACTGTGGTCATTGTGGTCAGCAGTGACGAACATGATATTTCAGATAGGCAGTTGGCCAGAAGTAATGTATTATTTAGCAAGCGATTTTAACCAATTTTCCGGCTTTAACATATATGAATACATGACTCTGTATAAACATACAGTTAGCGTAAGAAAATGCTCGTTGCTCTGAAAACCCTTTATTAGTTTAAAATTTAATTTCGTTTTCGTGTTTGAAAAGAGATCAGCCCAACATACGACTACAAGCAAAGCTCCTGTAGATGCATATAACATGTTTCAATAAATTTTATCAGAAGAGCGGCCAGTACAGTCATACAACTTAGACCCGCCCTAACGTTGTATCATTGAAATGTATCACACCATCTTCGCTATCGTTCAACTATTTACACAAACTTAGGCTCATTACAATGAACATCAGGGCCTAAGATCATTAAACTAACATTGGAGACCAGTCTCAAATCTCAAGCATCAGATTTGGCTGAAATGGTGACCAGTCGCCATTTCAGTCAATCAGTCAAGATTTAAGACTGGTCTCCAGTTTTAGTTTTACGACCTTAGGCACAGAAGCAGAATATAGTACACTATATTTAATTCAATTAACGAGGAAACGGAAATCATAATACTTAAACAATATTTCTCAAAGTCGGATGCAAGATTTCCCGAAAAGGGGGCAGTCTTAGGGTAGTAACATAATAATTTCCAACTTCCTTGCCAAATTCCCCATGAAATTTAAATATTGCTTCCTAAAAAGGAAGGGGGTTCGAGCAACCCAACTACTCTCCTCTAACTGCCCAAGCGCATCTCTCTCGTTGCTAATGACTGTTAACTTATCTTACCATGTTGCCATGTTTAACGTATCAGAAAATAATCTGGCACTTGTTTTACCTTTATTCAAATTCAGTCAGAGTTCACGTGTCGCCTCTTAAACCTTTCATTTCCGTGATGACAGGATATTTTAACTTATTTGTGCAAGTGTTCTTATCTAGTATGAACGGACGATAACCTAAACAGTGTACAGAAATGTTGTTAATGCACAATTCAAACTGTGAAAGCGGACAGAAATTGTACCTATTTCATCACAATCTAGTTAGTTTTCAGGACAACATTCGCAAAATGTTCTTCTATCATTACATTTTTAACCTTGTTTTGCAAAGATATGTTACTGGGAATATGTTCCGGTACATATTTCAATCAATCATACCGTTCAAAGTGTGGAATTCAGCGCAAACGCTAAAAACTGTTTGATTCGCGGTGGAATTAATTCGCTTAATTTATGTTTTCAAAGGGCGCGGGTTCCTTAGGATCTGGCCAATTTATTTACGTTCGATTAGCGTTCACATTTTAATACGTTTTTGAAGCGATCAAATCTAAATCGGTCTTATATTGTCTGCAAACTTGTACATTCACATCTCTTTTATGGTCACTGACAAACTTTTCCAAGTCTGGAATTTATTCAGTCACATTCTATTTAAACTCGGTTTAAACTCCAAGTGGAAAATGTTTTGCCGCCGACCGTTCCAAGGCGATAAACATTCAAGTACTCATTATCGTTAACGGTTTCTTTTTTTTTTCTTAAAAAAAAAAACAACAACAAACAAACCATTTTTACTTGTTGGCTCTGTCCTTAGGCTCTATGTTCTGGATGCGGCTATTCCTGATATGCATATTTCACCTTATTAGTTCTGACAGAAGTACAGTTGTCTTCATGTGTTTAAGTCTGACGCCATTCGGATCAAATAACATCAGTAGCAACAGCTGGGATGGACGGAAAGTATTGTGTATTGCTTGCGATGATATGCAACTTTTGCGTGGAATTTGAATTTTATCTCTATCCAAAATCAATTTACAGAGTGGTATATATACTCAACAAAAATAAAAAGTATCCACTTTCCTATCTTCAATTTTGTAAAATTTTAAATTGAAAACTCAAACACCTATATGTGACAAATTTTGCATTTCTGTTATCATTACAAAGAGATAAAGTTTTCTTGAAAATCTGCAGCCACAACTTAGTTATCTTTCCTTTTGTTATAATGAGGATTCCAGAAAAAAATCAGTAGTTCTTAAAATTATTTACATTTATTTAAATTGAATCAGTCTCTCCACCTCTTGTGATCAATAAAATCACAAAACATTCATCAATAAAACAACTAGTCTTCGACAAACAACGCTAGAAATTCCAACCATTGCCAATTACCTCCCTTTTAATTGAATATGTAGTGTTTTGTAATTCATTATTAATTGTTATTCGACTGGCAGTTGCTACGTTCTTGTTGTGGAAGATTATGTTCATGAACAACTAAACTTAAAAACAACTGAGATTAACTATCAAAACACCATTCAAAGCGTTCGTGATTAAATGAAAATGTGTTAATGAGAATATAAGCATAAAAAGTGGATACTTTTTATTTTTGTTCAGTATACATATACATGTATCGACTTATTAACCAGACTGGAACCATGTGACTGTTATCACTTTCCAAAAACTGAAAAAGATCCTCTCTGGTCGTGTATATTGATCGTGACAGGCTCCCGGTAAAACGGTCAGCCTAACGGACTTTTACCGGAAATGGATCCATTGACTGCCGCAAACGCATCAATAGACTGCCGGAAATGGGTCCACTTGCCTCACGCTGACAACTTTGAGAGTGTGAAATGAAAAACTGAACTTTTCAATCAGTTTTTAGGTACAAACCACATTTCACAATGCTTTCCGAACTTCTTCATGCTCATATCAAATTGAATTACCTTCAGTTGAATAGATGTGTTCTTAAAATGACCGATCGCGTTCACAGAGTAAGTGCTTTAAAATGCACCGAACTAGGTGTTTATGAGATCAAATAAGTTCGATCGCAATCGTTCTAAAACACTGGATACAACACTTAATTCATATTGTTTAAACACCGTTTAAGAAACATAATCAAAGTTTATAATAAAGCATTAAACATTATTTGGAACTTGATTCGGACAAACACTTGTTAACATCTAACTTCAAAGACTGTTCAATATTTCAGGAAGAACAGTAACTATATAAAGAAAACCCTCTTCATGATTATTGAATTTTAAGATAGTTGCTTGGCGTTACTATGGATTGCGGGATGTTCGTCATGTAACACGTGTTAGAACTAATATTAAGATCTTACACACATAAGGACATAATACAAAGTCTACGTGATTTTAGGCAGTAAGTTAACAAGAAATGTAAGCAATTTATTGTGAATTTTAACTGAATGTGACGTAAACATGACTAGATGATCATACTCGCTTTCGCGGAGTTATAAAGCGTACGTGATAGTAAGAAGGGTTGTGAAATGTATGTAATGGCGAGTAGGGTTGTGAAATGTACGTGATGGAGAGAAGGGTTTTGAAATGTACGTGATGTCGAGAAGGGTTGTGAAATGTTTGTGATGGAAAAATGGTTGTGAAATGTTTTGATGGAAAGATGGGTTGTGAAATGTTCGTGATGGAAAGAAGGGTTGTGAAATGTACTTGATGTAAAGAAGGGTGTTTAAAATGTACGTGTATTCTTAAATGTTTTTAGGCATGGCCTTAATAATAGTATAAAGGGTCCTCGAAGTGAACATGATTGATATTCAACAGTCAATCAGTGGTGTTATCAATTTTGCCCGTTGATAATCTATCTGTGTAACTAATTAATTGCGCTCAACACGTGGCTATGAGACGTGTGCAGTATCCTAATATGCAATTTAATATCCGTGAATTTCGCAGATTTAATTTTAGAGGGTTCTCAATGGTTATTAAGTATAAAAAAAACAAGGAACATTTGATATGAGCATGTACACTAGCCAAGTACGCATACAGTAACTTGGGCTGATTAAACAAAAAGTCTGAATTATGTGAATTCAGCCGCGTACTCGCGTATAGGCAGCTACGCGCCTGCCTTCCATATTTTTTAAAAAAAGAGACTTCTTGTCGATTTTTGCAAGATGTCGCCTTATTTAAACGTCCTGCTTTTGATAAATGTATTCAGAAAATCCCATTTCTGGTTTGTTTTACGTATGAAAACAAACTTGACCTTGAATTACGATAAGCGTGCGCTTGCAGTTTTGTATAACAGTGTGCAGATTTGTATTAACATATCTGCACTGTTTGCAAGAGGTACACACACCATGAAAAAAAGGAGAATGTCGGTTATTCTATATAAAACTAGTTCACTGACAAAACAATCAATACAAATATTTACAATGTTAATGTGCATAACAGGGGCGTATTTAGAGTGAGTTCAGGTGTGTGTGCGTGGGGGGGGGGGGGGGGGGGTAATGCTCTAATCACTTTTTTGGGAAGAAATAGTTAATTTTCATGGGGTTTTGGCCAGAAAGTTTCAAAATATCATTGTAAATACCGTAACACTGCCACAAACGAACATCTTTAAGTTCTGGAAATCTTGCATCTGAACCGGGCAAATTTTTCGACAAAAGGACTGTGCAGACTGGTGCCCAAGGTTATAAAACTGAGCATGGAAACCAGTCTCAAAACTCAAGCATCTAATTGCTGAAATGGCGACCATTCGCCATTTCAGCCAATCAGATGCTTGAGATTTGAGACTGGTTTTTAATCTCAGTTGTATAACCTTTGGCCTGGTAGTGAATGCACTTTGAGAACCACATACACTCATCATATGTTCAAATTGTTACTTGTTGTTTATCATTAGACTTTCGCGCGCGCATGCGCGAAAGTCTTAAGCTAGAAGTCTAGAACACAGCGACGCGCAGTTTTTAACTTCCGGTGTATCACTGCGACATCGAGCGTATTCAAGTAAGCGGGGTTTTGTGGTCACCGCGAGAGCAGGCCGAAATGAAATGCAGACGTTTTAAGCACATTCAAGCACACAATTCCACGAAAGAATAGTGATCTATAGTACGTGTCCGTGTAATTTTGTAGCGTCCATGCCAAAAACTCCATCAAACAAATGTTGTGTGAAATCACGTTCAGCTACGTTAGTGAACAAACAGCTGAATATGCATGAGTAGTTTAGTTACGCCTGACAAGTTCCATAGTTGTGCGGCGTCAGAAAGTAGTGCATATTAAGAAAGTAAATTTATTACGAACGATAACGAACATTTGTACAGACAGTGCGACAAAGAAAAGAAGAAAACAATAATATGTTTTTGTTCAAACAAAAATTAAGGGATATTAAAAATCCAATTCAGTCACGTGATCAGTGACTAAACTGTATTCAGGTCAGCGAGAAACACATCTCTTTTTATCAGGATGTTGTTTTGTTTTAGACAATTAACAGTTTAGCAATCTCTTATTACTCTCTTAATTAAATTCGTTTTTTCTCTAACCAGGAAATAACGGTTGTGCTTATCTCAACATTGGCCAATGCTTGTTAAATGCTGGCAATTACTCATCGGAGATGTAACATGATACTATGAATGAACATTCTCTACAAAGTTTAAGTAGCACCGCCAACTAATTAATATTAATAGCTTATGTCTCATTGATACTAGAAGTATACTCTACAGGATTTAGTATTGTTTAGCCAGCTTATACACTACATAACATTTGCATTTACAATTGTAGACAGGGGCGGATCCAGGATTTCAGCAAGGGGGGTTCAACTCAGCGAGTTATTTTTTAACAATGTTAATTTTAACTAAGCTAGAAAATCAGTCCGTTTATGAGGCCCAAATTAATTTGTAAGAGGCCTAACTTATCATGAGGGGTCCGGGAAAATTTGAAAATCTATATGCCAAATCCCGCATTCTGGGGTATTTTGTGGGGATTTTATAGCAGATGTTTGACTGCTCTTTCATACTGGCCGTGAGCAAGTATTTAAGTTGACATGCAGTTTCTATCGTGTGCACATATTAAACGATGTTAGCCAGAGTTGACATTCTGCTGCGTAATGTAATTCTCCGGCGCGAAAGTCTTTCAACGCTTTCAGCGCTTTGATTTTATTTAAGGTAGACCTCTACGAAACCTTTAATCTGTAATTAATTGTAAATTAAAGTCCTTTGACTATGATAAAAAATCAATAATTGACATAAGAAATGTTCGGTGCGAGTTATCTTACATTTTTGTAAAAGGTATTTAATGCTTGTCCCTATTTATTATTTAACTCTACAGCTCTCAATCTTAACAACGTCTTTAAATGTCGTTAACACTTTTTGTTTCGTTTTGATTTTAGTTGCCTCCTTTAATTTCCTTTTTTGCAGTATTTGCGCCTGCTTGTATCCATCTGTACCGTTTATTGTTCACTTGGTTTTCCATATCTAACTCTCCAGCGCAAAAGATCATAAAACTCAAACAGAAGACCAGTCTGTAATCTCAAGCTAATCAGCCATTCATATGCTTGAGATTAGAGACTGTTCCAATCTCAGTTATATGATCTTGGGCCAGTTCCGAACGTATGATCGCTACTTATCACACCTGGCCGACTTGTATCATCTTCATTCAATCATTTCCAATCAATTTCAGCTACTTACATAAATTCACAGCTCGTCTGCCCTCCTTTAACCTTTCATTGCCATAATTAAGTAGTTCAATATGCGATTACTGACTTTCTTGTGCAATTTTGCTTATCTAATATGAACGGACAATAACCTATCGCTGTACAGAAATGCTGTTGAGTAACCCGGTCAAATGGTCAATGCACAGTTCAGTATGTGAAAGCGGACAGAAATCGTCCCGCCTTTGGCAGGTTTTGTGCAAAGTATTACACAATCGAGTTCATTTTCAGGACAGCATATGGAACGCCAACGCTGTCCATTTCGCTCCGTCTTGTTTGACCGACATATTATAATGGCACTCGGATTCTACGGAATACGGAGATTTCCGAGTACGTACGATTAATTATAATGGAACAAAGTGGAGATAAAAAGTTGAACACCGGTTAACAGCGGGATCGAAACTGATACCTCAGACAATGTAAATCACTGTGCATATAATTGCTTCATCAGACAAGCGATACCGCGTTATCTTTTTAAGTGGACAGATGATAAATTGTCAGCACCTTGTTCCATGCTGACCTCTACAAACTATGTCGAAGTTAATGCACTTGATGAAATACAGCTAGACGCTTATGCCTTCTACCAATTTACACACAAAAATAAATGATTGAATATACTTCTTGCGTTAAACTGCATATTTTCTATAATGTTTAGAGGCGGATCCAGAGGGGGTTCAGTACGGTTGCTCGAACTCCCCTTTTTGGGCAGCAGTATTCTTGTAACGTGTAAGTGGGAAGGGAACGATTGCGTTGCATTCCTTGTGTGTTTAATAAAGGTATAGGGGGAAATGTCATAATTATATATGTGATACCGGACGGTATATCTGGAAATTCAGGTTCCTGTGAAATGATAGTATACCTAAATAACTTGATCTTAAATCAACTAAATTAATTTCCCAAAAGACAAGTCAATTATTATTATACTATTTATCATTTAGACACTGATTTCTTATTTTCGGACACTTGTCTTTGTAAAAAATATTCTGAATTTTTCTTGACAAAGGCCAAGTTCCCGAAAATATGAAATTAAAGAGTGTACATTTTATATAGAATAATCAATTACATGAAGCAATCATTTATTAATAACAATATTTTTGCTGTTACAATGGAAACATTATTGCCCAAGGTGCGATTATGATCTCATTCATCAATAAAAAAGCTGACTCGTCAACTTGGCTTCGGTTATAAAAACAATTGGAGGGTCAATTTCCAGATGGCTAAAATGGGATAACTTTTATGAAATGATAACTTTTCGGGGCAAGTTTGAGGCTGGCGAACCAAAAAACCTGGTTTAACCCTTCAGGCCGAGAAAAATGACTTGTCATTGCCCATTCCAATGGAACACTTCTCGAAGTTAGTCGTGTTATAAATACATCTTTCCCTTTTTTCTGTTTACAGCAGAAAACTTAGCTACTCCATATTCAAACAATGCCGCCAATTGTATCTTTCATTGTCTAATATTAAAATGAGTCATTTCTACTTGAGCCTGTTCAGTTTAATTTTTTATGATCAGCGATGTTCACATAGACAGGTCGTATAACATGACATATTAGTGTCAGATTATGAAATTTTTCTAGTGAGGAATATATGTATTTGCCTGGGGGATGTTTTACAAAGCAAGTGTTTATTACGATAACTCACTAGAGATGTAGTTCAATGAACGAACTTGGCCTTGAACTAGGCTGTTTATCTAGGTTTAACTGGTACTGCACAAAACCAGACCTATATTTAAATATTGTCGGGTTGACCTGTGTAGGGATACACAATAATCTCTTTTTAAGACATGAAATTTTTAACAATTTAAGTTAAGTCAGAAATAAATTAAAAATTGCGTCTTGTTTAAGTGATTTCAATATAAAACACGATATGTGATAAGTTTAGCACTGATGCAGCTGTGTCTTATTACATATACGATTTAAGATTCCTTCAAGTATTGCAATGCAAGTTGCAATACATTAACAGACACTTAATCCTTGTGTTAATGAAAATACTGACTGGATGGGCACGACTTGCTAACAACATCCTTTCCCAAGCCAGCTGGATAATATGATAATATTTGAACTATTATGATCTCCAGACGACCTGAACTAACAGTCACAAGGGTAGATCTACTGTTAATTAATGCTACCTGGTCATGTAGGCACCACGTACGCGTACAGTACTGAGTACTGACCTCCCAGCGTGCAGCGCATTTGGTAAACACGATCAATAGCAGAACATGGCTCCGGTAAAGGCACAACAGCTGATAGTTCTGTGGGACCAAATACCGGAAGGCTTGGCAAAATATTTTTAAATAGTAGAAGTATCCAACAGTGGTCCGTTTGGATAGTTTTGTTGACGAGCAAGTCCAGTTTGTCATAATGCAGAACAGGCAAGCAACCGAGTCAGATTTACCTAGGTTAAAACCGGATGTAAAATTGTTCAAATTAAGTAAGACGATACTGTTAACTTATTAAAATTCATGGAGTACTTATTTTCGCGGATTTCGTGGGCTGATCGATCCGCGAATTTTAAATTACCATCAAAAGAAGTATTGAACATTAACGTAGTATAGAAAATTGCGATCCACGAATTTCAAAATCCACGAATATAGTGTGTAGCGGAAAACCACGTAAATATATCACCACGAATATACGTGCGTTCACAGTGTTTTAAAAATAGAAAGTTTGATGACACAGCAGAATAAATAATTCACGTAAACTTGACCCTGAATTACACGTGACATAATCTCGGTCAGGATGTATATTGTAAGAAAACTGCGCTTTTGATGTGAAAAGTAGCGTACACAGTCCTCTCCCCTTTCGGTTTGCATAAGGTTGTCTTCTAGTGCTCTTTTGGGTCATAGACTAATAAAATTTCCCCTCAATCTTACACACGTAAGATCTAGCCCTTGTGTGGATGTGGTTTTATGATTTTTGAAAGGAAATTAATATCAGCAAAGAACAATACAAAGATGCATTATGTAACTGTAGTCAGCAATGTCTTCATCAACTAGCACTGAATCTATTAGCCAAACGAAAGTGAAGCTATAATAAAGGGTCCGCCTTTGAGCATAACCAAAATTTCTGATAAAAGAGGTTTTTTAATTTAAAAATAGAATTTTGTGTCAATTTCAAAAAATTATCCTTGCATTTTTAGTTAAGTTTATCTACCAATCAGAAATGAGCTTATAAAGAAATTATACTCCTTATCTATCAAATCACAGCCCTGCTTTCAGTATCTTGTGGTCCCTTACCTTTGAGCTACGGTCAGTGCGATCTTCGCCCTTTTTACTCACCCCATTTTTACAAGTACAAGAGCACCTAAAGTTATCATTTAATCGTCGGAGGTAGACAAAAATAATTGACTTTAATAAAAATTTCATGTTGTTATAAACAGTCTGTTGAAGCTTCGATTTTCTGTCCCACGGGAAGTTATAAACTGTAATCAGTCGTGGAAAATTTAATACCATATGAATATTGAAGCCCGAAGATTGCACAATAAAAATTAAGTTCAAATTCTGTCTGTTCCGACGAATTATTTGTCAATTCAGCGAACACTGAAATTCAGAAATAAGACAATAAAGGAAAGGTAGAGTTAAAATGGCATTTTAAAGCACTATAGAGCCAATAACTTTTCTTATTTGTCTTGCAGTGATGATTACGTATATCAGGCTATCCGATCAGCCTTTTTGGGGGTTTGACCCGGTTCGCTTCATTGGTGACGTCGTCGTAATTGCAGGGCAAAGTACTATTTGTGCAGTGTGGCGGCGGTAAAAATTTCCCCCTACAGTACTGTTATCAGTAAAATAACCCATTACCGATGTCTTGCAGTGATGATTACGTCTATCAGGGCTATCCGATCAACCTTTTTTGAGGTTGTCCCGGTTAGCTCAATTGTTTGCGTAGTCGGAATTGCAGGGCTAGACGCTGTCGCCGTAACGGTGCGGGTTCGCTCCCAGCTGGAGACAATATCATCAACTTACGGTGTTCTCAGCAATCTCCACGCATGCGATTTTTACGGCTCTTACCGTTCGCCGACGTGAATGACGCAGGAGTGCCCTCTGGGGGAGATTGTGGTCTCAAGTCAACGAACGGTGCGCAAGTAAAATGCATCACGTTGTGAAACCGGAAACTACCGCAAAGGTCTTTAAGAGAGCCACTACAACACCACAGACCCAATGACATTGTGCAAAATACCAGACTAGTTATCTGGTAAAGATACACGTTTTGGGTTCCAGACATCAGACCATGATCAGCCGTAGTTTTACTCTTTGTCATCTTAAAGCTTTAATAAATTTTGTATAAGTCTCCAGTTAACTCCAGCAGTTCATTTCATGTGTTCTTCTGAAGCGCTTCCAATATTATTGTTAAGTTTTCTCTATGACCCTCTTTATTTCGTTGCTTCAAACAGGAGTCTTGTTTCCCGCTTCAAAGGAAGTTGACAGTGTCTGATGTTTACACTAAATTTCATTATGCCGTCCATTGAAAATTCTCAGCATTCAATTAGGTCCTGAAATGAATGTTAAGATATAGAGCCAGACATTAATCTTAATGTTTTATGTCTTCCGCTTGTCCCCACTAGCATTTTTTTCTATGCGACTTGAGTACTAGACATAGGTTATGTCAACAATCATTTTAAGCATGGCGAACAAGGGAAAATCACTATGCACGCAGCAATAAAGGTTCAATTTGTAAGCACTCTTTGTTGATTTAATATCTTTACAGAGTAGTACTACACCGAACACCTTTGAATACTTTCTTTAAAGGATCCTTTCAAGACAACTTATGACAGTGTATATTGATACGTATTTGTCTAGAGTACATGTATTTACATGAAAAGTTGTATACAACACACCTTTAACGGAAGTATCCGAACAAAATTCCGAAATTTAACTGAAGTATCCGAACAAAATTCCGAAATTTAAGTGATACTGTAATTCATCCTGTAGGCAGGCAATATAAAGTTTTTTTAAGGTAAATTCAAAACATCACTTAATCAAGGCATTTCAAAGGCCTGACTGTCAAATTCAATTAAAATACATGTATGTTAAAACTTTATCGTTAAAAATATTCATTTTTTTTCAAGTGTTGCGTCAGTTTACATAGAGATGAACCCCATACGCCAACAAGCTAAGGGCTGTTGGACTTTTCTTTAAAAAAATGCATATCAGAAATATCATCATTCAGCCAAAAAGAAGACAGAAAAAAGCATATGTTCTTATTTGATCATTTAAAAAGACACAAAAGTAAAGGCAAGAAAGTAACGATCGGATTTAAAAAAAGGAAATCAATTATATGAAGTTGAAACAAGACAGTATAATTAATAAATGGCTAATTGACGTAAAATTTGATTTAACTGCTAAAAGTACTAACCGAATTCCCATGCTTATTAGTCATTTTTAGAAAATAATGATCTGAAACATCCAATCGTACTTTTCCATTTATTTGAAGGTCAAAGACAAACGGTCTTTTATGGAATTTATAAATATACCGAAGTCAATAAAAAGGTTACCACTTTTACAGTTACTGTAGCTCTTACATTTGATGAAATTAAAACCATTCAGTATGGCAACTAGTACATTCTTTCAAATTTTGGATAACTTACTGTCTTATTAGGCTTTTTCTGCTGTCAAAATTTAAAAACAAAATATTTGATATAAATAATAAAATTAACCGGACAAAATTGTATAACAGACAATAGGAAAACATGCTGAGGGCTGTATTGCTTTCTTTTTGTGTCAGTGAAAATTTTATTTCCAACGAAATGGAAAGTTTCCATTACTTTATACAAATCAAATAAAATGTGGTCTTTATCTACACTGTGGTCTTTGTCAACAGGTAGCCTTCAACACAGATTGTGTTGTATTTGCTTGGAATCATACAATTAAAGATTAAATTGATTTTGTTCTAGCGTTGTACCACATTGTTTGTGAAGTCATTAGTCCTTAATTCAAAATGAGCCAATATCAGCGGAAACTTTACCCGTGCAAAACCCGTGGAATGTTGAATTTAATCCATTATAAAACGGCGCCGTGTGAGTTCCTGGCATACTTTAAGATAAAACAGAATAAATAATTTTTGCCAATTGCCTGTTTATTTAAAAAATAATTGACATTAAATTTTGAAAACCGTGTACTTGCCAAATTTTCTATTTTTAACAACAAACAACAACAAAAAAACATAGATAAATCACGAAGCAAAATACATTGCTTCTAGCCTGCTATTAATTATCAAAACACTGTTCTCGGTCAGTAGCATGTACAGTTGCCCATAACAAGATCATAAAACTAAGATTTGAGACTGGTGTGCAGATTTAGTTTTATGATCTTGAACATTGGAGAGCACCGAACAAACAATTCCATACCGTAGATTCGCATAAATATTTGCCGATTGGTCATAAAACGTTGCTTCTGGTTGTAGAAGCGATTTGAAGTATTTTATTTGTTTATTTCGGAGCTGGTGCTGTTTGCATGTGTTTATGTGTATAATAATAATAAAGGGCGATATGTTAAGTTTACAACTGAATTGTCGATCTTCAAAAATATTCGTTCTTGTTAATGATCTTTTATGTTATTTGTTCAATACCGCAGAAGTGTATAGCACAACTTTCACTAGTAAGGAAAAATATTGGTAATAACGCTGTTCGATTAAAAATGGGAATTTAAAAGTCTACTATGCATATCAGGGAAAGTCATATCCAGACGACATCTTCATTTTTATAAGTCCAACGTGTCAATTATGTACGTCTGCAGCATAAAATAGCGGTGCGCCGGTTAGGCAATAGAAAAAAATATTTTAGATTCTCATCCCCGCCCACCCCTGTCCAAAACCACCCGCCCCCTCCCCCCCCCTCACCAAAAAAAAAATAATATTGGCAAAAAATCGGAACATATTCTGTTCCGGACAGAACAGGTTTTAGACCATCCCGGATATATAAAATGTTCATCATTTCAAAGCTTACCGAAGGTGATAGTGTCACTATTAAAGACTGGTATGGCTTTTCAAGCAAGTATTCGCACCAACCTGCTACTTTGGTAAGTTGTTATCCTGATTTTTTGGAAGAAATTGAAAAGCCAAAGGTTCTGGTAACTATAAATTCAATTGTCTCAAAATTTTAAGTTAGTTTTTACTTCTGTTCTCTGGTATTTCGTTAAAAAAAATAAAAATTAAGAAGTGTGCACCCGCTCCTTTTTTCCCAAAATCCGGATGAGAATCTAATAATTTATTTTCTCTGGCCGTAATATGCTGATTACAGGTGCATCGCTGAATAATGCGTGGGGCGTATCAAATTACGTTGGACATATTTTTAAAACGGTGCGTCGCAAACTACAAATATGATCTAAACATCAGTGCAGCCATTGTTTATCATTGCGCCTTCAAATTCAGTTCCTATGAAATTTTGTGTCAATCAACTTACCCACCTACTTAGTCGATAATGTACAGGCAACAGCATGCCAACTCAGTCGATTATGTGCATGCAACAGCATGCCAACTCAGTCGATAATGTGCATGCAACAGCATGCCAAATCAGTCGATAATGTGCATGCAACAGCATGCCAACTCAGTCGAGGTAATGTGCATGCAACAGCATGCCAACTCAGTAGATAATGTGCATGCAACAGCATGCCAACTCAGTAGATAATGTGCACGCAACAGCATGCCAACTCAGTAGATAATGTGCATGCAACAGCATGCCAACTCAGTAGATAATGTGCACGCAACAGCATGCCAACTCAGTAGATAATGTGCATGCAACAGCATGCCAACTCAGTAGATAATGTGCACGCAACAGCATGCCAACTCAGTAGATAATGTGCACGCAACAGCATGCCAACTCAGTAGATAATGTGCATGCAACAGCATGCCAACTCAGTAGATAATGTGCACGCAACAGCATGCCAACTCAGTAGATAATGTGCACGCAACAGCATGCCAACTCAGTAGATAATGTGCACGCAACAGCATGCCAACTCAGTAGATAATGTGCACGCAACAGCATGCCAATTCAGTAGATAATGTGCACGCAACAGCATGCCAACTCAGTAGATAATGTGCACGCAACAGCATGCCAACTCAGTAGGTAATGTGCACGCAACAGCATGCCAACTCAGTAGATAATGTGCACGCAACAGCATGCCAACTCAGTAGGTAATGTGCACGCAACAGCATGCCAACTCAGTAGGTAATGTGCATGCAACAGCATGCCAACTCAGTAGATAATGTGCACGCAACAGCATGCCAACTCAGTAGATAATGTGCATGCAACAGCATGCCAACTCAGTAGATAATGTGCACGCAACAGCATGCCAACTCAGTAGATAATGTGCACGTAACAGCATGCCAACTCAGTAGGTAATGTGCACGCAACAGCATGCCAACTCAGTAGGTAATGTGCACGCAACAGCATGCCAACTCAGTAGGTAATGTGCATGCAACAGCATGCCAACTCAGTAGATAATGTGCACGCAACAGCATGCCAACTCAGTAGATAATGTGCACGTAACAGCATGCCAACTCAGTAGATAATGTGCACGCAACAGCATGCCAACTCAGTAGATAATGTGCACGCAACAGCATGCCAACTCAGTAGATAATGTGCATGCAACAGCATGCCAACTCAGTAGATAATGTGCACGTAACAGCATGCCAACTCAGTAGATAATGTGCACGCAACAGCATGCCAACTCAGTAGATAATGTGCACGTAACAGCATGCCAACTCAGTAGGTAATGTGCATGCAACAGCATGCCAACTCAGTAGATAATGTGCACGCAACAGCATGCCAACTCAGTAGGTAATGTGCACGCAACAGCATGCCAACTAAGTTGGTAATGTGCATGCAACAGCATGCCAACTCAGTAGATAATGTGCACGCAACAGCATGCCAACTCAGTAGACAATGTGCACGCAACAGCATGCCAACTCAGTAGGTAATGTGCATGCACCAGCATGCCAACTCAGTAGATAATGTGCACGCAACAGCATGCCAACTCAGTAGGTAATGTGCATGCAACAGCATGCCAACTCAGTAGATAATGTGCATGCAACAGCATGCCAACTCAGTAGGTAATGTGCACGCAACAGCATGCCAACTCAGTAGGTAATGTGCACGCAACAGCATGCCAACTCAGTAGATAATGTGCACGCAACAGCATGCCAACTCAGTAGGTAATGTGCATGCAACAGCATGCCAACTCAGTAGGTAATGTGCACGCAACAGCATGCCAACTCAGTAGATAATGTGCACGCAACAGCATGCCAACTCAGTAGGTAATGTGCACGCAACAGCATGCCAACTCAGTAGGTAATGTGCACGCAACAGCATGCCAACTCAGTAGGTAATGTGCATGCAACAGCATGCCAACTCAGTAGGTAATGTGCATGCAACAGCATGCCAACTCAGTAGATAATGTGCACGCAACAGCATGCCAACTCAGTAGGTAATGTGCATGCAACAGCATGCCAACTCAGTAGGTAATGTGCATGCAACAGCATGCCAACTCAGTAGGTAATGTGCATGCAACAGCATGCCAACTCAGTAGGTAATGTGCATGCAACAGCATGCCAACTCAGTAGATAATGTGCACGCAACAGCATGCCAACTCAGTAGGTAATGTGCATGCAACAGCATGCCAACTCAGTAGGTAATGTGCACGCAACAGCATGCCAACTCAGTAGGTAATGTGCATGCAACAGCATGCCAACTCAGTAGATAATGTGCACGCAACAGCATGCCAACTCAGTAGGTAATGTGCACGCAACAGCATGCCAACTCAGTAGGTAATGTGCATGCAACAGCATGCCAACTCAGTAGATAATGTGCACGCAACAGCATGCCAACTCAGTAGATAATGTGCACGCAACAGCATGTCAACTCAGTAGGTAATGTGCATGCAACAGCATGCCAACTCAGTAGATAATGTGCACGCAACAGCATGCCAACTCAGTAGGTAATGTGCATGCAACAGCATGCCAACTCAGTAGATAATGTGCACGCAACAGCATGCCATCTCACTTAGTAGATAATGTGCACGCAATAGTATGCAAAGCCACAATGGGTTATGTGCACACAATGGTATGCAAACGCGTTCTAAAACCACAATGGATAGATACTCAATCACATGTCCGAGACCATAGCACCTGGAACTAAATTAGCAAGAACAGAAATACTGGAATATTATAAAAGTTCATTTATTTATCAACCTTCAAAAACTATCTCTCGTGCAACAAAAATTATTCGCGCCCGATCTCTGATTTTTTTAAGTAAAATCAGTCTATTAATTGATTTGATAGACCCGGTACGTGAAATACAATGTCTAAACATCAATGCTCACTAAGTGCAACTTTCTTGCTTCGTGCGTTTTTCTTAATTACAAGAAAAATGATGATGTACGCCATAGGTTACCAGTAACGTCGCCTGAAAGCATTGAAAAATAGATAATTGTCATGTTTTATTAATTATAATCTGCTTGCAGCCAGGTAGGAAAAATACAGATAATAGAATCCAGTGCTTGACTACGCACGATGTTCAATAAATTAAATTTACGTTTTCGTTAACGAAAAATTTTCACAGTGAAGAAGAATGCGCGAAATTCAACTATTATTTGAAAAACGGACCAATTATAACCCAAGAAACTCCAAACCAATCATTTTTCTCGTCTCATAAAATGAATCTAATTCTCAGAAATTACCGGCAATCGTCATTTAATTAAATATTTTAAAGGTATTAAAATAAACCAAAAGTCAATTTCGTGTTAAAGGTGCTTGGGCTGAAGTTATAAAGCTGAGATTTTAAAGCAAATGACGTTCTAGCGTTACTTACGCAGTAAAAGTGGCTCACAATTAGAGATCCTAAAATGCACCGATTCGACCAAAATTTCAGCGAAATTTGCTCCTTAAGGTATTGCGCCCTTCGCCATTGCTTTGCCATAGAAAAAAAGACAAATATATAAATCTCTCAAACGGCATAATGCAGTTCCATCAAACCTTGCACAAACCAATATTTTTAATATATGTTTAATTTAAATTTGCTAAGAAAAGTTAGAACAGTAAAGGAGAATAGTTAGACCCCCCCCCCTCCCCAAAAAAAAAAAAACCCCTAAAATTTTATTTGCAATATATCACAAAAAAACGAAGCAACACTTAAAATCTATTTAAATGTCTTGATGAGTTATGATTTACTGACAACGATACCTAAGATCCTTTGGTCTGACAAATGTTTAGGTTAGACTACATACAGTAATTCATTTCCCATAGACTCCCAGTATAGCTTCATCTCCTATTCTGAATTAGCTATTGTGTCAAGGCCTTAAAATCTTACTTTTGCAAATAAAACTAAACTAGAGACATCATAAAAACACAACAAAAATATAGCGTAACCAGTAAACTTTTTCGCGACATGCACTGGAATACCACCACCCTCAGATTTGCGCCACTTTCAGTTTCACTTTGTCCAAAATAATACCCATTTTTAAAGATAAAAATTTTCATACACTCAAAATAAAAATGCAAATGTTTTGTTTCAACTTCTCCTATACACTGTGCATTTTCACATAGCTATTTAATATTTTTTATTCTGCTTTTGCATTTTCAACCAATCACAGAATTACTTTATCTAATGTCCGCACAAACCCTAGACAAAATTGACTGGTTCCCGAGCCACCTGAATTACTGTAGTGTAACCTAAACAATGTGAGTTATTTGTAAAAGTGTGTTTGACCTCTTCAGTTTCCTGGTCGCGAAAATGGATGACATAAAAATAAAACTGTTGATTTCTCTCTTCACAATTAAAAGTTCTTTTCAAGGACCTTAGATAGTGTTGTCAGTATCATTTCACGCATGTTGACTACGAATTGTTGTGTTGTGTTGCTTCCTTTTTGTGATAAATTGCAAATAGAATTTTAGGGATTTGTTATGTCTAACTATTTTTCTCTGCTGTTCTAACTTTTCTTAACGTATGCAAAATAATCATACACTTATAACATTTATTTGTGCAAAGTTTGATGGAAGTCTATGTGCCGCTTGAGAGATTATTATGTTTTTCTTTTTTGTCTGTGGCAAAGCAATGGCGAAAGGCGCAATACCTTATTAGTCATTCATACGCAAAATACATTCACGGGATAAATACTAACCACAACTAAGATAAATAAGTATTCTATTTTAATAACATTAATGGTGTTACATGTAACCAAACAATAAGAAACTGATTCTAAGCACCATGGATAAATGGAATATTCTCTGTTTTATTTGTATCTTTTTGCGACCGACATATTGCAATGATTAGACAGGGGAATTTATATCAAAGCAAAATAAACATAGTTAAACATTTTTCCGGACAAAACCAACTCTCGCGAGAAATAAATGAACACAAACAATCAGTGATATCGGCTTTAAATATCTATTCTATAAAGCAACAAACCCGTTAATGACCAACGGACAATGATCGATGTTATCCTGTAACAGTTTAGTAATGTGTTTGCAAATGAGATAGAGAAAGCTAAAGACAGAATAAATAACAAGTTTGCTCACTGGAATAATACATTATCATTTAATTTCGCAGGGACAAATTTTCATTTTTTTTCGAAAAAAATACATTTTCGCGCGGGTAGAAATTTGCGCAGTTTTATTAAGCTCATTAATGTAAGCTGTAACATGGCTACATTTCGCTCGGCTTTTTTTGGCGCTCTTTCCCTACTAAGAAATTAGCAAAATTTAACCCGCGCGGAATATAATTATACCACAATATTAGTATTAGTGTTCCGAAAAAGTGACATGCCACTTACTTGTTGCAGTCTTTGATAATTTATAAATTGGGTAAGCATGCATTTGAAAAATGGCCACATTAAAAAGACAAAGCCTCCCATCACAGCCGAAGAGCAGAGAGAGAAAAAGAGGCCATCGGTTTATATTATAAGTAAGTTTTAAAAATAGACACAACAAAATATGTTTTTAACATATTCATAAACTCATCACAGTGATAACTTCCCCTTACAGTGCCATATATTCATGGTATGGGACATATTGTTAAGAGCTCTTTTTTAAATTCAAGTATGGTGCTTGTCGATAGAAAATAGTGTCTTTAACTTAGTATGACTGATTTTTTTGGTCGCACAGGTCACCTAGATCATTTCGACACTAGTTAATAACTGAAGGAACAATACAGTATACCAACCGTCATATTAAACTAGAACTCGTAATAATGTTATCTACTGCCCATCAAGCTTAAGGCATTCGAACTAAATGATTTCTTAAATTTTATCGACGACTTTTATTGCCAAATGACATTACTGTAATTGTGTTAAGAAAATAAGTATTTTAAATCAAAGTTTGTACAAGGAGATACTGACCACTAACACTTCATGGCTATTACTAAATCAAGTTAGCTGGACAGTTATGGCCAAAGTCAATTAGACTGGCATGATTAGGATGGTCAGCGTAAAGTGCATTAAAGCTGCATCAGTATTTTTTCGAACAACTCGCCTTCAATGCACTTAGAGACGCAGATTAAGGTCAGAGGACAGTAAACAGAAAAGCCTGTCGCGGATTGGACAATTTTGTCTAGGGACGATTCGGGCTTACTTTATTTTCAAAGATTGATTGACCAAAACTATAGAGAATACAATTAAAATTTTGTTTTCAAAAATGTAAAATGACATTGATTATATACTTAAAAATAAAAATGATTTTTAAAACCTGTTTGAAAGGTGATTTGTTGCACTTTAATGAAGTTGGTACTTTTCTTATTTTGGGTTAAGATTTGTATACATTCTGGGGGTGATTACTTTCGGTTTAAAATGCTGAGAGAATGAGTTGGTGAAGACCTTGATGTCTGGCTTTTTCATTTGCCCAAGAGTGCCACTTTGCAAATCTGTTATAGTTTTGGAAAAAGTCATGTAAACTAAATCACAGGAGGACCAAATCTTATAATGTTACTTTATGGGAAACTATTTAGTGGTCTCTAATTATACCAGAAATCGAAGTTGTATTTGTTTAAGCGGGGTTTCTGCGAAGTTATATCGCAACAAGGTTATATATTTTTAGGTATTATGAAAAGTGAGATAATAAAAAATGATAGTGCCTCTCGCTGGTAGCGAACCCGCACCGTCACGGCGACTGCGCCTAGCCCTGCAATTCTGACGACCCAACCAACTGAGCTAGCCGGTTATATTTAAATACAAAAGTTTCAACCATCTTCATGAACGGCGCATCACACGCAAAGGTCCCGATCAATGATTTTTTTGGTTATACAAGTATATAAATTATACTTTACAACACGCCTAGTTACTTTTGTTTCCTGGAAATCATCCACTAATCAAGCTTGGTGACAAAGTTACAGAATTGCATGTGCTTCACCGCAATTTATCTCCCCATTCCAACTCTTATAGTGACCCGAAAATCCTTTTCAATTTTGAAGGATATTTTTTTATTTGAGTTGTGCCAAGATTCAGTGAAATGGGTTAATTTCACTAATCAAGCGACCACTTTTTTGTCCAGTACAAAATACAAAATGGCATGTATGATCTCCTTATTGCGTTCTCTAACCAACTATCAAGTTATTGCAGGATCAAGTTTTTTTTCCGGACGAACGGACGGACAGACGTAAAAAAATAATGACGTACGTAATCTCCTTATTGCCTTCCATACACATAACCCGCTTACAGAGATCTGAGTTGAAAAAGAACAAGAAAATGTAAGATCAATTATATGACGAGAACATTTAAAAAAATATAAAAAGAAAATGCCTTGTTCACAAAGTTCAGCCAATACTGTGGCATATTTAATGACTAAGACGTCAGAGTTTAACTACTGTATTTACCTTTTCCATATAGCTTAAACAAATAAACCGAAATTCATTATATAGATGACGTTATCATTTTTACCAGTATTTTCCATTCTTTAAAGGTTAATGATCTATAATAATAATAATAATAATAATAATAATAATAATAATAATAATAATAATAATAATAATAATAATAAATTCTTTATTTATAGATGGTAACTCTTAAGTTTTGTACAAAGTAAAACAACAATAATACACATTTTATTTTCAAGAGGCCATCATGAAATATTATAACTACACACAAATAAATTAAAATGAAATAAAAAAAGATGAACAATACAATATCACATATGTTAATTGGGCAATATTTTGAGAAGGCAAAATATTATAACGTAATACATTATAATACACATACTCAAGAGTAGAAAAAAAAGCAACGACAAGTCATTGAGCAGTTACCAGTTTGTGTGTATATCTAGATACATTTTAAGAATTTATTGTCAATAAATGATGTTTGTATGATTTTTTGAATAAATTCAGGGTATATGAATTTTAAATGGAAAAAGGAATTTCATTCCAGATAATCATACCAGAGTAACTAAATGTCTTTTTCATAAATTCTGTGTTTAGCTTTGGATGGACAAGACATTGCATTGAGTTAGACCGAAGATTGTAAGACGTATTTTGTGTAATTTCTATCAGATGTTCTATCATAAGCATCCTTATATGGATTATATATCATCTACTTTTTATAGATGCTTCAAAACTTACAGGAGCAGTTGGCATTTATTAACAATCTGTATTGATATCTGCCTCGGTCCACGTAGCAAACTGCGTTAGATTAAAATTACTACTGGCAATTACCTATTTATCAAAATGCTTGCAGACGTCATTTATGACAAAATGTGGCATAACGCATGTCATCATTTTAACGCCGTCATATCTTCATTTGACACGATATAACACGAGGAACGGTCATTGGCACAACCATTTATGCCACTGGGGGTTTAAACCAGGTTGTAGGGTGCATCAACCTCACGCTTGCCCCTACAGGTTCACATATGAACAAACAAGTAGAAGACAGTTGCAATATCTCTGGGCATCTGCTATAAGACATCATGGCTTCTGAATAAAAAAACATTTGTCTGCAAACAATTAATTAGGCTACATTAAGTATGCGATACAAAAACAACATTAAACGGGCAAATTATTTTCGTAAATTTTGACATTCATTGATTTTTTTTTCAAATATGATGGGTTTGTATTATATTCCGTTAAAACGATAGTATCTTTAATTCTTTGTCATGAAATATTTAATCAGTTTTACTAATGGAATCAGTATGAACTGACCTTTTGCTTGAAAATATACAGCAATTTAAAATTATCATGGGAAGTGGACAATAAATGGTGTTAACCATCGAATGACCGCCTGAATCTAATCGCGGAAAAACAGTATTAAGGCTATTATATTTTTATCTCTTTTGACCAGCGGCCGGTAAGCTATTTCGTCAAGGGAATTTCTAATCACAGCACAATAAACAATGTTAACATTTTTGATAGAAAATCAACTCTCACGAGATTTTGGATAGAAAATCAACTTTCACGAGATTTTGGATAGAAAATCAACTCTCACGAGATTTTGGATAATCAACTCTCACGAGAAATAGACGTTATCAAACAATCAGCAATATATTGTGAATAGTACAGTAAAAAGCAACAAACCTGTTTAATTGACCAAGAGAAAGATCGGCAAAATCCTATTGGTGTTAGTAATGGATTTCAAATGAAAACAGAATACAAACTGGTTCTTACCATCAAGGTTACTCTACGAGACATAATAATAGGGTTCAAAACACAAAATAACCCATTTTAAGATCCATGCAACACATATAATGACCGGGTTGCAACATTTCATAAACCTTTTTTATTTAAGAGTTTTATTTGTTATTTTATATCAGCACATTTAAGGAACAGTCTAGACAGTTTGAGATGTTTCTTAATGTGTATGAATCCTAATGATTACAGGAGAGACATGCAATATGCTATCATAAACGTATCTTATGTCACCGCAAACCACTCGTGGAAATACGAATTCAGGAGCTCAATCTGTAGATTTACTTCAATGACGTTTTGAAATTGAATTGTATATCTGCAAATTTTTCCAAAATAATTCGGTGACATCAATCAAACCATGTCTTCACAACCGTTGCAAAGAGCTATCCCAGATGCATTCTATGACAGCAGTCAAACTATGAAGACAGTCTTCACTAACTTTATTTTGCTTGCAACCATTGAATCCAGTCTCTCCAGACTTGGGGGCGTTTTAACGCCACCAATGTGATTACATGTGAATTTCGATCACATCGAGGGTTGCACGCAAGATGACCAATATGTAGGTTCAATGAGTTTATGAGACGGTAGACGGTGCTGTACTGTGCTAAATCTTGACCGTATCAACAAGCGATCACGTGGTCTGTTCTAGGTAAACAGGTTATCTCGCAGCAGCTTATGTGTTTACAAATAGTAATACACTGATTAGCACATGAACATTAATTTATAACACATGTTAACCATGCAGTACTCTGTGCATTTATTCTTTGCAGTTTTATTTTAAACTAAAGTTAAAATGGCATCTTCAAGTTCAATAGAGTGGACAAAAACATTAAATGGGATACTTGAAGTAAAGTAACACCAGAGCAGAAGTTAACATTTACTCACCAGGCTATGCATTATAAAACTTTCTAAATTCTGAATTTCTTCTAACCATTCTTTCAAATGTAAAATCCCTATTAAATCTTTCATTCCAGTCTAATATGGCCAAGCCAATCCTGTATTTGTATGTAGAAAAACTAAATGAAATTTCAACAGCTGTGTCACTTTTCAGCAAGAATTAGGAGCATGTATAGTTCACATAAAGATGTACATAAATTGCTGTTGCAGTACTCTCACGAGAAATAGACGTTATCAAACAATCAGCAATATATTGTCAATTAATATCTACAGTAAAAAGCAACAAACCTGTTTATTTGACCAAGAGAAAGATCGATAAAATCCTATTGGTGTAAGTAATGAATTTCATATGAAAACAGAATACAAACTGGTTCTAACCATCAAGACATAATAATAGGGTTCAAATCACAAAATAATCCATTTTAAGATCCATGCAACACATGTAATGACCGGGTTGCAACATTTCATAAACCTTTTTAATTTAAGAGATTTTTGTAATTTTATATCACCACATTAAAGGAATTGTCTAGACAGTTAAAATGTTTCCAAATGTGAATGAATCCTAACGATTACAGGAGAGACATGCAATATGCTATCATAAACGTATCTTATGTCACTGCAAACCACTCGTGAAAACACTAATTCCGGAGCTCAATCTGTAGATTTACTTCAATGATGCTTTGAAATAGAATTGTATATCTGCAAATTTATCCAAAATACATTCGGTGACATCAATCAAACCATGTCTTCACAACCGTTGCAAAGAGCATTCCCAGATGCATTCTATGACAGCAGTCAAACCATGAAGACAGTCTTCACTAACTTTATTTTGTTAGCAACCACTGAATCCAGTCACTCCTGACTGAAAGTATAAGAATAGGTCCTACTTTGATTATACCCAAAGTTCCAGGATACACAGGCTCTGAAAGATAAAAATAGAATTTTAGTATGAATTTCAAACTGATTCCAGATTTTAAGTGATGACCATTTTAATTGAATGAAGTTAGTACAAATGATATATAATCCTAAGGGGTAGTGTCAACAAAACAAAGTTATAAAATAATTATTTTGATAAAGACCAAACTCGAAATAATAAAAAAGTGAAATAACTGTATTTTGAAATTAGTAAACATACAAATTTTCTCTAATTTATGACAATTTACATGAGCAGGCACAAACGCTGAAAGAAAAACCTCGCAGTAATATGGAATGAGACAAAAACATAAAAAGGAAAAAAATCGGTTACTTATTATATTGAATGGCAAACTAAACGAGCCCCTCGGTGATCATGTTTTCTATCATTTGTAATGTGATAGACAATTTAACATTGTTAAACATGATATTAATACTGGTATCAGCAGACCTACACATAAATAACTTCCCAAATTGGACATTTCTTTTTAATTTGTCTTATTCTGTTATTATTTACGATGAAGATATACAAGAGCTTTTCGCGTGGATATATAACTTGGTGAAAATCACAAAACTGAGATTTGAAACTAGTCTAAAACTCGAGCATCTGACTGCTGAAATAGCGACCAGTCTCATTTCAGCAAATCAGATACTTCAGATTTGAGACTGTTTTCCATTCTCTGTTTTAAAATCTTGGAGCCTGTTTTAAACCATTAATGCAAAGATCGGTAACACAAAACTGTGTTAGGCCTGATCATGAAACAATCAAATAAATAATAATATCACAAGACAAGACACAGTCTCGGTATCGGCAGTTTTCACATTGGTATGATCCAGAATGCTCATAAATAAAACAGACATTTTATCACGTATGGATTTTGCTAGAGACATGATCGCAATTAACTGTCAATCTCCGTTTAACCTTTTAGCACTAAAAAAGTTGTAGTCAAGCATCGTGATGTCATTCCCTAGTGTTCTATATCAGGTAAAATATGTCGAACTTTATCTCGGAAATAAATTGTATTTGTACAATGTTATTGTTTAACAAAATACAAAAAAGTGAAATATGCATATCAGGAATGGCATCCTCCAGAAGACACAGCCTCCACACACGGCCAAAAAGTAGAAAGGAAAAAAGAGCATGGATTATAAAATGATCAGTTTTTGCAAGTAGACAATCATTCATCAAAAGCAATTGTTTGTTACATGTATCACTAAGCCAACGCGTGTAACAGGGCCCAAGATCACAAAACTAAGATTTGAGATCAGTCTCAAATCTCAAGGATCTGATTGGCTGAAATGGCGACTGGTCGCCATTTCAGCCAATCAGATCCTTGAGATTTGAGACTGATCTCCAGATTTAGTTTTATGATCTTGGGCACAGATCTTGCAGTTAGGAGAGTTCTATTCCATTGCTTATCAAAGCATTGAAATTACTAAGGGGTCGGCATTCCATCTGTCTGAACGTTTGAAAATTAGAACTACTTTTCGGCGGTTCTAAGGCTTGCAGTTTGTTACTTTTATTAGACCAGTCGAAACTATCAAGTCAGAAAACTGATAACTTTGGGTCTGACGACCCAAAAATCAAAATTACCTATAAAACTCCATGTAACACATCTAATGATTCGTTTACAGCAATTAAAAGAAATGTGGTTACAGCAAATTTCAAACAGTCTAGACAACTTGTGATGTATCTTTATGAATTCTTAATGATTGCAGAGGAAACACCATTATGGTAGTATTAGAACACAGAAATGAAAAAATCTACGGAGCCTAATTAAACCTTTTTAAAACGTGACTTCATACATGTGATTATGTCTTACAGAGAAGTTGGTTACAGTGTTACATTATATGACATACATATTTAGGTAGTTAGTTAAGATCAACTCATAATGCCAAAATTTATTCGAAATTTTAACCACAAATCTCTTCATTAATATTACATAATATTTATGTCAAATACATTTATTTTATCTGCATAAAATCTGATACCAAATCTGATACCAAATATTCAAAATCAGTATATAATAGTCAAGTTCGAGCTATTGATAATTTTCCAAACGCGAAAAAACTGGACTATGCACGTTAAAAATTAACTGTACCTTGTTCTTGTTTTCTATTAGTTTTGGTTAAACTAGGGCGATAGCGATGCAGGGTATTTTTCAAACAAAAGGTTAAAGACAATTATTTGCAGTGCTGGCACGACGATTTACAAACTTCATCTAGAGTACTGTTTTACTGACAAACTGCCTATTTAGATTATATAAAAATACTTAAGCAGCTTAGAAATACCAAAAAAATCGTAATATTAACAAGACGGAGTATCATCTCACTTGAATAAAAGTCGGTCGCTGGAACAAACCGTTTAGGATCCCTTTAGACCAGAGAAAATGTAAACACTGTAACAAACTAGAAGATGAGTTCATTTTGTACTTGAATGTCCATTATTTATCAAACTTCGTAAACAATATATAAAAACATATTATTGGAAACTTCCAAATTTTGTTAAGTTTGTTGAAGTAATGAGTAGTAAAATTTGCTGTTTTGCATGCTTTGCCAGTCGTAAAAATACGGATTCCGGAGCTCACTCGGTGAAATATATTTTTATCTTACACTGGTAAAAACTAATATCCTCTATTTATTGGACCTGCTTATATGTAACAGTCTATTGTCAACCACCTAGAGCTTTTCTTTCACCTATTCGTGAGGTATTGTGTTAATCGAGAATCGAGAAAGTGCGAAACGCTGAGCTATCATCATTTTTAACTTGTTAAGTCTGGAAGAAGCCACGTGTGATGTTATAGAAGTGGATTTTAATAATGACGAATCACGAACAGTGTAACATTAGCAATAATTGGTCTTCTAGAATATTTTTAAGGCTGTCTCCGGTGCAATCTGGGGTATTCCAAATAGAAAAATACCGGTTTGCTCCAGTTTATCGTTCTTAACTTCTAAAATTCATACAATGTATACTTTTCTTTAAAAGCTACATGTATAGCCCATTTGATCGTTAATATGGCTTTTTTTGTAATTCTAGAATAACGGTTCCAAATCAAGTAAGCAAACTTCAGATGAGATATTATGTTCTGTAAGGTTTCCACATAGCGCGTTCCTTGTTGTTTAAAATAAAACATGAAGCACTCCACGACAAAAAGAAAACGATGCCTTCGGGTATTCGTCATGGAGTACCGAAACAAGACAAATGATGTGATTTTAATTAGATCTGCATTCTGATGTTCAATTGCATTCTCTTGATCTATAGTTATCACATGATTTACATGTAAGAAAAATACATCACATTTACTTTGATTGCAGGTCTTCTACAATTTAAGTTATAAATTTTGATAATTGAAAATAATATGTAAAATAATTTCGTCCTAATACGTGAACGGGGACCTTTAAATCCTTAATCTATGCTGCAAATCATAAGCTGAGAGACGGAAGAGAATAAAGGAATGCATAAAACAAAAAGTATCAACTTCGTATTAATATCGACGGCATAGCGAACTTAAAATTTTTTCAAATGCTTAAGCTTTCCTTCATTTTATAGTAAATCTGACAACTGAATTATGTTTTAAATGAAACATTTGATATAAACAGAAATTCAAACACATAAAGAATGCCACAAATTAGACATTTATTTATAGTCTGTCTTAATTCTATAATAATTTATGATGAAAAATTATCTGGAATATCAGAAATGTCAGCGTAGAAATATGATTTGTTTTAAAGCCCTTCGTCGAAAAGTTTAATATTACAAGATTCTAAAATATACGCGTATTGGAAGAAACCCTTCTATGTTCTGTATCAAGTATTTTTATCATTAGTTGTCATATCTACAAGTACTGTGAACTTATTTATATTCTAAAGGTATTATTTTTGTGGATTTCATCGGCTGGTCAATTAAGCAAGTTAAAACCATCACGAAATATTGAACTGAACTAAAACGTAATTAAAAAATAAGATCCACCAATATAAGATGATAATGCCTCTACCTGAGAGTGAACCCGCACCGTCACAGCCACAGCGCCTAGCCTTGCAACTATTACAACGCAACCGATTGAGCTAACCGGGACAACCCCCTAAAAAGGTTGATCGGATAGTACTGATATAAGTTATAATTACTAAATGACATCGGTAACGCATTATTTTACTGATAACATTACTGACTATATGTACGGGGAGACTTTTTACGGCCGCCACACTGCACAAATAGCGCTGCTATGAATTTCAAATCATATTATCTCTACCTGGGAGCGAACCAGCACCGTCACGGCGACGGCGCCTAGCCTTGCAATTCCGACAACGCAACCGATTGAGCTAGCCGGGACAACCCCCAAAAGGTTGATCGGATATACGTTATCATCACTGCATCGGTAACGGATTATTTTACTGATAACAATAATGACTATAATGTACGGAGAGACTTTTACGGTCAGAAAACTGCGCAACATTGTCTCGCTTAACTATGTTCGGAAGCCGTGCCACGTCCTACCCCCTGGAAATTGATAGCCATTTTTAGAATGACATCAATGCAATTTAATAGAAATTTAGGTTTCATTTTTTTTGTAAACACTGCGAACAGAAACTATTAGTTTTACAGTAGTACATTGTTGCAAAATCGGGAATAAAGTTTTATGTACCTTCCAAATCTGAAAAAGACAAATATTCACCAAGTATGATATGCTTGATGAATTGGTCGGAAGTACAATAAAGAAAACTGGTATAAAAGAAATGATGACTTATAGTAAACATACCGTTTATGTTTTAGACGCATATTTTAAAATCATTGAGTTCATTATTTTGATGCAGGCGTGTTGATACAACTTAGTGTACTGATAAATATTCTTCTGTCTTTCTTTGGATTCGATGATGGCATATCAGAAACGGTTTATACTAACACAGCGACTAACGTTAAGCGTTTGATAGAGTTGATAGAGTACAAATCAATATACCTTCGTCCACCAAAACTGACATTAACATTCTGATGACGAACGCTAAAATTATGTCTTCATGGATATTTTTTGTAACCCAGTTGAAGGTCCGAATCTCTTTCTGCAGACAAACTTATACTGAAAACATTTATAACTTAAACAACCTATCAAATACTTTACTTACATCTGCATTTTGTCGTTTTAATAAAAACTTATCCGGATACTTAAAATAAAATAAAAGATAGCTTTGTTTTTATTGTGAGACAACGAAGCTAAGAAATTACTGCATGTACCATGAATATTCTAAAGGACAAGATATTTAAAAAAAAAGATTACTTATTTAGCAAATTATTTTGCCGTTGTCATGCAGTTATGATTATGTTTTTGATGGTTATCCGATCAACCTTTTTGGGATTGTCCCGGTTAGCTCAATAGTTAGCGTAAGTGTTATTGCATGCCTAGGTGCTGTCACCGTACGGGTTCGCTCCCCAGTAGGGGCAATACATTTATAATAGACTTGGTCGTGATGTGTGTATGTACATCATGCTTCTAATACACATCTGGTATTTGTTGGCCTCAAGTTTCACATTTTAACAAGATATCTTCTTTCACTTTTATTGTGATCTCTAAAACCCGCTGTTCACTTTGAAATACTTTATTATCATTTAGTTTCTAGTAAGGATATTTTGCCGGGTTTATACCATCTTTTAATTTTATTGTGATATTTTAAACACGTTGATCACTTTGAAAAAGTATATTGTTATTTGGTTTCTTGTAAGGATATGTTGCCGGTCTGGGTATCATATAACCCGAGCCGGAGGGGAGGGATAATAGTGCACCGGAACGGCAATACATCCTCACATACCCTTTCAAAAAACTAAATAATTGTTTTACACTGCAAAGTAATTCCATGCAAAGGCGAATGAGAAAACAATAGCGTTTTATTCATTTGTTATTTTCTTGCGAAATGTACATTTTCAAGAACCTCAAAATCACCTTTATGGAGCCACTATTTATTTGCTTAACGCCAATACAATACAGCCTATATGGTCTGTTTATTCGAAATGTTTCTTTTCTTTTTCAAATAATCTGATCATTTTCAAATTAAAAAAAAAACGTAACACCGTTATTCTATGCAACAATTTGAATAATCACTGAGCAGTCTGCTTTACAACTTGGAAGATCGGCTTTAATATGATTTTCTTTAATCTCTACATGAATCTGGGTAACCATTTTTCTCCGTGTGGCGCTTCCTCATATGCATACTAATTCTAACCTATCCCCGGCCTAAGACATTTTGTTTTTCGTGCTCCATTTTGTTTTGAATTTCGGGAAAAAGTGCGTATCATAAAGCCGAATCTGAATAAGAGGACTCAGAGGGTGTTCAGAAGAGTGTTCCATTTGACCCCCCACCCCCACTTTCTTTGCGAGGGTGGGGGTGGGGTCAGCAATATTTAATTTTCATGGAAAATTTGCCAGAGAGTTTGAAATTATCATGTAACTTCTTTAACCCAAATGAACCCCTTCCTGGAAATCTTGCATCAGACCTTGGTATGTGTTTTAATACGAAGCAAACCAAACAGCGAAATCTTACTAGTTTAGTCTACTTAGTACGTGACATTGTAAACGTGCGTATAAATTGTCTGAAAACAGCCATGTTTCAAGTCCTTGTCATTTGTCAACATTCAGAATTTCTTGATTTCCGCCCAGTGAATAAGGTCTTGGTGAAGCACGTGCAAAGGTGATCATATTCAATAAAAGTGAATTTCTAGTGTTCGTCACGTCCAAGTCTAAACAAATGCTAAATAAATTGTTCTAATTATTATAACTGTTTTTTTTTAACTTAAGTTTTAGGATAAAAGATATTAACAAAAGAATGTGTAAGAATAAGCGAAAAAAACCCACTTCTTTAACAGTGTTTGTGCAGGTAATAAGGAAAATATGGTAGCTATCTTCTAAGTCAAAAAGGACCGAAATATCTTTATAATTTTCTTTATTTGAACTATGTTTGTTCTTCTGTTTTAAAAATAAAGTTGAAGTAAAGTAAAAACTGAATTGTTCCTTCATAATTGTTTGAGAAATCATTTATAGATTTTTGCTCATCGATTTATTCTCAAAGCTGGAGATGGTTGCAAATGCGACAGTAAGATCAACTGGCCGTTCTTGCGGTGGATATTGAAGCTTCGAACAAACAAACAAAAAAACGAATGCACAAAACATATAAACTTAAATTATAAATGATACAAACATATAATATTTTTTAAATGTTGGTAGTGAACTGCATATGATTGGTAAATGTCATATCGTAGACATCAATAGAATAAAATCAGTATCTCCTGCATAAACTATGTTACAACTATCTGTCTTAATGGAACCAGCTATTTGATATGGGTGGTTTCATTATCCCCGCCAATTTAAATATCAGTATTTTTTAATTTCTCTAAGATCCCCTCTCAAAATTCTATTCTGTTTAGTTTCGCCCATTGTTTTCTCGTTTAGGGCAAACCCATTGTTTTATCTGGGGACCATACGCCGCCGAACATGGAATGGTATTAATCTGAAAATACCGCACTGAAGGTTCCATGTTCATCTCCATATGCATTCCATCGTTTGGGATGGATCAAAATTTTACTATTTATTGGTGTTAATATTGAGTTGCGCTCAACCCGACGCTAGGCGGCGTGGGCGGTAATAAGCATTTCCATTACTGCCCATGAACAGGCTCAATCAAACTGCAATATTTTCATATTTGTCGTGGCCGAGGGTTTTCAAAGTTCCCTTTTCATCTATTTCTAAGAAAAAGATAATGAATTTATGTTGATGCATTTACTGTCTGTTGTAATACACATCAGTTTTATTTTCACCTGTTCAAAGTCTGCGCTTCCATTTAGTTATGAACATTGTCTTCTATTTAAGGACATATCTAATCTTTTTAAGATTACGCCGCTGGGGACCAGATGCCGCTTTTCGTGAAATGATGTTCGCCCAATAGTAAAATGAAATATTATAATGTCCTATCGGTTGGAATAGATCCAAACAGGACATCTGGACAGTTGACGTCATTTCTTGAAATTAAGTAACTTTTCTTAGAAATGTGTTATATCTGACAAATGATTGTAACGAAAAAATCAATAAATCGTGTCAGCTGAATGCCGCGGCTATGAAATACCCCAGCTGTGTTTATCAATTACTTTTATTCTGGGACGAACAACAAAATGATCCATTTAAGCCCATTTAGCCAGGTGGCATCGTATCACAAACATGGTTTAATGTCAGTTATTGAACACAAAGGTCTAGACAGTCGGGGAGGTTTCTTTAACTGCATGATTTATATAATGATTTCAAAAGAAATGGCAAAATACGACAGATATGCGATATCCTTTCATATATCCATAACATGTCACCGACACCAAACCATATGTTGTTCAAGGAAAACAGAACATAACTCCCTATTACCTATTTGAACTTGATCAATTACAGAAGTTTTAAGAATTAATCTACAAGTAAAAAGTTTGCAACCATCCACAATTTTAATTATAAAAGATTACCGGTACTTAATATTAATTGATTTTTATTGATTGTGTTTGTTGATACTTTATTGATTTTTTTTCTATGAAATGTATCATTTTTAAACCCTAGTGATCTTTTCAAAGTATATAGTGCATGAGTCACTGAATGATGTCTATGTGGTGCCAAAAATGATTTAAAAGGCATTTTACTGATTGCATTATAAAAAATAGCAGCAAGCGAAACCAACACAAACTTTTTTGTTTGGTCAGCGTGCTTCCATTTTGTACGATGTCAGCACCATCATTTTGTTTGGTCCGTGCGCTTCCATTTTGTACGATGCCAGAACCATTGTTTTATTTGGTCCGCGTGCTTCCATTTGGTACGATTCCAGCACCATTGTTTTGTTTTGGTCCCTGTGCTTCCATTTTGTACGATGCCAGCATCATTGTTTTGTTTGTCAGTGTGCTGCCATTTTCATGCCGTTAACAATATTCTTATTGATCGGCGAATTTTTTCTAATGATAGAATCAGCTTTCTTTTTACCTAGTACAAGTGGTACAATTTAACTTATACAACTTATACAAACATTATTGATTTGTCATTGTTTTCACATTTTTGAGATACCAATGTCCTTCTCTTGTTTGTGATATTACTGTAAAGCTTTCAACGCTCTCATCGTTTTTTTTTCAATACCGTTGCATAATATTATAAATTATCTTCTAGTTTGCTGTGTGGGTTTTCGAATTAAAGCTTTAGATGATGACTAACGTTTTAACAAACAACAAAAATTTTCCCAATATTCTTGATGTATTGTCATAAAAAGAAATCTAGATATCAAATATGTTCAGGGGGAATCTTAATTAGGTTTTGGTGGATTGTCGTGATGTATGAATGAATAAATGAATTTGGCTTTCAATACTTTTCTAATGTTTTTTTTCTTCGATAAGATAAGAATTTTATCTTGACAAATAAATTCTTTAATTAAGTGGAAAATTAAGTGTTGGATGTTTTCCTTTAATTAAAGGAGGTAATTTTCAAAAAGGGATATTTAAGTAACTGTTTCAAATTTTTTTGCATCAGTGGGCTTAAAAGATGTATTTTTCTTCTGTTCATGCTATAGACTTTTAAATTAATTATAATAATAAATTAAATGACAGATAAAATATAGCATCACTAAACATTCATATTTGCTCATTATGTATGGATCGGTAAAGACATAGCGCGCTTTCACAATTCCATTTAATTCAGTTTTCTTGATGATTCTACTCTAGCTTCTCTAGTCTCAGTAAGGTCTTAGGTATTCACCTGTTTGCTTGACAATGTCTTAGGCTTCTTATGTTTTATAGGTTTGTGTAGTTTTTCATGCCAAACTGTGGAGCCGAAGGGTAGGTTGGATCTAATTCACCAAGACAAATTGTACTTTTTTATGCATATGAGAACCTATTGTGGAAATTATGAAGTTGCTGCACCCCTGATCCTGGTTTAAACCCCTAGTGGAAAATGTTTATGCCACTGACCGTACCAAGTCGCTAACCCACCAGGTTCCCTTATTCATTAATTGTTTGTGATGTCTTATTTGAAATCACTTTATATACTATTTGTGTGGAGGCCGTGTTTTCCGAGTGTGGCTAGTCCTGATATGCATGTTTTACATTTTCGTTAAAGGCTCTAACATCCCTCTAGTTTGTCTCCTTCATGAGCTATAAGGCAAGGGCTCAAAACAAATCAACAATATTTCGGACTTATTACTAATTTTAAGAAGTAAAAACGGACAGCTTTAAAAGTACTTTAATATTTCAGATTTTATATCAATGCAGTAATTAATGAGCCGCAATTCCATCTATTTTTAACATCTGTCATCAATTTAAAAAAAACAACAAAAAACAACAACAAACAAACAACCTGTGCTGCGTGCAGCACCCAGTAAACCAAGTGACCTAGAAATCACAAGTAATGAGCCCAGTTCAATACAATCGATGTTCGCTGATTCATTCAATTACTTAAAATTTTTATTAAAGAACAAACAATTTTATGGACCTTTCATCATTTTCTGTTCATATTTTGTTCATGATAAACATTTACAAGGCAGTGTGAAATCTAATAAAATACAAGTAAACGACAATTACAATGATAAAAACTCAGCAAAAATAAACAAGTATCCACTTTCCTACCAATTATTCTGTAAAATTGGACAACGAAAAATTAAAATTCTTTCTTCTAATAAGTCTGCATATTTATTACAAAGAAATGAAATGTTCTTAAAAATCTGCAGTCACAACTTAGTTATCTTTCCAATTGCTATTATAAGGGTTTTAGGAAGAAATAATTCATTCTAAACAATATTCCAATTTATTGGAATTAAATCAATTTCTCCAGTTCTTGATGTCAATATAATCAGAAAACGTTCTTTCATCAAACAACTTGTCTTTGATAAACAACGCTAGAAAACACAACCATTTTTAATTACCTCCCTTTAAATTGAATATTTAGTGTTTTGTTATTTCATTATTAATCGTTATTCGATGAGCCGTTGCTCTGGTCTTGGTGTGGAAGATCATGTTCGTGAACAATTTACTTAACAAATGAGATTAACTACTAAAACACAATTCAAAGCGTTCCTGATTAAATGAAAATATGTAACGAGAATATAAGCATAAAAAGTTTTATTTTTGTTAAGTATAGTTATGAATAGTTATCACTAACTTTTGCCGTGATGTGTATAAAATGATGTCCTTTGCCGTATAAGCAACAGTGCTCGTCAGGTCTGGCAGTCGATACTATCGCTTGCACTACCATTTCTTTTTTCACCCATTTTCCAAGCCAAGGTTTATGTATGCTAAATGGAAACGCACTCCTTACTTTATTGGAATGGTCTAGTAAAATATTTATTCATATTGGACACGATGTGTTCATGAATGCGTTCCTTTAGGTTCCATCCTAATTACTTGTTTTGTACATTTAGCACGCATGCGTGACTAACTATTGTAATCCTCAACATGTATCGAACAGTCACACGTTCGCATCATATTACAAACATTGCTTTTATTAAGAATCGCTGGAGCTAATAGAACACAGCCATTACCGCTAAGACGTGGTAATTGGTAACTCATTCAAAAAAGGGGGAAATGGCTTTAAGGACGACGGAAGTATTTCCCCTTGGGCGAAGACTGCATTATTCCTAATCCCCTGATAACAGCTAAACTGCATCCCAGTAATCCATAGTTAATATTGCGGACCCAATATTATACCTTTGAGGTCAAATAGCAATGCGTTTCTCAATAATTGGATATAAAGGCTATATTTTAGATGACAGTGGGACAAAATAAACATAATAAAGATTTTAAGTGCCAATCTTTAAGTTAATGAAACCAATTTTCTTCAAATATTGGATATTAACGACGGCGATCTGTCTACAACATGTGTATTCGAATATTTTCGTATTAACCAACATGATATTTAAGAAGAAAAAAGAAGACTCGGTTTTATTAAGCATGTCGGGTACGTTTGTTACCTAAAAGCCCCATGACTGAATAAATATATAAGACATAAAAACTGTTGTTATATTTAGTTCGAATCAGGACCTCTGCAAATGAAGACTTGTAACCAACTTCATCTTTTGTGTTAGAATTAATTCAATTATCATAATTTTTGCAATTGTCATATGACATTCATTGGATGCAGACATCGAAAGTTGTTTCTGTTTTTGTTATGGCAAACATTTTTTTTCACATCCCCAATATCCCGTTCAAATTCAAATAAATACCGTAAACACACTACAATTGTTACAATATTTGATGATGTGTTGATCTTTAAATAACAAAGATCGTTTACTTGTTATTATGCACAAAGAAAAAATTACTATCACATTTCTAAAACAACTAAATTAAGACTAGAAATGTGTCCATAGGACACGGATGCCCCCGCTATGCATGTTACAAGACACTAAAGTGCACTGATGGGAATAATAGCATTTCAAAGAAAGTGATGTGCTAGTAATAATAAGAATATGCATAAATTTGAAGATCAAGTAAATTATTTGTATTTGCAGCACTGTTGTCTGCTCATAAAGGAAATGTCTGTAAAGAAGTTGGTTGTAATGCGATGAAAACATTTAAAACATACATAAAGACTTTGCAAAGCGTTTATTTCCCCTTCAAAACAATAATCATTCTATACCATTGAATCACATTGCAATCAACACATGTTGAATTCTATTTTTAGTAACAGTGACCTTGACCTTGGACCTACAGGCATGGGTGTTGTACGCGACACACCGCCTTGTCATGGTGAACATTTGTGCCAAGTTATTTTGAAATCCCTCCATTCGTAAGGAAGTTACAGCCCGGACATGAAAATTCTATTTTTAGTAACAGTGACCTTGACCTTGGACCTACAAGCATGGGTAATGTATGCGACACACCGTCTTGATATGGTGAACAATCATACCAAGTTATTTTAAAATCCTATTTGAAATAACAAAGTTACAGAGCGGACACGATTTACGAACATACACACACACTGACACACACGCACGCACGCACGCACGCACGCACGCACGCACGCACCCCCCCCCCCCCACACACACACAGGGTGAACACTATATGCCCTTCCGCCATTACATGGCGGGGGCATAAAAAAGACATATTTGCTACCGTTTCTGAAAAGTAAGTGTAATACGAAAACTCCTGCTTTTTCGAGTAATATTCAATTTCTAGCGCCGACGATCAATGCATTAAGTGTAATAATGTATGTTAAGGATGGTATTATGTGGTTATTTTTTCCTAAGCGGTTACCTGACAAGTTGGACACATTCTGTGGAGTTGTTGTGACATATAGTGGTATATTAAACTGACTAAAAAATTCACCACTTAAGGATGGACAGTCCATCCTCAAAAGTGAGTAAATGTGCACGCACGATCAAGGCATTAATTAAGTGTAATAATGTGTGTTCAGGATGGTATTATGTGGTTATTTTTCCTAAGCGGTTACCTGACAAAATACCACCTAAGTCGAAGAACCACCTTATCCTCAAATGTGAGTACGTCCGCATGCGCGTAAGAATATAATATTATTTCGGTACTAATTCATGGATATATTGCTGAAAGTGTACTAGTGTCCAAAAGAAACGATACCACTTGTTTGCAAGGACATACAAAAAAGAACATAAGAACATTTGGATTGATCTATTTCCGTTGAGAGACCTTTTAACAGCATCATGCATGTGTACAAAAATCAATTTCATCAACCCTGCACAAGCATAAACAGAATTAAAATATGGATGAGATCTTAAACAAACTTAAATTATTGAGTATATAGTTTGGTATCGTTTCTTTCGGACACTAGTATAGTATTTTAGTGGTTTGTATTTTATATAAAAAGCGACAGCTTCTGTCTGTTGATCTTAAAGAATCTTTGGTAGGTGCATCATATAAAGTGAAATATGCATATCTGGAATGGCAACACCTAGAAGACACAGCCTACCCATACAGCCAAAAAACAGATAGGAGACATATGTTTGGTAGGCGTTAACAGGGAACGTATTCTTTTTCAATTAGGTCAGATTATAAACATGTTCTCTTTACGGTTCAAAATGTTGCAGAACAATTTCTATCGGATGCACAGATTCCCAAGCCTCATCATTAAACGCGGGTCTCATTAGAAACACCTTTGCAAAGGATAATAAAGTTTTTGTATTTTTAATAAAGTTTTTAATACGGATTGCTCTTATGATAATTTTAATATATGGACTAACTAGTACTCGATCAAATCATTATTTTTCTACTTCAAGTGAATTTAGATTTGAAGTGAATTTAAATTCGATTTTGTATCATCTTAAGACAAATAATTGGTATTCCATCGTGCACTAATTGTGCCCTCTTTATTGCCGATCTGTATTTTATTACGGAATTCTCTGCTACTTATATCGAAGCCGCAAAAAATTTCTCGTGCATCAAGTATATTATTTTATCAGCGTAAAGTAGTCACCAATTTCAAATATATAAGTGATGCACGTGCGACTGTTTAGGAAAGATTTGACGGTGGCGCATCTCAAGAGTGACTGAACAACATCAATGGTCAACTAGCTGGAAATACTAGTTTAAATACACAACAAATACACAACACAATTTACAGTTGTTTAGCGAACAAGAGTAAGTAGTGTGCAAAATTATCTTCAATAACTTAAACGGGTTACAGAAGTGATTATAATTTTTTTCAGGGATAATCTTTGCGGACTTCTAGTTCTCAGCGGCGCATAAAATGAAAAAAACATCAACCTTGAAAGCATCATTCTAAGTTGTTACTGGTATTAATAAAATGACCCATTGAAGACAGAGCCATTAAGCATTTAATGACCGAATGCCATAATATTTTAGAACTGTGATGCTTTTTGTGTCTTCAATTTGAGAAAACAAAAACTATCTAGACAGTCTAATCTTTATCTTTTATTAAAACATGACACATAAAAATATTCCTGGGTTATTCGATGTAATTTGCGACTATATACAGATGCTGTAACTCTTAATATTTAACTGAATTCTAAGTATTTGTATTGTTACAGGACAAACACATGTTGGAATATATAGGAAAACAAGAAGAAAACGTCGCCACGCGCCGAAAACCAGGTTTTCATTTAATACGTGTATTTGATATCAGTAGATCACAGCTAACTCAAGTTATTATGCAGAAATTGAATTTCCATGACCATGACCTTGATCAAAGAGATCTGAGGAGCAATCCCGAGTTGCGTCTAATATAAGCTATCCACACATCAAGTTTGGTGTCAATAGGTCAAAGAAAACTGAAGTTATTACATGGAAACTGATTTTTCTATTTTAAGCAGCAAGCAACAGTGACCTTGACCTTGATCAAAGACACATGCGAAGCAATTCCAAGTTGCATCTCATAAAGCTTCCCACACACTAAGTTTGATGTCAATAGGTCAAAGCAAACTCGAGTCATTGAGCAGAAACTGAATTTCTTTTTTATGCAACAGTGACCTTGACCTTGATCTCAGACAGCAAGGTAGCAATCTCAAGTTGTGTTTTGATATAAGCTACCCACATACCAAGCTTGGTGTTTGGTCACAGCTTACTCAAATAATTATGTGGAACCTGAATTTCTATTTTTGGAAAAGTGATCTTGACCTTGATCACTGACACCAGGTAGCATACCTGAGTAGCATCTTGATATAAGCTACCGACACACCAATTTTTGGCGTAAATAGGCTAAAGCAAACTCGAGTTATTGAGCAGAAACTGAATTTCTATTTTTAGCAACAGTGACATTGACCTTAACCAGAGACACCTGGGTGGTAATCCCGGCTGCCTCTTGATATAAGCAATCCACATACCAAGTCTGGCGACAATAGGCAATTTGGCGTCAATAGACAACTTTCACCAAAAAAATTTAAAAATTCTCAGGGAAAAAAGGTCATAACGTTGGCAAAATATAGCAAGGGGTTATGAAACTTGCCCTGAGTATTGGTACTGTGATGTCAGACAACTAAGTTAAGTTTAAAAGCTCTACATGAATTGTTACTTAGAAAAAGACAACTTTAACAAAAAACTTAACCAGAATTCTAAGTGAAAAGGGGGCATAACTTTGGCAAAATACAGTCATGGGTTATGAAACTTGCCCTGATTATTGATATTGTGATGTCCGACAACTATGTTAAGTTTCAAAGCTGTTTCTTGAACAGTTGAACAGTTACTGAGAAAAAGACAACTTTAACAATAAACTTAACCAAAATTCCAAGTGAAAAAGGGGCATAACTTTGTCAAATACAGCCAGTGGTTATGAAACTTGTCCTGATTATTGGTACTGTGATGTCAAATAACTATGTCAAGTTTCAAAGCTCTACCTTGAACGGTTACTTAGAAAAAGACAACTTTAACAAAAAATTTAACGAAAATTCTAAGTGAAAACGGCGGATAACTTTGGCAAAATACAGTCAGGGGTTATGAAACTTGTCCTGATAATTAGTATTGTGATGTCAGATGACTATGTTAAGTTTCAAAGCTCTACCTTGAACGGTTACTGAGAAAAAGAAAACTTTAACAAAAAACTTAACCAAATGTTGACGCCCACCCGCCCAGCCGCCCAACGACATACCCCAATCTAATAACAAGGATTTTTCTAAAGAAAACCTGGTTAAAAATAATTTAAACAAGCATACTGGTAGATTATTTTAAAACCATAAATATAAGTTGGATGTACAATTCATCTCTCGTCCAGTCAAAAAGAGAGGAATATAATACATTTAGCAACTGACTAGGCAATTATAAAATATAAAATAACATTTTCCCTTTTTGTTGTTGTTGTTCCTTTTTTACAAATTTTATATATTATTTGTACTTTTTCGAAAATTCCCGTTAACATATGGTATGTCTCTTAAGCAGATTTGAAGAACCGGACGCGGGGCGATAGAATTGTTGTAAAGAACACAATTAGAAAGATTAAAATATTTCCTTCGGCCTTTATTGGCCAACAGCAGTTCTAATATTTAAAAAAATAACATTGTTTAGATTTTCTTTCTTAAACAAAGACATCCCTATATCGTTTAGGCGCAGTTTCTTCTGATTTTGATTAAGGTTTGTGAATTAGTGTGATATACTTAGAAAGAAGAAATTTCTGTTTCTGTGTTTCATGACCTCTCTTTTTGTTTTTAGGACTAGGAAACTTTGTACATGAGGATTACAAATTTAAATATCATGCATATGTGATATGATTTTCGTTGGAAGTCCTGTTTTCTTTCGAATAAAACACACCGAGATTTTTAGTTTCTTTTTAATAACTTATAATTAAAGCCCCAGCCCTAAACTAAGTAAGAATAAACTATTGAAAAATCATATTTGTCCATATAGACTCCATATATATATAAAAACTCGAATTCTTTCTTATAGACGGGATTTTCAATGATATCGTTAAATTATCGTTAACGAACTTTTAAGAAACTAAACATAATGGAGGAATTTAGCACCGATATTTTGACGTAGAGACCACTTCATGCGCGATCTCGAATTCCGTGACGTTTCGGAAATCCTACTTTCGCTTTTAGTCGCGCTGACCAAAATTATTTAGTAAATTAAAATTTTATTAGCCCGAACTAATGCTGCAAATTTGTGCCTATAGTTCGAAATACATGTACTATTTCATACAAGAACGGGTTAAATTGAAGTAATGCCGCTTTAAGTAAACGTGCAGTCCGTTAGGCAATACGATCATATCGACCTATTGTCTATTCCAGAAGAATTTAATGGGTTTTTTTTTTTGCTGAAAAAAATCTCGTCTTGCCGAGTTACTTTTTCTCGGTTAATTACGTTAGTTCTTTAGGTCACCTGGAAAGCAGAATTTAATGTTCATTTATTAAGGTTATTACCAGTATGGAATAACCACAATCCAGATATTAATTGACGTTCATAATATATGTACCAGGTTAGCCTCAACAAGGTATTCACTCTCAAATTTAAAAATATAATTATGTATTCTTATCATTAGCAGAAATTCTGCGACACTGGAAGATTTTTTATTGGATGTTTTTCTTAAAATAGGTTAAACAAATATAATTGCGTAGCCTAACATGGCATTACTGCGATATTTTAAGCGTTTTGTTAGCATCGTCTCTTCGAGTTCAGAGGCATAAAACTGACAAAGCCAATCGACGTGACATTTTGAAACTTTTTTATTAAAGATATATTACATATAGACGAAAGTGGAGCAGTTTCTCTTTGTTTGTAGTGTCTTATTTTAGATTAAACATTTTAAAATCGAGCTCACTATTCCTCACTGCTTTTTGGCTCAGAGGGGAGGCTGTGTTTTCTGAGTGTGGCAATTCCTAATATGCATGTTGCACGACGGTTTTGGAATTTAAAATAAAAGTATTTGATGATTCATAAATAATATTAAGACTCCTACACTTTTTGATATGAAAAGGTCATATTTAAAATCAAGTTACATTAACTTTTTTTAATTTTAAATACCAGCTTTGCACGAACATAAAAAATAACGTTTTAGTTGCAATAATTTAGCATAGGAGTTCCAATAATTATAATGCTAAGCAATATACACATATAATAGTTTTAGAAAATTTTTTAAATAATTTTATGACATAATTTAGTGCCAGAGCGTCACTGTAAAAGTTGAAACCTGATTCCATTAAAGGTGTTATGGCAGATGGGGGCGAATTAAAGTGTTTTCCAGTGCCCAAGGTTATAAAACTGAGCATGGAAACCTGTCTCAAATCTCAAGCATCTGATTGGTTTCCAATCTCAGCTTTATAACCTTCAGCCCAGTAATCAATATTCATCAAGTCCCCAAGAAAACAAAGCGATTTTAATTTAAGAAAACGTTTTGCTGTTAAACCATATTTAAATGTACTTGTATGCCACGTGACTACCAAGTGATCGGTAACTTAAATAGTTGTCATACGATAATGACAACACACTTTGTCTATCTATAGGATAGAGCCTATAACGAAAAGAATATAGAAGCCGAAACGAGCGCAGCGAGTGCAGGTTTCTATTTTCTATAGAAACGTCTTGATAGACTCCATCCGACTCAGAAGTCTGCGCAGTTGAAAATAGATCGATCTATTTTGTTTATTGTAAAATAGAAAATAGAAAGCAGTTCTTTTGAATAAAATCGCTGAGGAATTTGAATTTTCATAGATTCTGATTGGCTACAAATGTACGGCAACTTCTAATGGGATGCTTGACTGTCTTTTGTATTATATACATAGAGATGAAAAGAGAACTAGGAAAGCCACCGAGCACACGACAACTATGAAAATATTGCAGGCTCGGTTTGATTGAATCTGTTCATGGGCAGTAATGGTACTAATGGAAATGTATATTACTGCCCACGACGCCTATCCCCGGTTGAGCGCAACTCAAGATTTATTCTAATTAACAGAACATTTTCTATCCATCCCAAACGATGGTGTGCTTATGGCGGGGAACCTGTATAGTAACCTTCATTGTAGTATTTTCATATTAATACAATTTCATGTTCTGCGGCTTATGGTTTCCAGATTAAGGCCTAATTCACAGATGTTGTATTATTCCTTTACTACTTTAAATTAGTTTATTAACTGGTTGATCTGGGCAAATGGCTATTCGACTGTTGATTGGATAAAATGGCGACCTGTCGCCATTTCAGCTAGTTAGATGCTTGAGATTTAAGACTGGTTTCACATTTCAGTTTTATTGTAGCCGCCGAGCAGGAAACGTTTACTGAAGGTCAAAAAAGTAATATGTCGCTCAATTTGGTCTAATAATTGACCCTAAAGGGTTATTTAGAGGACGTTACACCCGATTAAACATGATACTTAAAGCCTATTAATTACCAATCTGTCAATCTGTGAGCTAATGTTGCCCGTTTTCATCAAATATTGGATTTAGACAAGCGGCAATCTGTCAAAAAATGCACGTTTTTAAGTTTAAAAATATTAAAAAGTCGACTGACCTGTTTTATATCTATTTAATCTTTCCCATTGCGCTGTCTTGAAAACTTTCCAACTGTGCATAACAAATACAGTAATAAGAGTATGGGAAGGGGGTAAGTGGGGAGGGACATGGGGTGGTTATCCATGAAAAAAAACAGGTTGCTACACAAAGAAATGGGATGATAAAAACATAAACAATACATTCATGATCTGAAAGTCTGCCCGAGAACATATGGTGCAATAATACGATTTTAAAAAGTCCCTGACCGTGTGCTGCATATTTCCTCGCTCGTTTTTACTTATAGGATGTCTATCTATATTCGATAAAAATAACACAAGCAGCCATTTTTGTTGTTACTATCATTTTTATTAAAATCTTATCCCTGAAATAGCATATTTACAGCCGCTACTTGATCCGATACATCTTTAGGTTTGACGAGCTATGTGCCATTTAGTTTGTAAGCTTATTTCTTTCTCGGGTAATTCGACTCGGTGATGTATTTTTCGCCGTTACCCTAATTTGCCCAGATTCATATTTAGATTTGTGGTCAAACTGTGTAATTATTATTTTTGGACCCTTTAAATATGACATGACTGTTTAAACTGTGGCAGGTGCTTATAATTCGAATCAGGTACTTTTCTAGTACATGTACAATATTACGCGCCAAGACATTTAAATCGGTTACCGATGTCATGGAATGATCATTACGTTTATCAGGTTTATCCGATCAACGTTTTTTCTTTTGCGAATTGTCCCGGCTAGTTAATTCGGAATTGTATGGCTATGCGCTTTGTTTTTGCCAGTGTAAGATGGAAATATATCGCACACTGTGAGCTCTGGAATTTGTATTTTCACTGGTGGCGAAGCCACGAGTGAAAACACATAATTGCGGAGTTCACGAGTGAAATATATTTCTATTTTTCACTGGTAAAAAAAATTGTTTTTATTTTATGCTAAAATTAGTGCACTATTTGCGTGAATTCGACATTAAAATTGCAATGGCGCCAAAAGGTTTGCTTATTACGCAACCACGGATCATTTAGCTGTATTCACATTAACGTTAAATATAATCAGTACTATTGTATATTCATATTATAAAGTAGGCAGGTTATAACATAGGTTCAGTTAGCCATCTTATGATTGTTATATGGTTGTAATTGATAATTTAACTTTCTGACCTTAATCCAAATGACAATTTAATATTACTGCCCTAAAAAGGGGTTCAAGCAACCCCACTGAACCCACTCTGGATCGATCCCTGCAATGATTCTATTGTGTTTGTCCCGGAAAGGGACAAACAATAAATAAAATGGAATTTAATAACTATATCAATATCGCAATACTTTGATATCCAGCTTTCAGAAAGGATTAAGAAGACCTTTTAAAAAATCCCTGGATAAGACAAGAACGCCTTTGACAAGATAACGTAATCAGGTCATTAAAATTGAACTGAGATCTCTTTTGAACGAGCCAAGAGGACGAACAGCAGACGACATTCCATCGGCATACTAAAATAGTCTCAAAAATATTTAAAATTATTAACATTATGAATAAAAATATCAGGTTTATGTTAAACATGCATCTAATTAGAGGTTTTTGTCTAATTTCTGTTATTTCTAGCGAACAGTTTCCAATATGGCCGGCTTGTGATTAGAGGGAAAACGAATACAGCGCTCTCGATGTCATTATTTTAAAAGCTTTCCTTTCAAATAATTTGAGAGACATTTTAATGAGCTTTTTTGTGGATTCGGTTCAAATTTCAGCCGTATCGTTAACATGTTGCAGTTTCACACGAGATGGTGTTAACAGAAAAAGACACATTTACAATGCTTTTGATGGAAATATTTGACTTGAATATGACTTTTTTTTAGTTTGGTAAACATTTATGACGACTTAATAACTCCTTAAGTTTTTAGGGCCGTTTAATAAATGAATGGAACATCTAATTCGGTTTATAGATAACAGGTTAGAGTATATGATCGATTATAGGAGTTTGTAATAAAATATGAACACATAATAAATTTTGGAATTTCCGAAAGGAAAGTGCAATCTAAAAACACTGATTGAATGTTTTGATTTTGGCTTTGGAAATAGATGATAAATAAGAATTCATGCTGCTTCCAATGCAATTATCTACACAAATAATACCAGGTCGGAAAAATATTTGACCGACCAGCAACTGTTCCTGTGGTCAGTTCTTATCAGGGAATATATTTTAGAACATTCTCTACCGATGTCTGAATCTTTGCCATTAATCTGGAAAAAAGCCATGTACAGAAATCACGCACAATCATTAAAGAAAGGAGTACAGGAGAGCAAGTGCTCATGAAATGGACACTTTTCAAAAATAGAAAATTAACATAAAGAACATGTGTTATGATTTTACCGCCTTGAAACGGTCAGTGTCAGAATATATTCTCAGCAAAATAAGGAACCTGATATATCTTTAAATAAATATATGAGATAGCTTACATGCACAAAATCTATTTTCTTGAACCCTCCCATAAAAACTAACGTTTTAAACACTTGTTTCAAGCGAATGAAACAACAAAGTGCACATAAAGTTCAAAAATTTTGATTCAAAAATTTGGCCGTGAAGATACTGTACGCAGAATACACATGGTTTGATATCAATATAGTACATAAGTATGCTCAACGACCTTTAAATGACGTAATTCATAACAGCACCGATTGAATGTACGGGGAGACTTTTTGTAGCCGCCACACGTGTTATGATTTTACCGTCTTGAAACGATCAGTGTCAGAATATAAACTCATGGAACCCGAAACTTTATTACTTATAACTGTATGAAATACATGCACACAATCTCGTTTGTTCCCACCGATCCTTTGATAACGGTTAAAATACTTGTTTCAAAAGCAAATGAAAAATCAAAGTGCACATAAAGTTTAAAAAAATTGATTCAAAAATTTGGCCGCGAAGATACTCTACTTTAAGCAGAATACACATGATTTGCTGAAATTATGGACTTAATCATACAGATTGTGAATATTTCATCGCCTCCTCAAGAATGACTGAGAAATATTATTTATCATGCAAACAATCTAAGAAATTAATGATGTTGAAAAGGACATCATATTATCAACTGTACAAATTTGTAGTTTATTTATTAATAAATTATTAACATCTCATGTTTCTAATAGTTTTGTACATGTATGTTATAGGGATGAAAATTCATGAGTTTATGTCTGTTTGATTGTTGCTGTTTTTTGTATGCTGATTTTAGAAGGTCATTGTGTACGATTGTTAAATAAATGGGTTACCTTCTCTAAAAAGAGTTGTTGTTGTTGTTGTTGATGATGATGATGATGATCATTAATAATAATAATAATAATAATAATAATAATAATAATAATAATAATTTTAAGTAAATATGTGTAACTTGTGATTCGTATTTTCACATAATTATAATTGGTTTGTGCAATTCGCATAAATCGGAATATGTTTTATTCAAAAGTTTTTCATTATACCTCACGCGGGTTTAATTTTCGCAAAGGCCTAATTCACGCTAAGGCTGGGGCGCGAAATGAAATTCCTGCGCAATGTAACCGTATTACAGATTAACCAGTAAGTATATAAAACCTTCTCGAATAAGTATCTACCCAAAAGTGTACTTTTGGTTTTTGCGCGAAAAATTGTCCCTTCGAAAATAAAGGATACCACAGTTCTTACGCCAAAAAATCCAACAGTTCAGTCAAAAATACAGAGCAAAATACAATGCAGTTAAATTTAACTGGCAGCTAAGGGAAATACAAAGGTTAAACTTATTTTAAATCGTCTTTGTCTGTTTGGCGGGAATTGATACGCCTTTGTCAATATTATTATTCTTCCCAAAAACCCTTGCTTTGTTTTGACCGGAAGAAATTGATCGAAAAAAATAACAGATGCTTGCCGCCATACCGAGACTGTGGATGTGTTCCGGTGACTTCGGGGACCGCTAATGATCAAAATTAAGTTGTCTTATTCAATGTGACATTGATAATTGTGGGTTTCTGTTCAGATGCCGGATTGTTGAAGCTTTAAAAGAAACACATGGCACGTGAGCTGAGACCAGGAGCAATAGAATTATAAAACTAGGCTATAATTATCTCAGACCTTGTGAACTTTCGACATTTAGCAAACCATTGATTTTCAAACAGTAACAGATTCGCCAGCTTCCACATGCCGGACAATAATTGACTACGCGCGTGCGTTGCATCTGTCCGATAACTGACCGCTCTGGAACGGGTTTTATGGTAATTATCCGAACATTAGTACCCATCTAAAATATGACCAATTAAGAGTTTAGATATGACGATCAGCGCAATGATAGTGTAAACAACACAAAGAAAATGCATTGATCATGTTAACTTGTCGGCGATAATTGTGTTAAACATGACATGTAAGACAAATAGACCTGTTAGGACGATCCGGAACAGACATACATCAAGAATGCCGACAATGCTATGATGTGGCAAATCAATGATAGCAGTCCGCCTGGTCAAACATGATGAATGTTTTGTGTTTGGATTATTTATTTACACAGAAATCAAGCGTTTGATGTGAAACTGATATCACAATAATTTACTAATATAAAAATGGACGAAATAATTCGCTAAAATGTTCCTACATTGCTGAATACGTGTAGCACGATTTATTGCGGTATCATTAAATTTCGCGGTTTTTAAATTTTCGCGTATTTTGCGCTATGGAAAATGTGCGAAATCAAACCATATCAAACTCAAACGATCAAATATCTAGTCTTATGAGGATAATACAATTGCGCGAATTTATGCCACGCGAAAATGTCATTTATGTCGTTTGCGTGAAATTTGCTTCCCGTGAAACTAAATGCTTCCACAGACTATACCCATTTCGTTCGCGCTTTGATGAGCGTCCAGTAACCAATTAAGTGGATTTTAGACCACCTCGCTCTATTGATCATTTACTAAGCATATTTGTTTATGCAACACAACTGGAATATCATGTTTAAACGTCATTAAAGATCAAACCGTGTTTTATTATCGTGTTTTATAGACCTTCTGCGAAATACAACATAAAAAATTTAACCGGAACATTCTATTTGGTCTGGCCAGAACACTATAAACCCTTCATTGTTCTAGATATTGCAGGATTTGCAGTGTTCAATATGGATCGACGCGACGTCGCAGTTTTTATACACATATTAATCTTAAGGAGGTTAAAGCTCATACATGTGTATTTAAAAAAGTCCACCACTAAAATTATTCTTATTTTAATTTTTTGTTCGTAAGAAAAGTAATAGTTATAAGGGATTTATCCATGTCGCCCTTTTTCGACATGATTTCATTTTGGCGCTCGTAGCCCTCATAGTGAAATTTATTGTCCCGTTTAGCGTTTTATCATCCCGATGTAGCTTTTGCTAAAAATCTTTTTAAACAAAATGCTCATTTACTGCAGGATATACACAACCATTTAGTCTGGAATTCAGGCGATGAAGGTTTTTGTTTTCTTTAATTTTTCAACTATTTATTATTAGCGACTCTACGTCTGTCTATGAACTTCATAATAGAGACAGTTGGATACAATAATGACTGGCCCGCAATAAAAGATTGTAATTATGATATAATTACATAAATAAATAAACATACAAAACACACACCAGACTAGTGGCTAGCCTTTAGATTTACCAGTACTCTTGTTAGTTTGCGTTCTGGGCGAAGATATGATATCAAAACATTAATTGCACGCCTGCAATATGTCAAAATATCTTTTATTTAAATGGCAGGAACAGATTTGGCGCATGTACACACTTGATTAACTTAACAGATATTATCTTCTTGCAATTAATATCAAAATGCTGATGAAATACAAAATATATATGAGTACTAGTAATTAATGAGCACATTAAACGATTCAACAGAAACAGTGTTCAAATTTAATTACACAATAATCTTTGCTTATTAATAGATGATGATACGTGCTTAAAGATGAGAGTAAATCAATTTTCATGGGCCGAATAATTATATTATATGAAATTTTATTAAAATATTACATTGCTAGTATTGTAAAATTGAAGTGTTGACCTCCATCTCTAGCGAAAACAATGCTAGTTACCTACAAAAAGAAGTTTATAAAACAGCTAAATAATATTAGTAATGAACTAATATACCCCCAATTGAATAACTAAAAAAATCAAATTGAAAAACTTGAACATGGAGACGTTGATATGCTAATGTATAGAGATTCAATCACGATAAGGTAAAATCTCCCATATGTATATTTAAAGTTACTAAATTACAGGTTTTTGAATATGTACAACTACAAGAACGTTCTGACGTGGTCGTTTCGTACTGCAAGCTAACGAAATGGTATTTCTTACGCGTGCATTAGTGAGTGCGAAATAATAAAATGGGGAAATAACCAAACTGGCAATTCATTATGCCAAGATAATAGTTATATCAGAGACTCTCTAATGACATTATGCATTATCAATATGACATTTTTGCAAAAGGTTTTCTTTTTTCCTTAAAGAGATCTGGCGCCATTATTTCCCTCCTTTCTGGAGAGTTCAACCAGAGGTTTGGAAACAAAGAAACAAACACTTAAATTTTGATTAACTTTAAGCGTCAAAGATTTTAAAATAAAATGACCATAAAATATCAAACGACAGATGATAGATTTAACAACCGTGAAACGAATTAAACTTAATGTTATGACTGACCCCCTGTCGCCGACACGCGACCATTGTTTTGTCAGCACGCCACCTGGCGAATAGCGGTAACTCGCAGGGTCGGATCACAGACAAACATCTGACCGGCTGTATGGAAATGACGGAGCGCTTGCACAGACAGGGGTCGGACAATCGAAATAGCAGAGCACTCAAAAGAAATAACGGCGAATTCATTGACGCGTTTTTAATTTCGTTTAAATGGTTCTCTGTGAATAAATTTTCCGTGTAACGGTTGAGTTCAAAAAGTCACAGTTCGAATGCCACAAAGACCATTGAACGCATACCGTGAAAATTAAACAACAGTAAAGACGTGTAGTTACCTTTATTTATTCATGAACATGGCTGAAAGTTTCTTGGTAAGTGTGGGAATTTGAATAAGTAGGATTAAAGCTTGCTACATTAAGACATATATGTCTAGTTTTTCATCACTTAATCTTTTTCTAAATTGCACAATTTCCTCTGTTATTGTATTCTTAACTATAGAAATTTACCCCTTGATAGACATGGATACAAGAAAAACTAGACACTAGTGTCGTATACGGTTTTATATGGAAACTATTTAAAACATTTAGTTAATGCGAGACAAAAATGCGGCGTATGTAGCGATAAATCCAAATGTATTTGGCGCATATTTCGGCCCCATCCCTTTCATCCCCCTGAGTGCCCATCCTTGACAAACAAACCGTTTATTCCCACACCCCGTCCCCTAAATTCTAACATATCTTTAAATATTGAAAGCTTATTTTCAGCGACCCATAGTTTAAGTGAATTTTGGAGACAACAGATCTACCTACTGAGGATGTGTATGCCTCAGTTTATATAATTGTTTAAAAGTGCAAGAGAGATGTAAGTACTTTGGTATCATTATATTTCGCGTTGGTTTACTTTTTCGCGTATTTCGCGTTTGGCAGTGAGCGCGAAATCAAACCCCAGAGAATATTACCCAAACAATATCTTGTTATATAAGAGTAATACAAAGGCGTGTATTTAAGTCCGCGAGAAAATGACATTAGCGTCATATTCGCGAAAATTAAGACCCCTCGAAATTAAGTGATAGCACACTATACCCGATCCCGCCGATCATGCGGCAAATATATGTCGCAAGGATGGGTGGGTGTGATCGGACTCTAATGCCGTTGGAACATCCATTTACAAAAAGTGCGCTCGTCGTCTCTACAAATCCGGAAAATTATAAGCCCGTCCTGGAGAGGAAGAGCGATATGTTGTCAAATTTTACTGAAGTCGGATAATAACTAAAATCGTTGCCAAAAATATTAACTCCAATACAAGAAACCGAAAAGCGAACGGACCGGTGTTGGCGATATGTTTTGACATTTTAGTTTGTACTGTATTTGGAAACCCAAGTCAAAATGAGTAACGAAATCGCATAATAAAAATACTGATACTGATAAGTTCTTTTCCGACGTAGTAACAACTAAATTATCCTAAAATAACATCAAATAAACGAAGGAAACCTTTCCCATTTTCCCAATTACAACGAACGCAAAATATTACACATAACTACCAGATGGTCCATTAAACCGAAAGCCTAAGATGATGCGATGTAAGGGAGACAACCTTTGTTTACTGTTGCATTTGAAGTTTGCAGAGTTACCGTTTCGAAAACTCAGCTCTATAGATGGTATTGAAACATTACTACACAAAACCTTATAAACTTGTTTTCTGAGCTTATTGTTTTCAGGTTGATTAGTAACACGAGAGATTGCACCAGACTGCCCGTGTACTCAGTCTTCAAAATCTATCTTTATTCTACTCAATGGAACTCTATACCAGAATATATTGACATTATTGTCACATAAGTAACCCTCGTAAAAGAAGGTAGTTGATATTATTATTATTATTATTATTGATAAAGTTCAGTCACTCGATAGAGTAACACTAAACAATTGGTGATTACCATTCCTGGAAGTAGTTTTTTTCCTCAAAATTATGTTTAAATTAAATCCTGTTATTAAATATGTACATTATTATGCGATTGTCGACTATATTCAATTTATTCTTCAATTCCATGCAAAAGTAAATAAACACTTACTTATTAATAACATCGCTACACAAAATCAGCCGTTAGTAAAATAGCTGGAGTTCATCTTTGATTCGAAACAAGTTTCCATTTCAGCCAATCAGATCCTTGAGATTTGAGACTGGTTTCTATATTCAGTTTTTTAATCTTGGGTACAGTATTCCCTCCTTAGTGATATTTGCCGGACATGATTCCTTGCTAAAATAAAAGAGAACATTACAATATGCACACTTATCAACATCGATTATCTTTTCATTAGAATATGCACGATTATAAACATCGATTATCTTTTCATTGGACCATGCACAATCATCATCATCGATTTTTTTTTCATTAGAATATGCATGTAATATAAACATCGGTTATCGTTTTATTGGAATATGCAAAATCATAAACATCTATTATCGTTCCATGAACATTAATGCAACCATAAACATCGATTATCTTTTCATTAGAAATTAAGCAATCATATACACCGATTATCGTCAGTTAAATAATCCGTATCCGATGTCATACAATGATGGGGGTTGTCCCGGCTAGCTCGGTCGGTAGCGATGCCGGAATTGCATGGCTAGGCGCTGTCGCCGTTACGGTGAGGGTTCGCTCCCCAGTAGAGGCAATATCATTTTTCATTAGAATTTACACAATCATAAACATCGATTATCTTTCCAAAATAGAAATTAAAGTTTAACGTGGAATTCATAACAATTGAAGTAAAGACGTCTATATGTACCTTATGTCGTCTTTTTACAGGTATCCAACAGAAAATGGCCGTATTTTTCCGGAATGTATTGACACATCGTAAGCGGCTTTCTAATCGACGAATTAATAAAAATACCACCAGGCAGCGTTGAAATTGTCTTAAACATCGGTACAATACCGTCTAATTCCCAAAATACCATACAAAAATGTTGAAAATCGAAACATTTGATACCATTAAAATACAACATTTGCTTCAACTTTTTGGTACAACTCAACATAAACTACAACATATTCAGCAAGTCTACAGAAATAATGTGTAACCCAGGATTGTGGTTTGAATGAAATAATTGTGATATTTTTGTGTACATATGTGTCCCTTTTTGTGATATACAGTCGAACTTCGATGGCTCGAACACCGTTCGCTCGAACACCACCCTTCTCTCGAACAGTCCGTCCGGTCCAGAACTATAACTCTATATGGTCTATATTGTTCAAGCACCGATGGCTCGAACTACCCATAACTCGAACAGTCGAACACCAATCAATGTCCCGACAGTTAGTTTTCAATGTTTTTGACACCGCTTGGCTCGAACAGAAAATTATCGGTAATAATCAAAGGTGCGAACAAAGATGCGAAAATGTCTCGCCAGTTAAGTCGGGTAAATAAAATATTAAAGCGGATGAAAATATTTGATTGTTGTGTTTATTTATACCACACTAATGATAATTATAAACAAATTTTATTTGTTTTTAAGAAAATTGCTATTGTTTTGTCGTATTTATAAAATTCATAATAAAATTATAGAATGTGTTTTTCATTTGTACGTCGTCAAACATTATTTTAAAATAAAAGCGAACGAATTCTACAATGCTGCCTCAAATTCAAAATAAGTTCGAAAGATGATAAATTTTATGTTATTTATAACTGTTGTGCATGTATATAATATCAAGGCTATAAATTTCTTTCTTCATCATCATGTAAGCTTGTCGTCGTATATTAATGAGAAAATAATTTAATACATTAAAGTAAGAAATATATGTGTAAGCCTAGTAAAGTGAACAGAAACCCGTTCTCCCGTACCAACCACGGATCGCTCGAACTACCGATGGCTCGAACAAATCTCCCGGTCCCGTGGAGTTCGAGCCATCGATGTTCGACTGTAATTCAAATTGTATACAACTACAATTCATTGAAATCAGTCTCAAATATCAAGCATCATATCCTCGAAATTTAAGACATACCCGGTATGATATATCCAAGTATCCAATATTCAAATTTACAAATTGCATATTAATATACCTCCATAGATAAACTTCACCAATTTACAACTTACTTATTAATACCCCTCCCTGGAATAACTTCACCAATTTACAACTTACTTATTAATACCCCTCCATGGATGAACTTCACCAATTTCAAACTTACTTATTAGCATCCCTCTCTAGATGAACTTCACCAATTTAAAACTAACTTATTAACATCCCTCTCTAGATGAACTTCACCAATTTAAAACTAACTTATTAATGTCGCTCCCTGGATGAACTTTACCAATTTACAACTTACTTATTAACATCCCTCCCTGGATGAACTTCACCAATTTACAACTTACTTATTAACATCCCTCTCTAGATGAACTTCACCAATTTAAAACTTACTTATTAATATCGCTCCCTGGATGAACTTTACCAATTTACAACTTACTTATTAACATCCCTCCCTGGATGAACTTTACCAATATACAACTTACTTATTAACATCCCTCCCTGGATGCACTTTACCAATTTACAACTTACTTATTAACATCCCTCCCTGGATGAACTTTACCAATTTACAACTTACTTATTAACATCCCTCCCTGGATGAACTTCACCAATAGAGTCGCTCATTGATACAATCAAAATTACAAGAAACATCAAAGCTTACTGATTATTAAATAACTGAAAGACTCTTGTTCATTCAAGCCTCAATTTAAAAAAAATGTCTTATGTTTGAAATCTATGAGCGAATTTTGAAATAAAACCGTATCATGCAAAAGTAAATGCAATGACGTCATAACCTTAAAGAACAAAACAAAGCGCGGAATAGCATCCGATATAACAAATTTTGTGTCCTCATCAATTATTGTGTATTTAATAAGACTGTGTGAAAGGTGAATTAAATCTGAGCAAATAAATAAGCATCCGAACTCCATATTCCACTGGTTATATCGGATACACGTGTCAACAAGCAAGCCCAACAGAACAATGTATGAGAATGTGTCTGTGTGTTAAGTATGTTGATCCTAAAAATCTCTTCAATCGTTATTTAAATCTATTCAAAGGGGAAAGTCCATGGCACCAAGTGTGCCATATTGGACTTTATGAAAAGGCCGAATGAACTAAAACGAACAAAAACTTTTAAACTTTGCAAACAGTGTTAGTTCAAGCTCCTACCTCTTTCTTCAGCACAGGTCTACCAATGCCCTCCTGTGTCCACTTGTCCAGGTGCAGGTTATCTCTATAATTTACGCTTACATGTAACTGACAACTTAAATTTTGTTGACACCAAATTTAAATATTTATGTATAATCTTAGGCCGGAAAGGCATCACTCATTTTTGTTCTTGTATCCGTCAGATAACCTGGTATCGAATCTATTGGGAATACCAGATTCTATGCAAGTAACCGATAATTTGGCTGATTTAAAACCCACATTCTGTGCAATATACTTATACCTAGGCTTTTCTCTTCAAGATAAGAATGACTAAGCTGATAGAAACACCATATTCAGTGCAAATAACCGATAAATGTGCTTAAAGGAATACCAGCTTCTCTGTATGCAATCAGTATCTAGTCAAAATTGGAATACCACATGTACTGATAATTAGGTTTTGGGAATATCGGAATCTAAGCACGATATTGGTAAATAGGTCGCTGAAATATCTCTACAAGTAAGTAACTGACAACTAGATTGCTGAAATATTCTCCACATGTAAGTGATTACTAGGTCGCTGAAATATTCTCCACAAGTAACTGATAACAAGATTGCTGAAAGGTTCTCCACAAGAATTATTTAGGTTGTTGATAAAATTTCCAAAAGTAACTGACAACTAGGTTGCTGAAATATTCTCCACAAGTTACTGATAACTAGGCTGCTGAAATATTCTCTATAACTAACTGTTAACAAGGCCGCGGAAATATTCTCCACAAGTTACTGATAACTAGGCTGCTGAAATATTCAACATACGTTACTGATAACTAGGCTGCTGAAATATTCTCCACAAGGTACTGATAACTAGGCTGCTGGAATATTCTCCACAAGTTACTGATAACTAGGCTGCTGAAATATTCTCCACAAGTTACTGATAACCCGGCTGCTGAAATATTCTCCACAAGTTACTGATAACTAGGCTGCTGAAATATTCTCCACAAGTTACTGATAACTAGGCTGCTGAAATATTCTTCACAAGTAACTGATAACAAGGCTGCTGAAATATTCTTCACCAGTTTCTGATAACTAGGCTGCTGAAATATTCTCAACAAGTTACTGATAACTAGGCTGCTGAAATATTCTCCACAAGTTACTGATGCTAAAATATTCTTCACAAGTTACTGATAACAAGGCTGCTGAAATACAAGTTACTGATAACAAGGCTGCTGAAATATTCTCCAAAAGTTACTGATAACTAGGCTGCTGAAATATTCTCTATAAGTAACTGATAACTAGGTCGCTGAAATATTCTCCACAAGTTACTGATTACTAGGCTGCTGAAATATTCACCATAAGTCACTGATAACTAGGCTGCTGAAATATTCTCCACAAGTTACTGATAACTAGGCTGCTGAAATATTCTCCACAAGTAACTGATAACTAGGCTACTGAAATATTCTCCACAAGTTACTGATAACTAGGCTGCTGAAATATTCACCATAAGTTACTGATTACTAGGCTGCTGAAATATTCTCCACAAGTTACTGATTACTAGGCTGCTGAAATATTCACCGTAAGTCACTGATAACTAGGCTGCTGAAATATTGTCCGCAAGTTACTGATAACTAGGCGACTGAAATATTCTTCACAAGTTAATGATAACTAGGCTGCTTAAATATTCTCCACTAGTTACTGATAACTAGGCTGCTGAAATATTCTCCACAAGTTACTGATAACTAGGCGACTGAAATATTCTTCACAAGTTACTGATAACAAGGCTGCTGAAATATTCTTCACAAGTTACTGATAACTAGGCTGCTGAAATATTCTCCACAAGTTACTGATAACAAGGCTGCTAAAATATTCTTCACAAGTTACTGATAACAAGGCTGCTGAAATATTCTTCACAAGTTACTGATAACAAGGCTGCTGAAATATTCTCCACAAGTTACTGATAACTTGGCTGCTTAAATATTCTCTATAAGTAACTGATAACTACGAGGTCGCTGAAATATTCTCCACATGTTACTGATAACTAGGCTGCTGAAATATTCACCATAAGTTACTGATTACAAGGCTGCTGAAATATTCTCCACAAGTTACTGTTAACTAGGCTGCTGAAATATTCTCCACAAGTAACTGATAACTAGGCTGCTGAAATATTCTCCACAAGTTACTGATAACTAGGCTGATGAAATATTCACCATAAGTTACTGATAACTAGACTGCTTTAATATTGTCGACAAGTTACTGATAACTAGGCTGCTTAAATATTGTCCGCAAGTAACTGATAACTAGGCGACTGAAATATTCTTCACAAGTTACTGATAACTAGGCTGCTGAAATATTCAACATAAGTTACTGATAACTAGGCTCCTGAAATATTCTCCACAATTTACTGATAACTAGGCTGCTGAAATATTATCCACAAGTTACTGATAACTAGGCTGCTGAAATATTGTCCGCAAGTTACTGATAACTAGGCGACTGAAATATTCTTCACAAGTTACTGATAACATGGCTGCTGAAATATTCTCCACAAGTTACTGATAACCAGGCTGCTGAAATATTCTCCACAAGTTACTGATAACTAGGCTGCTGAAATATTCTCCACAAGTTACTGATAACTAGGCTGCTGAAATATTCTTCACAAGTTACTGATAACAAGGCTGCTGAAATATTCTTCACAAGTTACTGGTCATTAGGCTGCTGAAATATTCTCCACAAGTTACTGATAACTAGGCTGCTGAAATATTCTCCACAAGTTACTGATAACAAGGCTGCTAAAATATTCTTCACAAGCTACTCATAACAAGGCAGCTGAAATATTATGCACAAGTTACTGATGACAAGGCTGCTGAAATATTCTCCACAAGTTACTGATAACTAGGCTGCTGAAATATTCTCTATAAGTAACTGACAACAAGGTCGCTGAAATATTCTCCACAAGTTACTGATAACAAGGCTGCTAAAATATTCTTCACAAGTTACTGATAACAAGGCAGCTGAAATATTATCCACAAGTTACTGATAACAAGGCTGCTGAAATATTCTCCACAAGTTACTGATAACTAGGCTGCTGAAATATTCTCTATAAGTAACTGATAACAAGGTCGCTGAAATATTCTCCACAAGTTACTGATAACTAGGCTGCTGAAATATTCTCCACAAGTTACTGATAACTAGGCTGCTGAAATATTCTCCACAAGTTACTGATAACTAGGCTGCTGAAATATTGTCTGCAAGTTACTGATAACTAGGCGACTGAAATATTCTTCACAAGTTACTGATAACAAGGCTGATAAAAAATATTCTCCATAAGTTACTGAGAACCAGACTGCTGAAATATTCTCCACAAGTTACTGATAACTAGGCTGCTGAAATATTCTCCACAAGTTACTGATAACTAGGCTGCTGAAATATTCTTCACAAGTTACTGATAACAAGGCTGCTGAAATATTTTCACAAGTTACTGATAACTAGGCTGCTGAAATATTCTCCACAAGTTACTGATAACAAGGCTTCTGAAATATTCTCCACAAGTGACTGATTACTAGGCTGCTGAAATATTCTCCACAAGTTACTGATAACCAGGCTGCTGAAATATATTGTCGACAAGTTACTTATAACCAGGCTGCTGAAATATTCTCCATAAGTTACTGATAACAAGGCTGCTGAAATACTGTCCACAAGCTACTGATAACTAGGCTGGTAAAATATTTTTAATAAGAAAAAAATAAGTTGCAAATGGATTCTTTATAAGAAACTGATAACTAGACCGCTGAAATATTCTCCACATGTAACTGAAAACTAGACCGCTGAAATATTCTCCACATGTAACGGATAACTAGACCGCTTTAAATAGTATCCACAAGTTGCTGATAACCGAGCTATTGAAATATTCTACACAAGTAACTATTAACTAAATTGCCGATAGAATCCCTAAAAGTAACTGATAACTAGGACGCTGGCATATTCTCCACGATCGCAATGTAACTGATTACTTGTTTGTGGAAATATTCTCCAAAGTCACAATGTAAGCAAATCAGATCGTTGAGATTTAAGTCTGGTCTCCAGATTTAGTTTTAAAACCTCGAGCCAAGGACAAGCTGTAGTCTGACTTTGTCCCGACAGGTTATTATGTGAGTTGGCTTACTAGCAATCGATAGCCTGTGCCTTTTAAAATACTGCCGATACTAAAAAAGCAATTATGGGACATTGCATTTCTTAAATATCAGGACGCTTGGTGAAAATCCTGCAAATTTCAAAGACAACACATACAATGAAAATCAACAAAATTATAACACTGGTTTAAGGTTATGACGTCATTTTGTTGGATAAGAAGATATTCTGAAATTTCAGCATTTTAAGGTATCGAAAGTGCTATCAAACAAAACCTTAATATGATACTGTAGATAGCTGAATGCCAGACTATCTTTATACCCCATGTAACAGGTTTTACTCACAGGACTTCTGGTGACCTTGCCTATCTTGAATCAAGTCCTTCCACTGAATAACTAAAACACACTTATAAGTATGAACGTCCTCACACAACATCGCAGTAAAGTAAAAATGTCCTCACACACAAGATCACAATTAAGTATGAATGTCCTCATACTAAGTCACAGTTTAGTATGAATGCCCTCACACAAGATCAGTTTGGTATGAATGTCCTCATACTAAGTCACAGTTTAGTATGAATGCGCTCACACAAGATCACAGTTTAGTATGAATGTCCTCACACAAGATCACTGTTTAGTATGAATGTCCTCACACAAGATCACAGTTTAGTATGAATGTCCTCACACAAGATCACAGTTTAGTATGAATGTCCTCATACCAAGTCACAGTTTAGTATAAATGTCCTCAAACAAAATCACAGTTTAGTATGAATGTCCTCACACAAGATCACAGTTTAGTATGAAAGTCCTCACACAAGATCACAGTTTAGGATATGAATGTCCTCACACAAGATCACAGTTTAATATAAATGTCCTAGCATAAGATCACAGTTTAGTATAAATGTCTTCACACAAGATCACAGTTTAGTATGAATGTCCCCATACTTAATCACAGTAAAGTATGAATGTCCTCACACAAGATCACAGTTTTTTATTAATGTCCTCACACACGATAACAGCTAAGTATGAATGTCCTCACATAAGATCACAGTTAAGTATGAATGTTCTCATATTTAAGTAACAAACACATGATGAATGATCCGGAATTCTGCAGGGGTTAGGTCAAACTTGAATTCTTCTGTAAAATCTGCCAAAACAAAAAGAAATCATTTAATAATCAAGACGAGATCTCAAACTTTTTTTTTACAATTTGCTGGTAAAGGTTATTCTAATACAATATTGCAATCAAGGTGAAAAACGACGGCTTTCCATCTTGGGGAGGGAGAAACAAAATTATAAAACAGATCACAAGAGTTGTGGGTTTTTTTTGGAAATGGGTAATATTTATTGATACTGTACTGCACATGGGAACAAGAGAGTTGTCCAACATTGAAAATAATTGGAAGTACGGTGAATCGCAAGAGTTGTCTACCAGTAATGGATAACACGCAATATGGAACTAAAATGATTCTCAAATCCCCAAACTTATAGACTATAGGTCAAAGTTTCAGTTTAAGAAGAATACAGATCGGGCCTTTTAGTTTTTAATTTAATATCTTGTACAAGAAAAATGAAGAAACAACGTCAAAATATCGAACACGTTGATGCGTTTTTTTTTCAAATTTCCGCTTATAAAAATTACTACATTTTGTTTTGAAATGTGAACTCTAACCCTCACGCAGTGCCTAATGGAAGAAGGTAGATTGTAGCCAAACTAGCCCACATGTATAGAAAACTATGGTAAATGACGCATCTTGACAAAGTGGGGCTTATGAACAGGGGACAAGTGAAGATCCAGATCATCTGGCGCTAGTGCGCAGTCTGATTAGGATCTTAACTGCTTGAATTTCGTAAAACAATCTGTTTAATTATTGTTGCCAAAGTAACCAAATATAGTAAGTCCGACAAATATTAAAAGGACTAACTTTCATATTGTCCTATAACCAAAACAAAATTTCACGAATCAACATTATTTTGACGAATTGGCACTAAACATTGTAGACCAGCATATACTTATTTCAGGTATGAGTTGCTTTGGTATATTGTCCATGAATTTCAGAGTTCTCATGCAAACAGTTTTACTTTTGTTTTAACATGTGCTTTGTAATTAGAACATGAATTAGACTAAATTGAGCTTGCAAACATTAACTACATCCTTAGGTAAATACATTTCTTTACTAAAATCTAGGTGGCAATAGGTATTTCCACCAAAATTCAATTTTGAAATTTTAGCCACTTTTCGGCATTTGCAATGTTTGCGACGCCTTAAACACTGCTAAACAAGTCATGCTTTATTTGTCATTATATTGCCATAATTTGCCAGTTACTATTTTTCACCATAATTTAACTATAAAATCTAAAAGTCCTACCATTTATCTGTTATTTTGTCGTCGTCTGCAGCAGAGTCTTCAATTGTAGAAAAGCCTGTCAATATTCGAACATTCAGAATACACAAGAAACGATTCCCTGCACGGGACAGTGTCTTCCGCTAAAAGCGCAAAATCCGTGCAAAGTTGACAAGCACGAGCCAAATCCGCGAAAGATAGAATTAACGGTAAATTCACTATCCACAGCACAGGCCAGTTAAACAAACGAGAGTAAATAAGTGGTTCACGTGATGTTTACAATTTTTACTATCTATTTTTTATTTCTTTTTATTTTTTATATATAACTAGTAAAAAGGGCGACAAAGGTTTGATACAAACAATCGGAAAACAAATAGTTTCACAACACACGAAAATAAGTTTTTATTTTCTATAATGGTAGTTGTAACATAATTAAATCGAATCGACTTTTGATTTTTCCGTTGCTTTTGTTTTATACTCTACAACGACAGCAGCGCTGTGCTACAACAATATAGTCTGTCCGTACTTCTATTCAGTGTTTTTTGAAACATTTTACTCCATATAGATTCTAATTTGGTTTTATTGCATGTGCGAACAGTTTTTTTATCCAGATCAGCCAGAACATCTGTGCCGTCTGATCAGGATCTAAAATGTTCGCATTAAGATTCTGAAGGTTATTCTCACCAAGAAGCAAACAGTGTTGATCCATATAAAATGGTACGGGTGTCCCGGATGATCTGGATCTACACTGGCTGTCAATATTATAAAAGGCGTATATATGGAGGAACGGGTTTAAAACAGATTTACAAAATAATTCCCCTAATAGATAGAATTTTGCTGTCAAAGCCGGAGAATAACGGGCCATCTAGTTTCAAGGAGTCCTCAACGACGGACTCTGGAAAAATGAGCCTAAGTCTTTAAATTTTGATTCTTACTGTGATTTCTATTTTTTTTCTATTCACTATTTTGCTCGCTTATCTGCAGTTACAATTATTCGCTGTGATATGATTTAAACATATATTCATACGAGTTTTTTTCGTGTGGTTGGTGGGGGGGGGGGGGGGGGGGGGTAATTTTTACGCAAAAACCGCAAATGAAATCTTCTTGCATAAATTATATTTTTTCTATTAACACATATAATTACATGGCGTTATTTCGCTAGAGTTTCCATTCGCGCTTTCACCCTAGCGCGAAATTTAAACCCTCGCGAATTATAATGATACTACAGCATCCAGTCTGTCCATCTTGTAGATGACTTCCGCCAGGGTCAACAACCCGCTTTCGGGTACTTCCCTTTCAAACCTTGACATATTTTTAAAAAGGTTTTAGAATGATGGGACGACTCAGTCGGCACCTCAATACAAGTGTTTTTGAGTGAGTTTGATAAACAACTTGAGAATAAAAAGGTAAGTTGGTAAGTCAAATAGTTGAAAATTGCAGGGATTAATGCAGTTAAGGTGGAACGCGACACTTTGCGAATTTTCGAATTTCTTTATGAAATTTGGTATGGTATTTATTGAAGATGATTCCAGCATGAATCCGCAAACCGTTTTTCGATTAATCAAACAGTTGTTTAGATATTTACCTTCAAAGTTAGCTATCAACGCCAGTTTTCTGCACTGACGTCAACGACGCTCGCCGAACACTTTTTCGGGGCTGGCGGAAAATTGGGGTTTCCAATTTCATTTATTCGTTCACGGATGAATTGGCGCTGAAATTACTTTTCCGGTGATATAAGATTTAACATAATGTGACCAGGTTTCACAACGATGTGTACCGTTAAACGGCGTTTTTTTCGTTAAAAATGACGTCGAGTTTTGCCTTTTTTTCTGGCGACTTTTTCAAATTTGTGAAAAATTCCCGAAATTAATTTTTGATTTTTTTTTGCTTAAAAAGTTTGAGAAAAGCAATTCCAATTGTATAATCGAATAAAATTTGGGGGTCACCGACTTAGTTATTGTGCTATTATCATTTTAAGTACCCCTATCCCCTTTTGAAAAAATACGTTATTTTTTGAAATTTTAGAAAAAAAAAGTTCTTTAATTAAAAACGTCGTCAAAGGACACCACAGAGGAAGTTGAATTGAATTATCATATAAAATGACATCCAATCGATTTCTCTTAGTATGTTAATTTGTAAAAAATATCTTTAAAAAAGTTACTAGGGGTAAAAACGAACATTCCAAAATGCGTATAATACTTACGTCAATTATTTCTATTCGGACGTAACACTTACAATTATCAAGTATTTCGATGCTATACTTACAATTTCATAAATTCTGCTGTTTTTTTCATATATTGGCAAAGCATTTTCGCAAAGGCGTGCTAAATTTATTTAATAGTGTTCTTAATTACTCAAGAAACGCACAAGATTTCAGTGTAGTTATAGACATTTGATTAAAACTGTTTAAATCGTTAGTCTATGCACGTAATAGAAATACCGTAGCGCCTATTTGTGCGCGGTGACGCCCAAAAAGCATTTAAAAATATATTTCGTAGCCCCAGCAAATCTATAAAAGGAATTTCTATCAATTCTAGTTAGCTAACGGCCTTATTTTGTCTTGTAAAGAGTTACATGTAAAGGGATGACAAATAATCCACCAGCCGTGCGTATGTTTGATTTGTTCCCATTATTTTCTGCAAATATACATCTTTTTTTGCTTGTAAGCTGCAATTTCAAATGATTGACATTGATTTCTACCTGCATCTAAGGTAGTTTTACAGTTCCATGATGGGATGCTTCATTAGCGCGGTCGTAACTGTATTTCATTTACCCATATACATTGTACTTCATATTGTGCAAATTCTAAATTCTTTTATGATTATCGAAGAGTTCACAGTTTTCTCATAAAAGAGTCAAAGAAATAATAGCAAAACAATAGCCAAGTTGTTAAGTGGTATGTTGCTTGAACTTTTGTTTGTGACAGTGAGAATCGCACACAGTGAGAAACGACACAACAACGGTGAAGACCGCGGAGGTAAAGAATACGTCTCTTGTTTTCTTGTTTATATTTACTTTCTCGGAAACTGCTGCGACACATACACTAACCAAGCAACATGTTCCTGGTTCCTGTACGTGTCTATTTCTTATCCGCCATAGATTGCTAAAAAAGTTTAAGACCGGCGATTCCGTGCATATGTGCCGTGTCTGTGGTTATGCGCAATATGCAATTTTGACTGTGTCGACATTCAACATAGAAAAATACCACGAAATGAAGCAGCATCAGACTAAGAAAATTGCTGTAAAAATTGATTTAGAAATAATCCGAAATTCGTTTAACCCTTTCCTATAACATAAATATTTACGCATTTTATCGCATTAGCAAACAGCGCAGATCCAGATCAGCTTGCACATTCGATCTAATCGATTTCTCTTTTAATATTTGTCTGATCAGGATCTGCACTGTTAGCTTTTTGGTCAGAAATAACCTTATAAATCAAAAGCGAACAGTGTAGATCCTTCGGGACCTACACTGTTCGTCCATTCTATATAAGCGTTTATATGGAAAAAGGCGTAAAGTGAAATTTAAAAATTAAAATTTACAATACTGCAAACAATTTTAAATATAGACCGCAGTCTGTGTTGTCCTATGATTTTTGTTTTGAATTATAACAGAAGCTACTGTGATGCAATAATTGAAAATTGCATTATTTCCATTATTATAAATTAATTGAGATTTCGCGTAATGTTAATAAGTTGTAAAAATTTTACACATATGGTTATAGACTGTTGTTCATCTACCCCGAAAATACCTAGTGTCAATAAATTTGATTTGCGGCATCAAAATTTTCATCACGAGTCAGTCGTAATGTTCATTGAGCTAAATGAAGCAAATACAATTACATGACAAGTTTTGCTCTTTTTATTTTATTTCTGTAGTAGCATTTTATTTCGCGGGAGCCAGTTTTCGCGCATAAGCCATTGCGGTGCCATAAAATTGCGCAGTTACATGTATATTACATTCAGAAGCATTCATGATAAGCTAACACATGGTTAAATTTCACTGCCCTTTCATTTCGCGCAAGTTTTCTAGTGCGAATTATGCGAAAATAAGACTCGCGTGAAATATCATGATACGACAGTATCTCCAGAGGTTTCTCATAGCAGTTAGCCTTATGACGAGGATTTAGCCAAAAAGCCGAGTTTAATAATATAACTTTAAAATTACCGTGCAACATATGTAAGGCACGCTGATAAAATAACACCAGAGGGAAAGTTTCTTAACAATGTAAAAGTCCAAAAATTGTGAAATTATCGGGCGAATTTACCTGCCCTTAAATCAGCGCATATTGTGTAAAACATGTTTTATTTATTTTTTCGTTCTTCTTAAATTAAAGTCGCCAGAAAAAGGGAAAAACTCGACGTCATTTTTAACGCGAAAACGGCGTTTAACGGTACACAACGTTGTCAAAACTGGTCACATTATGTTAAATCATATCACCGGAAAGGTATTTTCAGCCCCAATGCATCAGTGAACGAATAAATTAAATTGGAAACCCCAATTTTCCGCCAGCCCCGAAAAAGTGTTCGGCGAGCGTCGTTGACGTCACTGCAGAAAACTGGCGTTGATAGCTAACTTTGAAAGTAAATATCTAAACAACCATTTGATTAATCGAAAAACGATTTGCTGGAATCATCTTCAATAAATACCATACCAAATTTCATAAAGAAATTCAAAAATTCGCAAAGTGTCGCGTTCCACCTTAACTAACAAGATGTTGACATCACTTAAATGTTACTTAAGGTCAGAGGACACTAACTAGAAAAGCCTGTCGCGGATTAGACAATTGTGTCTAGGTACAATTCGGGCTTACTTTATTTTCAAAGATTCATTGGTCAAAACTATAGAGAATAAAAATAAATGTATGTGTTCAAAAATGTAAAATGACTTTAATTATATACTTTAAAATAAAATTGATTTTTTAAAAACAGTTTGAAAGGTGATTTGTGGCACTTAAATGAAGTTGGTACTTTCCTTATTTTGGGTTGAAGATTTGTATACATTCTGGGGGTTATTACTTTCGGTTTAAAATGCTGAGAGAATGACTTGGTGAAGAAACTGTTTTCTGGCCATTTTTGATTTGCCCAAGGATGTCACTTTGCAAATCTGTTGTAGTTTTGGAAAGAGTCGTGTAAACTAAATCACAGGAGGACCAAATCTTATAATGTAAGTCTATGGGAAACTATTTAGTGGTCTCTGACCTTAAGAGCCCACTACACTCCTCCTTGCACGTTCATCGATAAAGGGTTCCAAGGGTTGTCATCGCCGGGGGTGGCAATGTTGGATAAGCTCCCATTGCTTTAAAAGTGCTCCCAATGGCTTGCGTAAAATATAGTCTCTGACTACCAAGTCCAGCTCCTGGCCTGCACGCGCGGCTTTTAACTAGCCCGGCGGACCTGCTACTACTAACAGGAGAAGGGGCGAAGGCGGACCTGTGGCGCCATAACCACTGCTTCGGGTAGATTGAGCTCGTTAGCCAGGGAAGGCAGTCTTTCTAGGAGAAGGAAAACTCTTATTCCAAACCAAGGGAGACAACCCTTCCAAAAATCACCACTGCCTTGTGGTCAGTCGTTGGGTCGACAAAGGCTTTGGGAGAGGTAACCCTAATCAACCTAGAGAGTTAAAATCGGAGATGCTGGGCCATTGGCACTCTCTAACAAACCATGGCATCACGTAACTACGCTATGACTACACGATCATATGGTATTCATCGATGTGGTGCTGGATCTTTGGAATCCCTCCAGGGAGATACAGTGCCGGGCTCTCAGTCTCGACAGAGTCCACCCAAAGCTACTGGGGGTCACTCCTTCTATCATACCAAGAGGAGAACAAAGGGCTACAACAAGCCAAGGAGGTGGAAAGTCCAACAGCAACACTTCAAAGTGATGCATTGGAACGCAGAAGGAGTCTTCAACAAAAAGACTGAACTACAGCACTTCCTTCATGAGAATGACATTAATGTCTGTTGCATTCAGGAAACACACCTGCAACCAGTGAAATCCTTTAAGGTCAGAGGATACCAGTGCTTCCGAAGCGACAGGGCTGGCAGAAAGAAAGGAGGCATCATGACATTAGTCAGGAACAACATCAATGCTATCCAGACTAAAACGCATATGGATGACTCGGAATTCCAAGTACTGAGCCTCAGAAAGAATGACTTCGAACTGACTCTTGTGAACATGTACTCTCCAAACGACAAAGCTCTATCCCTAGACCATATTCCAACAGAGGCAACAAACTTCATGGTTGTTGGAGACTTCAATAGTCACTCACAAAGCTGGGGATATAACCACTTGGACAGCCGTGGAGAGGAAGTGGAAACCTGGCAGGATGACAACAGGCTGAACCTCATCAATCAGCCGGAGGATCCCCCAACTTTTTATTCCAGAAGATGGCACACAACATCAACGCCTGACCTTGCCTTCTGTACTGACGACATACATGGACATGTCCAGAGGGAAGTCTCTGAACAGCTCGGAGGCAGTGATCATCGCCCTGTCCACCTCATATTGGACCACACTGTCTCTTCATCATCTAGCCTACCCAGATGGAACTACAAGAAGGCCGATAGGTCCCTTTTCCAGTCTGTGAGTGATGAACTCTGCAAAGACATCAGAGTTGAAGGCAGAGACATAAACAACATAGTCAGAGACTTCAATCAATGTATCCTCAAGTCAGCACAGCAGTCCATCCCTAGAGGTGCGAGGAAAGACTACAAGCCATACTGGAGTGAGCAGTTAGAGGAGCTGCAAACCAAGTTGTCCGAAGCCAGACTGGAAGCCGAAAACAATCCCTCACAGGAGGCAAACCTCAACCTACAGCATGCCAAGGCCAAATTCCTCAGGCATAAGCTAGAGGCCCAAAGAAAGAGCTAGAGAAACAAGACAGCTTCACTTAACCTCGAGAGAGATGGCCGTAAGTTGTGGAGGTTAACGAAACAACTGAACGACGACCAAGACAAAGCGAGAGACCCAGTCACCCTGGAAGAGGAAGGAGAGCTGTTAATGGGCAAACAAGCGGCAAATGTCTTTGCAGAAAACTACAGAGATGTCAGTGACATCCCCATCAACAGAGAACGACAGAGAGAAGCCAGAAGAGAACAAAGGGACAGGAAAACAGCTAAGGGTACGTCAGAGTGTATGGACTCGCGCCTGACACTACACGAGCTACAGACAGCTCTCAGACAGCTGAAGACCAAAAAATCTCCAGGTCCAGACGGTATCACCAACGAGATGCTGTCACACTTGGCCAATACAGCAATGTGCAAACTCCTGGACATCTACAACTACAGCTGGAAACAAGGGCAGCTACCTCAGATCTGGAGAGAGGCGACAATGATCCCTTTACTCAAGAAAGGGAAGGACCCAAAGAAGGCAGCCAGCTACCGTCCGATCATCCTCACCAGCTGTGTAGTAAAGACAATGGAGAGGATTGTAAATGCACGCCTGAAGTGGTACCTGGAGACCAACGACCTGCTGGCATCTGAACAGGCTGGTTTCCGGCAATTTCGTTCCACAGAAGACCAGACTACATAAGTCGAAGATGCCTTTCAAGAAAACAAGGTGGTCCTTACAGCATGGATCGACCTACAGAGAGCATTCGACAAAGTCTGGACAGAAGGGCTACAAGTGAAGCTCATGAGGAATGGAGTTGGTGGGGCCATGCTGCAATGGATCAACTCGTATCTATTCAACAGAAGAGTCAAAGTCAGCCTGAGCCAAGCCAATAGTAGGAAGTTTCTGCTACGCCATGGTGTCCCACAAGGTGGAGTCCTGTCCCCGACACTCTTCCTGGTCTTCATCAATGACCTGGTGTCTGAACTGCCAAAGGGAGTTTATGCTGCTCTCTATGCTGATGACCTGGTGCTATGGTGCAAAGAAGAACACGCCTCTACAGCCACGTACAGAATGCAAGGAGCTATGGACACACTTGCAGCATGGGCCGAAGACTGGTGCGTTACGATTAACAAGGAGAAGTCGTCTACCACACTGTTCACCTTGTCAACAAAACAGAAAGCTGGGAAGGTTATGCTGGCTGGAACACTACTGACGGAGGAAGACGAAGCCACATACCTTGGGGTCACGTTTGATAAGCGGCAGACTTGGAAACCACACATCAACCGTGTAGAAGGGACGGCACGAAGAAAACTAGCCATGATGCGCAAACTTGCTGGAACAACCTGGGGTGCGAATGAGCAAATATTGAAGACCATCTATCAGGGCACAGTACGACCCACAATGGAATATAGCTCAGCCACATGGTCCACAACAGCCAAGACGAACCAGCAAGCCTTAGACAAAGTACAAAATCAGGCATTGCGCATTATCACAGGGGCCACCAAGTCTACACCGATTGCCTTCATGGAGAAACTGACTGGAATCCAACCACTTCATGAAAGAAGACAAACCAAAGTCCTTCTCCAGGCAAACAAGTACAAGTCGCTCCCAGATCACCCCATGAGGAACAGGCTTGAGGGATTCACCAAGAACCGCCTTAAGCGCTCCAGCTTTGTACATGAAGCAAAGAAGCTGAATAGAGAGTACGCCTCTGAACTAAACATACAGACAATTCCCTTGGGCCGAGCAGACATCACCAACCCTACAGCCAATGACCTGTCTGCAGTGAAAGTGGCACTTGCTATTCCTGGACTTGACATGGGCAAACAAGAAAATGATACCATCCGTAGAAGTCTGACACTTGCGACTATCTACGCAGACTATCCGTTAGACAGATGGACCCATGTATATACAGATGGGTCAGCCACTAGAGCTATTAAGGATGGAGGCGCTGGTATTCATATAACATTCCCGTCAGGCCAGAAATCGGCCCATTACATTGCCACTGGGAAGCACTGTAGCAACTACAGAGCAGAGACTGAAGCGCTCATGAAGGCAGTCTCTCTGATAGAAGACTCAGCAGAAGAGGTAACCTCTGTAGTCTTCCTCACAGACGCAAGATCAGTTCTGGAGGCTCTGCAAAGCAACAATGTTCCTGAACTAGCACAAGCCGTGAACAAGCTTGGGTCTTCCCGCAATGTTGCCCTTCAGTGGATACCATCTCACTGTGGAGTGCCCGGAAATGAGGAGGCTGACAAGCTGGCTAGGTTAGGAGCCCAGTTAGAGCAACCAGATAACCAGGTGACATACAAGGAGAAAGCCACCATCATTAAGGCTCTCACAAAGACCAGACAGGAAGCAGATGCCTACCACATGTTTAACAGACCAGAGCAGGTGATGATGGTGAGGTTACGCTCAGGGCATAACAGACTGAATGCACACATGTGTAGGAAGTATAAATTGGTGCCATCCCCAATATGTCCCTGCGGAGAAGAGGACCAGACTGCAGAGCACATCCTCCAACGATGTAAACGATATGACCAAGAGCGAGAAGCAACGTGGCCACAAGGTGCAACAATCCAGCAGAAACTGTATGGAGATGTTGACGACCTACGGAGGACCACAACTTTCATCGCGGATGCTGGAGTGGTCGTGTAGAGCGAACGCCAAGAAGAAGAAGAAGATCGATAAAAAGAAATAACGACAAAAATGTCGTTCAATGAAACTTTACACAAATGAATGTTACTAATTTATCTTTATTTTGCATATGGTAAGAGACGTTAGAACAGTAAACAAATGGTAAAGAAAAATAGCGAGATCTAAAACTTCTCTAAACTTCTATTTACATAAATTCACAAAAACTAATCAACACAAAATATCATTTTAAATGCCCAAATTAGTTATAATTTATGATACTGATAACAATATATTCTGTCCTCGTGACTTACATATGTATATATAGGAAATCATTTTTGTGCTTGAATGAATTGAATTTATGGCTATGGAATTGTTTTAAAAGAGATGAGTTACAACAGCTGTCAAAATATTAAGTTTAAGTCTAAATTTATGTCGCACACACTACTCAAAAGTTCGAAGTGCATACTTTATAATGAACCGAATTACGAAGAGTTTTGATTGAGTTGTTCAAAATAAACTTAATTAAAATGAAAACGTATCAATGTCATAACCAACCACAAAACTGGAAGTGCTTAAGGTTACTGGAAACTAATAACATATTTATGACATTTGTACAGTAATATAGATGGAAAAGAAACGTTGAAAGTCGTCAAACGCGACAAATATATAAATATTGCATGCCCTGTGCGCTTGTTCATGAGCAGTAAGGGAAATGCATATGTTATTATCCACGCCGCCTAGCCCCGGGTTGAGCGCAACTCAATATTTTCACAAATATTAATATCATGCTCAAAGGTCTTCAAAGGGCGTAATTGATAACATCACTGATTGAAAGCAATTCTCAAGTTAAAAACCATTTTGTCCGCCATCATTTTGTTCATATTCTCATATTTTTATCATAAAATTTGATGATAGTCCATAGTAAATCTTGTGGAATGCCATTCCGTTTCAATGAAATAACTTCCTGTAGCTTGGCTATGGTCCGCTGGGCATGACGAGCCAACACAATCTTATCTTTTAAGGGGCGCGTCAAACGCGGGAAACGGTAACTTCGGACAGTTGACGTAAAATTTTGAAATTACGTCATATAAGTTGAGCAGACGAAAGACCTTATTATGCATTTTGCGGTTAAAGTAACATTATGTTGTCAAAATGTGCAACAAAATGTCAAAGGAGTTAAGAGAAAATAATAGAAAATTGTAAATTCTTTCCTGTTATATTAAGAACTAAAATGTCCAAAAAAAACCTTAAGACACATGTTCCCGTGGTGTACCAAAATTATCCCTGGAGGTGATGTTTTTGTGGGTTTTGTGGTGTGCAAAAAATTATACGGATCATGTTTTTGTGGTTTTAAGGTGTGCAAAAATTATCTGGATCATGTTTTTGTAGGTTTAGTGGTGTGCCAAAATTATCCGGATCATGATTTGGGGGTTTCGTGGTGTGCCAAAATTATCCGGGTCATGTTTTTGTGGGTTTCGTGGTTTACCAAAATTATCCGGGTCATGTTTTTGCGGGGTTCGTGGTGTGCCAAAATTATCCGGATCATGTTTTTGAGGGTTTTGTGGTGTGCCAAAATTATCCGGATCATGTTTTTGTGGGTTTTAGAGTCCATTCATTTTTTTCGCACATTATTTTGTGCCAACAACATTTGAGTGGTCTAGCAGTTCTGGAAATTGTATTGCTTTGTGGTATATGTTGAATATGATTTTCCACCAAAATGTATTCATTTCGATATGATAGACCAGTAATTAAGACACGCATTTAAATATGTTGACAATACGATCGTTATTTTCGAATTGTTAGATTGAGAAGTTTAATAAATTTATAACAAGTTTTGGTTTTAGATTACCGATATATAGATAATATTTAAACGAATGTGTTAGAAAATAATAGTTTTCGTTTTTACGTTCTTTTACGTAAATATTCAATAAGGTATGAGGGGGATATTCAATGAAGTATGAGGGTGATCTCAACGTTCAACGTTAGCAACGTAATTAATTTTTAAAAAATCGACCATTTTATAATTATAAAACATAAAAAAACTGCGATATTTTTATGTGTAAAATGTGTGTTTTCTTTCCCGATCATGATGTTCAATTAATAATTCCTGAACGGGAAAGTAAAAAGGAGAACTTCGGGAATGTTGCCCGACTAATAATGTGAAAACTTAAACTCATTTGACAAGCTGCAACTTTAGAAAATGTGTAAAAAAACGTATATCAACTATGAAAGTTATTTCAATATGTGATTTATTTTCACCAATTTATTTTATTGATTATTCATAAGAAACATTACACACAATAAAACCTACATCTCAATCGCGTATATCATTGACCAGCTGTCGCGTTAAACTTAAAACAGAATATAAGCATTCATTTGTTGAACAGAAATGTATGACATTAATATAAAACGTGTAAAAGCATTGCTTGCTTTTGTTCTGTTGTCACTTTTTCTTTTTCTTGGATATAAATTTGAGTACAGGAGTGAACGGATTAACGCATTCTCTGGATTGAACGTACGCGTAAGTTGCATTTAACTTTAGTACAAACTGTATTTATATAATATACGAGTTTTCTTACATTAAATATATATTTAATACATTTAAGTTCTCTTACAATAACTAATTTTTTAATGTAAATTTTACTTTTTAAATCGATTGCTACAGTTGTCAACTTTTTTTCCTACCACTAGATTTGGATAAAATTTTCAGCGTTGATGGGTATTCACTAATAAAATATATAAAATAAAAAATGGTATGTCACCAAGCTTGTTAAAATTTTATTTAGCTTTCAATTTTGACACATTTACCGCAAGGAGAAGTAATACCCGGTAATTCAAAAACATCGTAAGAATTACAATAAAACATAATAAAACACTTTTTTTTATTCTAAACACAAGCTAATAAATTATGTTTTGCGAATTAAGAAAAAAAAACAAAATTAATCGTTTTCTCTTCGAAAAAAAGATACACAGAAATTGATTTTTTCAGTTAAAAATAAAGAGTCTTTTTTATTTAAAAATTTCCAACTTCTGACCAAAAGAATTCGTAAAAAAATACCAAAACATTATTCAAAGATTATTCTTTCAAAATAACAGAAAAAATACAGGTAACCATGCTTTTTTGGAAAAACAGAATGTTAAACACAAGTAAAAATATTTTTTAAATCCGGAAAAAATATAAAATACGTAAAATGTAAACTTGAACTCATTTTTTTTCAAGAAGAAAACTTTTTAATACAAGCATGTTGAATACCCACAATAGTATGCATTGGTATGTTTTATTCAGTCCAGCAAAAAGGTGTCCCCCAAAAGGCCTAATAAAATAATCATAATGTTTCTATTCAATATCATATTTGTATACCTAGATTATGTATTTTACATTATGCAAAGTTTCATTCATTAAAAAAATGTCAAAACTTAAATATTTTTTTCGAAATTATACCAAACGTCTTTAATTCAAAATTAACGACTTGTGTCCTTTATCAAGAAAAAGCACAGATTTCATATGAATGTTTTTTCCGTATTTAAATAAAAAGTTAGATTATATACTGAACAAAAATAAACAGTATCCACTGTTTATGCTTACATTCTCATTAAGATATTTTCATTTAATCAGATACGCTTTGAATGGTATTTTATTATTTAATCTCAGTTTTTTTAATGATAGTGCCTCTAGCTGGGAGCGAACCCGCACCGTCACGGCGACAGCGCCTAGCCCTGCAATTCCTGCGACGCAACCAATTGAGCTAACCGGGACAACCCCAAAAAAGGTTGATCGGATAGCCCTGATATACGTAACAATCACTGCATGACATCGGAAACGGGTTATTTTACTGATAACAGTACTGACTATATGTACGGGGAGACTTTTTACGGCCGCCACACTTTAAGTTAAATTGCTCATAAACACAATATTCCACAACAAGACCTGATCACCTGCTTATTGTCTATCAATAATTCACAACAAGACCTGAGCACATGTTTATTGTCTATCAATAATTGATAAAGGATTTAACTAGAAATGTGTCCATAGGACACGGATGCCCCCGCTATGCATCGTTTTCAGATACTAAAGTGCAATGATGGGAATAATAGCATTTCAAAGACAGTGATGTTCGAGTAATTATAAGAATATGCATAAACTTGATGATCAAGTAAATTATTTGTATTTGTGTTGTCTTCTCATTACGGAAATGTCTGTGAAGTTGGTGGTAATGCAATGCATTGTCATAGTGAACATTTGTGCCAAGTTATTTTGAAATCCCTTCATTCATAGATAAATCATTTATTGACGTATACATTTAAGTACATAGTCATTCCATATCAACATAATTCATTCAAATACACATTGTCATGGTACATGAATACAATTGTAACAGCTTAATAATACAGTCAAATAATATTCTTTGTTATCAAAATCAAAATGGAGAACGAACATTAACAGCATTTCATTTCCAAACACAATTTACAAAAAATGCAGTATTTTTGTATTTGCTGTGATACAGTTAATCCTAATCGGAATTTTGTATAGAATACCCGTTTTATTTTTAATTGAAGAAATAAATAGACTTAACGATTTTTAGTGCATGCTTGCTGACTTCGTTAATTCAGTTGTTTACATGGCATTAAGAAGTTCATTTCGGTGTTTTGTAGCAAAATGTATATATTTACATAAATTGACTAATACAAATTTATTTGTTGTGCTTAATAATTCAATCAGGTTATGCATACTCGGTCGTCTATAGTAAAAAGGTTTAATGTAGAGTGAGCGTATATTGGAATAGCAATCACATACAAATAAAGAAGTTATAGCCCGAACAAGTACATTCAAGTTTTAGTAACTGTGACCTTGACCTTGGACTTACAGACATGGGTTATGTACGCAACACACCGCCTTGTCATGGTGAACATTTGTGCCAAGTTATTTTGAAAACCCTCCATTCAAAACAAAGTTATAGCCCGGACAAGGAAATTCTATTTTTAGTAACAGTGACCTTGACCTTGGACCTACAGGCATGGACATGGTACACGACTCACCACCTTGTCATGGTGAACACTTCTGCCAAGATACTTTGAAATTACTCTATTCCTAACGTAGTTACAACCCTGACAAGAAATTTCTATTTTAGTAACAGTGACCTTGACCTTGGACCTTCAGGCATGGGCATGGTACGGGACACACCATCTTGTCATGATGAACATTTGTGTCAAGTTATTTTGAAATCAATCTATTCCTAACAAAGTTACAGCCCGGAGAAGAGAATTCTATTTTTAGTTACAGTGACCTTGACCTACAGGCATGGGCATGGTACGCGATACACCGCCCTGTCATGGTGAACATTTGTGTCAAGTTATTTTGAAATCCCTCCATTTATAATGAAGTTACAGCCCGGACAAGAAAATTCTATTTTTAGTAACAGTGACCTTGACCTTGGCCTTCAGGCTTGGGTATTGTGCGGACACACTGCCTTGTCATAATGAACATTTGTGCAAAGTTATTTTGAAATCCCTCCATTCATAACAAAGTAACAGCATTGACAAGAGAATTCTATTTTTAGTAACAGTGACCTTTACCTTCGACCAAAAGGCTTGGGCATGTACGTGACATACCGTCTTGATAAGGTGAACAATTATACCAAGTAATTTAAAAATCCAATAAGAAATAACAAAGTTACAGAGCGGACAAGATTTTGCAAGAAAATTCTATTTTTAGTAACAGTGACCTTGACCTTGGACCTACAGGCATGGGTATTGTCACGACACACCGCCTTGTTATGGTGAACATTTGTGCCAAGTTATTTTGAAATCCCTCCATTCCAAACGAAGTTAAGGGCAAAGTGTATATTTTTCTTTACACAAAATGTAAGTGAAAAAGGGGCATAATTTGACAAATATTGGAAGCAGAGTTATGGGTCTTGTTGGTTATGATGTAGATTTTGATGGTGAAAATATATTTTAAGTTTCAAGGCAGTATCTCAAGTAGTTTTAAAGTTATGGGCAAAATGCATATTTTGCTCAACACAAAATATATGTAGGAGGAGTTGCGTTCACGAGATATACTCCTATTAAAACTAATGTAAATGGAAGTATCAAAGGGCCATAACTTCTGAACGGAACATGTAAGAGCGAAACACCACCTTTATGCACAACAACATATCAGGCCAAGCATTGCGGTCAAGTTTCATTAAATTCCCACCAGTAGTGTAGGAGGAGTTGCGTTCACGAGAATATCGGACGGACGGACGGACAGACGCACGGACGGACAGGAGCAACTCTTAATGCCCGTCGCCATTTTATGGCGGCGGCATAAAAACGCTACACTTTTAATTAAAAGGGAGGTAATTCCAAAAGGTTGGAATTTCTAGCTTTGTTTACCGATTACTCATGTGGGCATTTAAATGATGTTTTGTGTTGTTTAGTTTTTGTAAATGTATGCAAATAGAAGTTGAGGGAATTTTTAGATCTCGCTATTTTCTTTAATGTTCTAAGGTGTCTTACCATCTGCAAAATAAAGATACATTAATAACATACATATGTGCAAAGTTTCATTTAACGGCATGTTGCCGTTTTTGAGATTTTGATAATTTTCTTTTTATCGATGAACAGGGTTGGGAGGAGTGTGGCAAACCCTCAAGTTTTTTTTATAATTATTATTTTGTGTTTTCTCTATTTTCCAGACTGTCGACTCTCGGTCACACCCGTTACTGGTGATGCCAAACACGTCTTCAAATTTCCAAGCCAACGTGACCGTGGTCACCGCTTACTTCAACATTGGAACATTTATAAAAGGCAATATTGGAAATAATTTCACTCCATCAATGTATTACAACTGGGCAAGGATATTTCGCTATCTGCAAAATCCATTGGTCGTTTACACTGACTCGGAGGCTTCAAGAAACTTATTTATTAATATACGAAACAATAGTTTAGACAAAACAAAAATATTTGTTATTGACAGATCGACATCGTGGGCATTCCAAAATCGGGACAAAATAAAACAAATTTTCGACTCTCCCGCTTATCCGAAATTCTATCCAAATACGGTAGTACCGGAGTACGCATGCGCACAGCATGCTAAATATGACGTCACCGCACGTGCAGCTAAAGAAGATATATTCAAAACAAAATATTACATGTGGCTCGATATTGGTTATTTCCGAAACCGAAAATCAAATGCACCATTCCTTTTAACAAAGCCCAATAATTTCAACGAGTCCAGGATAGCAATGAACCTAGTATACACCAACCATCCGCTCACTGCTCTACCGGAAGATATCATGAAACGCAACTTAGTTCGGGTGGGAGGTGGGTTATTTTTTGGCACCAAAGACATAATCATCGCGTTTGCAGCAGATTTCAAACGCGCTGTGGAGTATTATTTGAAGAAAGGGTGGATGAATACCGACCAGCAAGTGATTTATGCGATGTTCTCAAATGAAGGAAGACAATTCAATTCACCAACAATCGACCTCCAAATGTACAAATCTCCACACGAATATGACTGGTTTTTTCTTGGTTCAAGTATGGTTCGAGATGTTTAAAATTAATTCAGGCTGGAATTTCCCGTAATCAATGTTCCAGGAGTCCGGTCGTTCCACTTGCTGCACTTTTACACCTCACCGGTGTTTCATTTTAATCGTAATGTTCGAAATAGAATAAATCAATTGTATGGCACTACGTACATATATTTATTGAATGAAGTATACAAAATGTTATTTTGTATAGTGAGGACAAAACCGAAGGATTTTTCCGAGCTTAGTGCGAGGCGCTATGCCCTATAGTTTAGCTTAGTAAACCGGTCTTGTTGTTCTGTTTGGCATATATAAGAGCCTTCAATATAAGGAGGATGTAACGTCATAAATGGGCTTAATTCAAACACAATTCAGGACCAACCGAAGGGTTTTTCCGTGCTTAGGGCGAGGCCCCCATGTCATATAGATTGTTAAAAACAGTGAATTACTAAAGGTTCTCGTGCACCATTTTTGTTGTTAAGTTTGTTCTGTCTGGCATAATAGAGCCGCCGAGATGGAAGGAAGTTTCATCATAAACAGGCTAAATTAAAACAAATCAAAGATGAAAACAAAACAATCATAAAATTTAAGATTTAAAATGCTGATAGTTTTAACAACAGGAAAATTTAAATATCAAAATGCTGATAAAAATATGATGTTGACATGTTGATGTTAATATGATAAAGTTGAGTTTAAATAATAATATCTTTATTATGTTAACACAAGTGTCATAATGACCCTTAAGCGCTCACCTGAATATAATTGTTTCTTGTTTACTATTTTGTGAAATCTGGTCGGCGGTTTTGAATGATGAGTTTGCTTGGAAATGGTCATTATTAGAAAAATTTTAGAACTAAATGTCAGAAGACAAAGACCAAAAAATTTAACATAGCTCTGGCTCAGGTGTTCTGGTGGTCTTGAACATGAACCTCTGGTTACAAGCTAGTTAAACGTCACTACATAAAAACAAGAGATCGGTTGAACCGACGGATGCTCATCTAGGTTTTTCGAGAACACAGAAATGGTGCTAAAATGTAGCTAAATTAAAGGGCCACAACTTAGTAAACAATACTTGTTGCCTTGTTTATATTATCTCTGCTAATAAGTTCCTTTGTTTATATATGTGAACTTTTTCTGATACTGTCACAATGCTGCTAAATTCGGAGACTTCTAGAAACTTATTTCTGAATATGCGAAACAATAGTTTAGCCAAAACAAAAATATTTGTTAGCGGCAGTTCGACATCGTGGGCATTCAAAAATCGTGACAAATATAAGTTATATAACCCCAAATGGGGAAAAATAAGCACATATCTAAACAGTTGATTGCGGTGAAATAGCCAGGAAAAGAATGGTCCTCTAACATACTTTAGAGAAATTATAAGGGAAACAACTTCGTAAAAAAGCGATATGCTATCTGTTGAAAATATGCGCATTTCATGTTTTAGTAAAGCATCCCATAAAATTTAATTTAAATCAAGCCAGTGGTTGCCTCGATATAACATGGACAACAGCGGGAGGTACGGACAGATGGAAGGACGAAGCGGCGACTATTTACTCTCTGAAAACTTTCGGAGAGTATAACAACATGAAATATATTCCTTTCAACAGGGTGAAATATGCTAAAAGCTATTACATATAATTTAAACTAAAATACTTTTCGTAGTTGATCATTCCACAATCCATTCGTAATGGCATTTTGCATAAATAATTGTACTATAAAATATCCAAGACATTCCCACATTCGTCACACACATGGATACACATGTCCTTTATTGTATTTTTCCAAATAAACCGCAACTCCTTAGATGGATCTTTCAGATTCTTTTTTATCCTCGAAGAAGTTTTCAAAGGCTTCCATATAAAGTCTTATAGGAAAACGACCGAAAGACTGAAAAATCTGTTATTCTTGTAGCAGTTGCCGTATATGCCACCAGTTTTTTAAGCTTTTATACATCAATCTACAAATATACAAACATAATTACACAATACAATGTATAACAATTTGCAAATGGCTGGAATTAATTATTATTTTTTAATCACTATATATAATTAGTAAAGAGATTCATCCCTCCGTTTGCTGCTAATTCCGTGCTTTTTTTCTCTCCCTACTTGTTTTTTTTTTTGGTCAAAATCCTTACTGGATGCCTTTCTGGAAAAAGAAACATCTATTCGAAATTATTATAATTTGATAAACCACGATTTATTGATAAAACTTCATAGGTTTAAACACTAGGCCAAAGGCCAGCAAAAGCCATCTAAAAGGAAAAACACCGCTGTTTTTATTTTTATTTCAAATGATTTAGTGACCTAGTTTTTGACAACATATTTTCTTAGTTTATATATAAAGTAAGTTGAAGATGATTTTGTTTATAAATAGAATGTCAACACATGTAAGGCCACAGTATTAAAAGGGTGGATTTACAAAATATAACGCTTCTTCACGCAGTGGTTCGGACAGCGAAACTGTAACGAACGACTTTTTCTCGGCCATCATCGGCCGCTTAGATATTTTAACACTCATGTTTCAGTTAAATAATTCAAATCAGATTACTTATTAATCGGTTTTATCAAATAAACAATACAAACAAAACTTAATGTTTTGTAAACTGTTCAAAATGTTAACACAAACAATAATAATTACAAACTACGAAAGTGGCTCTTAACAAACGTTGATCAGTATATTTACCTCTTTTGGTCACCGGTCGCTTCCTCTGTTCTCTGAATCGTTTGATTTTTTTGACGGAGTTAGCTGTATAAGCTGGAGCTCTGGCCACCTTGTTTTAAAGTTTCGGAACCATTGCAAGCTTAGGGGATGATCTTGGTCTTTTTTGTACCCAAGGCTCACTGCATAATCAGTCGCCATTTTAATGATTTCTGCCCTGTAACATAATAAGAAACCTTTGACTTTATTCTTAGTTGTTACTGAACAGCGTCATGCAAGCAGCAAAGAGCAGAGTTTTTTTTTAAATTGTAACTGAGCAGCACCATGCAAGCAGCAAAGAGCGAACTTTTGTCTAAATTGTTACTAAGCAGCGCCATGCAAGCAGCAAAGAGCGGACTTTTGTCTAAATTGTTACTAAGCAGCGCCATGCAAGCAGCAAAGAGCGGACTTTTGTCTAAATTGTTACTAAGCAGCGCCATGCAAGCAGCAAAGAGCGGACTTTGGTTTAAATTGTTTCTGAGCAGCGCTATGCAACAATGATTGTAGTGAAAGTTGTTCAATGCATTTATGCGATGCTAAGATATGCTGTGGTAACTGTGATGGACAGACGGTCCACCTCTAGCAAATGTCTTTGTGGTGATTATTTTTCGTTTTCTCTATTTTGTTTTATTGGCCCCTATTAGCAACTGTGCACCTCATAGGAGAGTTGCTGCACACGCTCAACATATTGCAAAATTTACTATCAGTGTTAAACCAAAACAACATAAAAATCTTTCTATGTTTTGGTTGGCTTAAATACACAAAACAACATATAAAGCAAGATTTATCACCAACTCTAGTTCTTGTACAACTACTAAATTATTTTTATTCTTCACGTCTTTCAGCAATAAAAGAACATGTAATTATGTAAGGATTTTGAAACCACTGGCCAAGATCTATTTTGGTCTATTAAAAACTCAGGTGAGGTTTTAAGAAGCTAAAATCAAATAATTTTCAGGCGTTCTGTTTGTCTTCAGATTTTTTCCACTTTCTACACCTCACTCCCTCATAATTTAATAAGAAATGATAGTGCCCCTAGCTGGGAGCGAACCCGCACCGTCACGGCGACGGCGCCTAATCCTGCAATTCCGGCGACGCAACCAACTGAGCTAGCCGGGACAACCCCCAAAACAGATAGATCGGATAGCCCTGATATAGGTAACCATCACTGCATGACGTCGGTAACAGGTTAATTTACTGATAGCAGTACTGACTATATGTACGGGGAGACTTTTTACGGCCGACACACTGCACAAATGGCGCTACTGTGAATTTCAAATGATAGTGTCTCTAGCTGGGAGCGAACCCACACCGTCAAGTATGCGGTAAATCTAATGTCTAATTTAACACTTATTCTCTTATGAACTAATGGTCTCTTTTTCTCTACCTTTTGGCTGTGTGTGGAGGCTGTTTTTTGGTTGTGGCAAATCCCGATTCCTGATATGATGTGTTTTTTCATCAGCATGGAATGAATAAGTTCTATAATAACAACCCATTGTTTAGCACTCCAAAACTGACACCTAGTTGGAACTGACATCCTGACGGACGACCAAGATGGCGATCACTCTATAAACCTAAATAGAACTTTTGAGCACAAATATCGTTTCTCGGCGGTTCAACGTAGGTACCACTAGCTGCTGAATCTCACGGGTCATTTTGAACTTTTTGGAGGATTCTGTCAGTTAGCAAAAAAACTGCTTATTTATAAAAATGACACTTCAGCTAAAATTACTGGGGTCAAAGTGAAGCTTATTGGAATTTTTAAGACTCAAAGGGTCATCTCCCATGGTCAAATGGAACTACTGATTTCAGTTTATAGCGACATGTTAGTCATACACGTTTACCTTGTGTAGCTTTCTCCGATTCGAGACATCAGCTGACTGGCAAGCATTTCTTCCTCTTCCCGCGTGAAAAAGGGGCCAGCCCCAGACCTTGAAACCTGTGGGTCAATACGGCCTTTAACGCGATCACGCAAACTGGCCTCTGGCACACCAAACTCTCTCGCCACCCTTCGAACTGGACAATTCTCAGTAATTACCTTCTCGTAGGCTGCTACCATGGCGGAAGGTGAATATGATCTGTACGTTGGCCTTTTTCGCTGAAAATAAAAAACGGTATTAACAGGAATTTTGTTTCAAAATGTATTTACAGCGAATCGGTATAAAACGTTTTTACAGAGACTTGATTTCTAATTGTAGTCAATTCCATGGGTCATTGCTCCACAAACTTGAAATTGTAATGACATAATAATTGTGCAACAAAACAATTTAAGGAATTTCTACGTGAAGTATTCAAAATCACGCTGGACAAACAGTCCTCGTGATTCCGGAGATCGCCGAAACAGTCCTCGTGATTCCGGAGATCGCCGAAACAGTCCTCGTGATTCCGGAGATCGCCGTGTATGTACGTGTACACTCCGTAATGTTAATTACCCGTGATGGACACACTATGAGTACAACGTGTAAAATGGTAATGAAAAAATTAACTGCATAATTTTTAAAAAATCAAGTCAAACATTTACAGATTCTTGATGATAGCTCATAAAATGTCAAACATAATTAAAATAATACATAATAATAAAGAATAGTTAAAAAACAAGAACCAAACGTTTCATCTTCTAAAAACAGTTTAAAGAAACCATTAAAATGAATAGTCAAAAATACAGGAATAAACCTTTCAACTTCTAGAAACTGTTTGAACCAACAGAAAAGAAACTGTTGAACTGGTTGCTGAAGTTGTCACATCAGCACCAATGTAGAAAACTCAACATCGACGCAGAGAACTCATAAATACCAAAATACATTACCGGATGTTCCTACCCGTGCCCAAGATCATAAAACTAAATCTGGAGATCAGTCCCAAATCTCAAGCATCTGATTGGCTGAAATGGCGACTGGTCGCCATTTCAGCCAATCAGATGCTTGAGATTTGAGACTGATCTCAAAACTTAGTTTTATGATCTTGGGCACCGGGCTCAGATAATTGCTGAAACTTAATAGTCCCCATTTTGGGGCATTAGATGACTATTATGGCCTGCAAGGGACATGTTGAGACATGACATGCTTTATTGACACAAATTTATTATCGGATATGCAATACATGTATATGAACAAGGCCCTTCCTTCATATAAAAAAGAAAATGCAAAATAGTTTTGAAGTTCAAATAAATTATAAAATAAAACAGTGCATCGGTTTCAATGTGTCAGATCTCTGTTAATTTATACGCGAATTGTATTTTTCTTGCTTGACATGGGAAGTACAAACATTTAGCTGTAAAAGCACCTAAGTTAACACGTATCAAATAGTACCAGCTATAATGCCAGCCGTTTGAATATGCCGTGTTTACTATAGTTACCGGTGACATCATCAATGTATGTCCGCGAACAGAATATTCCTAAATTAACTGTATTCAAACAGAGGGCAGTATAAAATATCCCTTTATTATAGCTAGATGTACTGAATATGAACAGTTGCTGGTGAAAAGCATGGAATGATTTCATAATTATAAACTGAATAGGATATACCTTTCCCTTTAATACCCTTTTTTGACATCAGGTTGAACCACAAACAAATAAAAACTCTGGACCAATTGTTAAATATTTAAACCTTTCTGTTATTTCGAAATGATAAGAAATATCAATCATAAAACACTTACGACAGCTTAACTTTAAGGTCTTGACCACAGAATCTTAAACTTAATCTCAAACTAACAACTAAAGAACTCAAGAACTGAACAACTAAAGAATAATTATCACCTTTTTATAATATGCATATTTAACCTCAATCACAAGTTGGAGACCGAAAAGTTTTGATTGAGGTTAAATATGCATATAATAAAAACCAACCCTCCTCACTCCACAAAGAGTGATAAAAATAATATTAACAATAATAAAAATAAGATATAGCAAACAATAATGAGAACAAATAGGACTACTGCTTTTGAGCATTAAATGGTAAAAAAGTGCCACTGGAGACGTTGGTGGTGTTTGGTGTAAAGTTAATACAGGTTCTAGGATGTACCAACCTCACTCTTATCTTACATGTTACCCAGTTTAATAAACCCCACCTATTGAACTATGTTCCGAGCAGATGTATCAAAGGGAGTGAAGAAGTACATGTAAATATAATTATTCTTTAACTTGATTAGTTGACAAATGAACAAGCGATTTTATTTCGCTATAACTGACACCAATCGTACAGGCGACCTCTATTTTATTTTAGTATTTCACGCTGCACTGCACGCTCGACTATTCGAAAAGTCAGACTTTTTTAAGCACATTTTAAACTGGGCTTCATTTAAACTGTGGAGTGATTCAGGAGTTTTTGAAACCCCCAACAAACACGCATGAACAAAGGTTTCTTAATCCAAGTTAGGAAATCAATAAATTACACTTAATTTTTTCTACACCCCTGATCCCACACCCATCAATCCACAATTGGTGTGGTGTGGTGTAGTACAGTATGGTATGCTGGTTGCTGTTGTTGGTGGTGCTGTTGGTGTCGTTGTTGGTGTTGTTGGTGGTGGTGTTGTTGTTGGTGGTGGAAGTGTTGTTGCTTGTGGAGGAAGTGTTGTTGGTGTTGATGTTGTTATTGGTGGTGGTGTTGGTGGTGTTGATGTTGGTGGTGTTGTTGTTGACAGTGTTGTTGATGTTGTTGTTTTTGGTGGTGTTATTGTTATTTGTGTTGTTGTTGTTGTTGGTGTTGTTGTCGGTGTTGTTGTTGTTGTAGTTGGTGTTGTTGTTGGTGGTGGTGTTGTTGATGTTGTTGTTGGTGTTTGTGGTGGTGTTGTTATCGGCGTTGTTGTTGGTGGTGGTATTGTTGTTGTTGTTAGTGGTGGCGGTGGTATGTGGTGGTGGTGGTGGGGATACAGTACAGTACAGTAGTAAGTATGGTATGGTATGGTATGGTATGGTATGGTATGGTATGGTATGGTATGGTATGGTTAGGTATGGTATGGTATGGTATGGTATGGTATGGTATGGTATGGTAAAGTATAGTATAGTATATGCCCCCACCCACACCACAATTACTCAACACTTTCAACCAAAGTATGTTAAGTACATCTGTTTTAAACCTTTTCTATAGCATTACATATGGAAAACACTTACATTGAAACTTTAACCATAATTTCTAAGTCTTAATTCTAATTTCTAAGTGAAAAAGGGCAAAAATTAAATATAAAAAAACAAGGATGAGTTATGGGCCTTTGAACATCAACCCGATGTATGATAAAATAAAGGTATAAAAAGTTTTAAAGATGTAGTTTTAATAGAATGAAAGTTATGAGCTTTCACCAGCTTGCACGCAAACTTTAACCTTAATTTCTAAGTCTAAAAAGGGCAATAATTTGAAAAATAACAACGAGTTATGGTTCTTGGCATACATAGTCAGGGTCATGATGGTGAACAAGTTTCAAAGCTCTAGTACAAGAAGTATGAAAGTAACTAGATTGCACGCAAACTTTAACCTGAAATTCTAAGTCCAAAATGGCAATAATTTGATAAAATTTAAGAAAGAGTTATCGTTCTTGGCATACATAGTCAGGATCATGATGGTAAACAAGTGTCTTAAGTTTCAAAGCTATAGTACAAGAAGTATGAAAGTAACTAGCTTGCACGCAAACTTTAACCAGAAATTCTAAGTTGAAAAAGGGCCATAATTTGATTTAAGATTAAAGAAAGAGTTATTTGATTAAAGATTAAAAAAAGAGTTATGGTTCTCGGCATACATAGTCAGGGTCATGATGGTAAACAAGTGCCCTAAGTTTCAAAGCTATAGTACAAGAAGTACAATGTATAAAAGTAACTAGCTTGCACGCAAACTTTAACCAGAAATTCTAAGTCGAAAAAGGGCCATAATTTGATTAAAACTTAAAGAAAGAGTTATGGTTCTTGGCATACATAGTCAGGGTCATGATGGTAAACAAGTGTCTTAAGTTTCAAAGCTATAGTACAAGAAGTATTAAAGTAACTAGCTTGCACGCAAACTTTAACCTGAAATTCTAAGTCAAAAAAGGGCCATAATTTGAACAAAATGGAAGTTAGAGTTATGGTTCTTGACATACACACTTGGGATATGATGATGAACAAGTGTTGAAAGTTTCAAAGCTGTAGTATAAGAAGTATTGAAGTTATGGGTTTGTACACTAGCTTGCACGCAAACTTTAAACTGAAATTCTAAGTCGAAAAAGGGCCATCATTGATCAAAATGAAAGTTAGAGCTATGGTTCTTGGCATACACACTCGGGACATGATGATGAACAAGTGTGCCAAGTTTCAAAGCTGTAGCTATAGTAGTTTTTTAAGATATAGGTAGGTTGCACGCAAACTTTAACCAAAGCGGGACGCCGGCGCCCAAGTGAGTACAATACATGAAGTTCGACATATTCTTCGAATAGTCGAGCTAAAAATGACATTCATTTAGTACTTTTATGATGACCCACCATGTGATGTTTAACATTTTTCATTCTGAATCAATTATATTAACTATTTTAAACCAAGATAATACATTTTGTAAATCAAACAAGAAACAGTTATGCAGTCACTTGTAATCATGACAATTGGTCAAATTCTGTACAGTGGAAACGCGAAAAACTATTAAACAAGAATATGTTTAAACCCTTTAATCAACATACATGTTATCAAGTGTTTTTGGCATACATGTATATGCGACCAAAGTACATCCAGATCATCTAGCCCATCTGTGCACTCTGATCTGGATGTACACCGGTCACTTTTGGTCAGCAATAACCTAATAAATCTAAAAAATACCGAACAGTAGAGATCTCGATAAAACAGCTGACTGATGTACACTGTTTGCCCACGGAAGAACAGCCATTTTCCAAAGTGTAAAGGTTTAAAACTTATTTTTTAATTTTCTTAGTAACAAACATTAACTGCAAGGCATGCAACAGTAATGTAATGAAATGAAAACTAATAAATGCCTCTCATTCCGACACTGTTAACTTTTCAAAACCGTTTATCCTTTTTTTCATATTTAACCAAAATTAATCTAACCACAAACAGTGAAGATCCTGATTAGACGGCACATTAGTGACGGCTGATCCCTATCTACATTGTTAGCCCATGAAAAAACAACCATATCCAATAGACTAGTGTTAAAGGCCTTAATCTTCTACGACAGGTAACACTAACTCATTATTAGTCATACAATTTCACATTTTTAAGTCTGCATTATGTCACTGAAACACTGAACACTGAATAGTTCAATATTATTAAAAGTAATTTCACATTTATTTCCGTACATTAGATTAAAATGAGTCGACTGCACCAATTTTAGATGGCTGAAATGGATAGATTCCTGTTTTCTCAAAATAGAGCTTTAGGTTTTCTGGAGATATTGCTGAGTTGTAGGCAACGCCTGCAAGTTTCCCTATATTGAACTTGGTTATTCTGGAGTTTGGGGATGCCTTCAAAAATTTGTGACATTCAGAAACGTATTTTTGCTGAAATAAGTCGAACAATTTTGTTCCAATAGGTGAGAGATATTGGCTTGTGTTAGCTGGTAACATGTGTATAATAACATTATTTTCCCTGGCTAATCTCAGAGAAGTAATGTTAACATGGGATCTGTATCCGTCAAGTAAAAGTAGAACAGGCTGTTCTTTGCTTGGCCTCTGTACATGTTTCAAGAAGTGATCATTCAGATAATGATAGAATGAGCACGCATCTAGCAAACCACTCTCTGTACAACCGCCCGATGCTCCCGTAGATGAATCTTTTAGCAATTCTTTATTCAGTCTTACTCCTTCAAATACAAAATATGGTGGAATTTTCACCCCAGCAGCATTTCCACTGGCCAACAGTGTTGTAAATGTTGAATCCGGTAATGCATCGTCATCTTCGTTAATGACAGTTGGCTGTGGATCTTTTGTCTGGATGCTCACTACATCAAGATTGTAAACGTATTCTGGTTTATTCTTCAGGTCATATTCTGTAAGTTTAATATTTAGATCAACAAAATAGTCATGGAAAACTTTCTCCAAAGAAAGATTGCTTCTGTCCTTATAAACTTTCTTTTGAGATATACTATCTAACTCTGGCCATCTTTTTTTAAACGGTGTTAACCAATTATTCGAAAATTTACTACCCTTTGACTTTTTGCCAAGAAAAACTGCATAGTTTGCCGCCTTTTTTGAAATCTCATCTTGTGTGTACCCATAGCCAAATGACGCCATTGTTTTCAGATGATCTATAAATGCTGCCTCTTCTTCGTTAGATAAGAGTCGTGTTGAACCATAATTAGCATGCAGGTCAGTTTTTCCTAAAACTCTGTCTCTTAGTGTCGACTCTGGTACATTATATATTAAGGCCGCCCTCATGACAGGCATGCGCTGCTCTTTGACAGCCTTGAATGCACTTACTAACTCGGACTGAGAATAGTGTCCTCTGTACTTTGGTCGTTTTCTTGGTCGATCATCCTAAAATGTTGAAACAATGCTTGAAATGATCTTGATAAAACAACAACTGTTACAAACATTGACAAGAATTTAAATTCCTAAAGAAATTTAAATAAGTAATCTCTCTCTCTCTCTCTCTCTCACCTATTCAACCAAAAAACGATAATTGTGATACTCAAAGATACTTGTGATACATAATCAGTGCTGTTATCAGTTACGTCCTTTGAAGGTCGTTGAGCACGATACTTATGTACTATGTTTATAGTACTTCTAAAATTACTTTTGTTTAAATATTTCGGCCAGTTTATAGATAGGTGGTTTCAATATCCCAGCCAATATAGATTTGGATATTGTCCAATCATCCCCAAGGATATACTTCCTGCTTTTTAAATGTTGACTTTGGCGTTGTCTGTGATATGCAGGATTTATATTCTAAGATCCCCTGTCAAAATTCTATTCTATTTAGTTCCGCCCATTGTTTTCTCGTTTAGGGCAAACCCATTCTTTTATCTGGGGACCATACGCCGCTGAACATGGAATGGTATTAGTCTGAAAATACCTCACTGAAGTTTCCATGTTCACCTCCATATGCATTCCATCGTTTGGGATGGGTCGAAATTGTACTATTTAATGGTGTAATTACTGAGTTGCGCTCAACCCGGGGCTAGGCGGCATGGGTAGTAATATGCATTCCCATTACTGCCCATTAACAGGCTCAATCAAACCGAGCCTGCAGTATTTTCATATTTGTCGTGTTCGGTGGCTTTCAAAGTTGTGATTATAAAAGTTAATAGTCATCCTATTAAATGTTCTTCCGCAGTGTTTTTTTTTCTCTTTTGGGGGAAGGGGGTCGCAGCCCTTTTGAGGGGGAAAATTGCGACGCGAACAAAGGAAAGGAGGAATATTTGGAAGATACTTGCAGCTTGTCAAACACAACGTAACAAAGTATTCACTGATCTTTTAATTCAAAGAAAGTCAGTGGTCTACAGTGAAATGTCTTTTTCTGTCTGCAAATTTATCAATTTTCCTTTTACTGTATTGTCCATCAGTGGGGTATCCATTAAACATATCCAAAATTCAGATTTATCATCTTCACTATCAAACGGTGCTTAACAGACTCCGGCAAAGGGGGAATGTAGCTGGGAGCAAACCCGCACTGTTACGGCGACAGCACCTAGCCCTGCAATTCCTGTGACGCTACCAACTGAGCTAGCCGGGACAAGCCCCCAAAAAGGTTGATCGGATAGCCCTAATATACGTAACCATTACTGCATGACATCGGTAACGGGTTATTTTACTGAGACGTTTAAGGCCGCCACACTGCACAAATAGCGCTAAGTAAATTTCAAATGATAGTGCCTCTAGCTGAGAGCAAACCCGCACAAGAAACAGTAGCAATATGTTGTTATAGAGATATCCATGTGTTGCAAGCATTGACACATATTCCACAAGAACCTTTTCCTCTGACAGCGAAAGGATAGTATAAGGGCCTGGCACACAGTTAATTTGATCAATTTTCCCTTTGATTCTATCATGCAGAGTTGAAGGAACACCATACTTCTTTGCACAAGTTTTGACAGGGGTACCCTTTTTGGCTTCCTCGTATGCTTGCAACAGGACTTCTGGGGGGTAAGTAAGATCATCTGTAGTTTCTTTTCTTCTTGTTCTCATTAGAGACCTATCAATAAATTCATATACAGTTGAACCAGCAACAGCAGCCACCTCCATTCAGCAATCACCTGTCGTAAACAGCCAGATAAAACATGTCCTACAATGACCTTTGTCTGTGTAAAGCAGCCACTTTTTCACTCTCTTGGGTGGCTGATACATGTTCATACAGTTTTGACTGTAATGTCTTGAATAGATCATTCATTCCTTATCTTAAAATGTTTATGGAATTCATATAATATTACAATGTATGTAAGCAGCCACAGATGAACTAAAAGAACTAATTGCAAAAAGTCTGTCAAAATCCAAATGTCAGACTTAGTCTTGTTGATTAACCACCAATTTGTCAATCTCAGTTCACCTATGACATTCATAAGGTTTCACTTTCTACCATCAAGCATTTACAGTTCTTCACACTGACCTTACACCTTACAGATCATAATGTGGTTCTTATGTTACATACGTGATGGCAGGGATTTAAAAAACCTGCTGTGTTTAGGTTGAAGAGAATCTGGCAAGTGTGATGTTGATGCAATGGAGATTTGTACACAGGTTTGAACCCAAAGAGGAAAAACTGTTCTGTCACTTAAGCCCAAAAGAGGAAAAAAAGTTCTGTCATTTAAACCCAAAGAGGAAAAGAATATTCGGACCTTAAACCCAAATAGGCAAATACGTTCTTACGCATGTATATATTTAAAAAAAGGCTTATCAAATTGTTAATATCAATAGTAGGTCTGCAGGATCAGTTGGTCAATACACAGTCTAGTTTTTCAGGACCAAAACAGATTTTATTGCCTATGGTTTCATAAAGATTTTGTAATACCTTATAACATGTTTTGATGACTGTAAAGCATGATGTTAAGGGCTCTGTTACATTTGGTTAAGAATCAGTATATCGACTAAAGGTCCTGGGGTTAATATCATTTACATCTCATTCAATTTTGAGATTTTTTAAAACTTTATTCAAATTACCGGGGATTGGCTTAGGTTGTCAGATTTTTTTTCCAATTTTAGGAAGACGTTCACTTGGATTTTGGCTTTCAGTATGAAACATACAGGGAAAAATCCCCTGGTTGATCAGCTCTTTGAAGAACATTTGGGAGACTTTCTACCTTTAAGCCAATCGCTGATTACATGTTTTCTGATGTTTTCATGTTACCTCATTTAAATTAAATTTTTTCAGCAGTTAAGAAAATGTACTAGAAGTCAAGGAATTAGCCGCTACATGTATTTACAAAATTAACATTAATATGTTAAGACTGCATGTTTGTTTTGGTTCCAGCATCGACAAATGTACTCTTAAAAAAAGTTTTATCTCTTTTCATGGAAACAAAGTGAACATCTGACAGCATGTTTACATTTTCTTGCATAGATAATTGTTTCCTTGTGTTTTACTGGGGAAATAAAATCCTATCTTTCCCTAGTGTATTGATACCATTCAGATATTCCATGAGTGATGTGTTACATCATCAAGTTAGCGATGTCATTTAGAAAATAATATTTAATCAATGTTTCCTTATACATTTGAAGTAACAATAACCACCAAAACTGAATAGCAGTAAGCTCTCTAATAGTAACCTCTGGCTCTGCAACCATAAACCATTTTAACAGAATTCCAGTTTTTAACTTTCAACCGAACTTTATTAATCTTTTAAAGATAACACAGCACCAGATTTTGTATTTTCTTAAAACCAATTTTTCACAAAAACAAAATATATTGATAAAAGGGGTAGACAAAATTTATATTGTTTTTGCAATTGTGACTGTCACATGATACATGTATATGTAGCCTAAAATGTATTTATAATCATAACATGGTCATTAGGTCACAAATGTAATGGCAGGGATTTAAATAAAGCTGCTGTGTTGAGGCTGGATAAAATCTGGAATGGCTGTGGGATGTTGATGCAATCTAGACTCAGATTTAAACCAAAAGAGGGAAAAAATTCTGTCATCCAAGGAAGAAACACTGTCACTGTTCCAATGCGGTTTCCCTTTTTCAGTTTTTCTGTTTATATAATAATTTTTGCTCTCTCCCTTAACTGGGGAATATTTATAAAAGAATGTCCGGAATTTAGTTATAAACATACCATAGATTCATCTCAAATGTTTATCACAGAATACAATTTTAGATGTAATTCATGCCCCTAATATTCAAATATGTCACTTAATAAACATGACTGCTTTAAGGGTGGGAAGGGCCAGGTGGGATTAAATTTATGGATTGATTTACCCATGAAATCAAAGTTGAAACAAAATTAGTGTTAGTAACACACATATATATACACGTACTACAAATGTACTGTCACTAAAAAGTTACCATTTTTACAGTAATTTTTACATTCAGTATCATCAGACAGTATGACACAGTTTCACAGGTAAAAACTAACAATGATGAATAATTTAGTGTTTTGGGCCTTTTCTGATGTCAACATAATTATTAAGCTTAATATTTTATAGAAAGAAAAAGAAATTAAATTCAGAAAAAAATGCTATACAACAAAACATTATTAAAACTGTCTTAGTTTTTCTCCATGTCACAAAATATTACAAAGAAATGAAAAGGTTCCAACGACTTCTTGAACGAAAGAATATTTAGGGGTTGGCTTAGGTTGTATGAACAGTGAGAAGGTTACCAAAATTTTTGGGAGAAACTTTAAATTCATATGAAGCCACTCATATTTGATCAGTCACTTACAGCTGGTAATAATTTCTAAAGTGGTAACTTTCTATTGACGGGGAGAATATTAAGCTGCTGGTGTGAGAAATGACCAAAGAGGTAACTTTCTTTTGGCAGTGAATGTAATGTTTGGGACCTTGGTACTCCTAGGTCCCAAACATTACAGTGAATATAAATGATTTGAAGCGACTAGTGAAAAGGTGTCTTCAGTATTTTTTTTTTACATTTTAGTTACATGTATTACTATGATTTGAAAAGGAATTTAAAATTAAACATTATTTTCTCATAACTAAATATGTTTTGATACATATTTTATCAATACTTTGATATTTTACAGCAAAATGCATAATAAATAATGTCGTCTGCTCAACTTTATGCCGTCATTTCAAGGATTGAAATCAACAGTCCGAAGGTACCTTTTCCTGTGATGTGCTCCATATTACAATAAACTATAGGATTATTTTAGAAAACTTACTTTGGGTTGCTTTGATTGTTCCGCTGTGATATCCTTCTGTTCATTTTGTCCCACATTTCCTTCTGATGTATTCAGACACATGAACATATCTTGGTCTGCACTCCCTCCCGATACATAGTCATGTGTTTCATCAGGACCAACAGTGCTTTCATTACCAATTCCAGCATCATTACCTTGCTCATATTCAGTGTCCACATATTCCTGCTTTACTATAGCGCTATTACCATTGTCAAAGGGAACAGGTTGAAAAATCACTTCTTCTGTTTGATCCTCGGATGTAAATATCACAACATTGTCCGAGCATTTGGTAACACTTTCCGATTCCTGGGTTGGATTAAAATTGCTGCTAGAGCAAGTAGGTTGCTCCTGAAGTCTAGGTATTTTTGCTAATGGCCCTTGTGCGAAATTGGAGTTATAGTTCCTCTTACCCCAGGTTCTGGGTTTAGGTTTACCAGAACTGCCTGGAGAGTTTTTTGGAACTAGATCTGGATCTGGTGCTATTATTGTTTCTGTTTGAGAAGACGATAAAGCTCCAGCACTTGGCTTAATAACTGGACCAAGTTTGTCTGTTGTCACTGCCAGATCTGAAATATTTAGATAAAGCATAAGTATTTGCATGTAGTGTACTGTATAAAACAAAACAAAACCAGAATGAACCCTTCACACTATACAGTAAAAACAACGCTATTAAGACCTTTTTTGGTCTGCATAAAAGTGGTCTTATTAGCGGGGTGGCCTCTTTTTAAAGGTTTGACCATTTAAGTTGTTGTTTAGTTCATAAATGGTTTTAAATTTATTCCTGGATTATTATGAAAATAATCATCATTATCCACAGCAGCAGCAGTATTGCAATGTAACTGATAATCGTACTTCAACACATGTATTATTAAAGTTATCATCAGCAGCAGCTAACAGAAGCAGCTTCAGGAGGCTGAAGCAGTACAGTGTTCCAAAGTTCTTAAAAAACACATCATTGATACAGTGAAAAGAAATATTTAAACTAGCAATACTATAACAACAAGAACAATAATATAATAAAATACATGTATGAGCACACATTTCCAGATGCACAAAAGTGCAATTTGGTCTCCAATCTTGGGCTCTTGTAACTGTGCATAGCATACCTGGTTTTTGAAATGCCCATCCTTGGGTTATGAAGAAGGTCTTTAGTGCCGTCTCCTGTTCCAGGGTTACATATAGCATCATCAAGTAGGACTCCATAGTAACCTTTCTCTGTATTACTCTCAGAAGATATTGTAATTTGTTTTACTTCTTAAACACAAAATCTGTATTAGGTTTCTTCCACAGTGAAAATCCCTAGTTTAGATTTTTACTAGTTCATGTAATAGCTTATGAAGATAGTTTTTTTGCAAATGTTTGTTGTATTTTGCTGATGTTGTTACCGGTAACAAAAACTTGCTTACAAAACATCAAAATTCATAATAAAAATAAGAGGTTACTGTAATCTATCATTATGAACTCTCTGTCTGAAGGTGTGACACAATCCTTCTGAAAATAAAAGAAACAGAACACAACGTCAATACACCAAAACAAAAATACATGTAAAACTCATTAGTGAAGTATTGGATGTGATGACATCATTTTCCATTTTTTACATGTGATTGATACATATAGTATATACAGCTGTTATTGTAATAATAAAATTTGTATGAGCAATTGTATTTTGTAAGTCATATTAGCTGAAATTAACATTTCTTGACTGTTTACCTATTTTAAAGTTCACAAGCCTGTAACATGTTTACATGTGTGCAGCCGTTATTGATGATGAGGACACGTTTAAAGTTTGTAATTTGGTATTAAAAGCTTAATTACCTTTAAATTAATAGGCAATGTAAGTTACATGTCAAAGTTGCATTTGAAAGGGGCGTTAATCAAAAAATAGTGAAACAGGAGTTATTATTCTTGATTTCATCGATGACTTTGTTCATGTACAGTACAGGTCAGGCGTCTTTTACATTTTCAACCCATCCACTGCGTTAAAATATCAGTCCAAGTGAAAATTCACTGCTATTTCGTCCTACCAACACGGTGATTTTCTCGGTGTTTTGACATGATTCGCTGCAATACAAAATTGCAGTCATCCTTGGTCTTCTTGCATTAATCGTCTGCACTTTGGCCTCAGGTTTAATTGCAGGGGATTGTGGTGAAAATTTTTTTTTGAGCGAGGAAAGTTATTTATCAATTAACATGTAATTTTTTAATGTAAATGTTCTTTGGTTATCAAATTATAATGCTTCATTGTAAGAAAATCTGAATAAAGATGTGTTGTGTAACAATTTATGTATAAACATCTAGTTCACTGTCTGTTTCACTACAAGTACAACCATAATCATAAGTATCATGTTATAATTGACACTGACTTCCGATAACAAGCATAAACACTTTACTTGACAATGAGTTCTTTTAATTAATCATAAAATAAATTAACAATTTAATAATTATTTTTCACATTTGATTAGAGTTTATTTATTTTTAAAAAAATTGTGTTATGTTTGCATATTTACTGAACATGACTACACATCAATTAAGACTAAGAAGCAAAATTTGCAGCAATTTACAGGACATGTAAAAAGGAGTTTATGTCAACACGGAAGGTGTGAAAAAATCTTCAGTGTTTCAAATGATGGACAATAAATTTGTGCATTGATCATGTTTGAGATTTTCTCCCTGTAATGCAAAAAATAAACAATATATTTCTTAAGTGAAAAAAAAATTGTATGAATCTTTTTAAATCACAGGAAAATTTTCCCTCTGCGATTTGGGAGGATATATCACGGCAAATCACCTTGATTTTCTTGTCAAATGATCATGGTGTAAAGATTGACTATCACCTGTAATCACCTAAAAAAACTTATTGTTGCGCTGACCATCATTTGGGGTGACGAGTGAAAAATGTAAATGACACCCAAACTGTGTTGTAGATGATAGTTTTTCTAGTGAATAGGACAATTACTTTGAAAGTTATAGTCAACATTACGATAAATGTTTAAGTTGCATTAAATTTTGAAAGTGTCATAACTCAAAAGAAAGTGAAACAGGAGTTATCATTTTGATCACATAAATGTATAACTGTTATGTTGATGAAATATTCAAAGAATTAACTAAATTTGACTACAGTAGACTCCGGCAAATCGAATACACAAATTGTCAGCTAAAAATATCCTTTTGCCCGGATTATTCGATTGGCCGGTAATCATATTTATCATGAAATCTGCATATATTTGTTGACAAGGGAGGTCAGGTAGATCGTGTTCTTGATAAATATGCATTATTTATATGTTTATTTATTGATTAACAGACCCTTCTGTCATGTTCTGCTACAAAATCGAAGTTTCAAATTATATTATGCTACCGCGACATTTACAATGTGAATGTAAAATAAGTATTGAAACACTAACCAATGCGAACATATTCCATAATAAATTACATCCCAATTTTATCTCAAGTATCATATTTCAGTATTATTGCATCATCAACCAATTTAACCCAGCTAAAAATGTGAAATGTCACGTACACAGCTCTTGTAGATCAAACGATTTCAAAGCAGAGCCGACAAAACAACACAATCTTGATACGAGCCGACAATTACCTTAAAAGTTGCATTTCATTCACGGCTGGTATCAATGTTTACCTCCATAATGACTGTCAATCAAATTCAGTCTCTGTATGAAATTAACATGGAAGGCAGATCAAAGAAATGTACATAAATCTATGAGTGTTTTTTTAAACATGATTGAGAAATTACTTTTTGTTTGTTTCTGAATTGTGCAGATTAATTTATGCGATAATTAAAAAGAGACAATGGAATTTAAACATGGATTATTGTAAGTATGTGTACCAATAACGTCTCGATAACGGATAGTCCTAGGCTGCTGTGTATTTGTAACAGATTTTTTAACACCAGATCGAATAAGCTGTTTAAAAGAGGTGACAGGTTACAGTTTGTTTGCCCTGAGGCTTCACTGTCCTTCATCGCTGTCAAAAAATTTAATTGGAATAATCAGCTGACAATAGACAAATAATAAGGGTGTCATAAGCTTTGATACGGACGATAAACGGTACATCCGGTGTCATTTCCTGTAAACAGGCGATGAAAATATTCGATATTAATCAGTTTTGGCCAAAAATAATGCACATTTTCTATTTGATTTGGCGATATATTCTCTTATCCGATACCCATATGGCTGATAAAATTTACAATGCTTATATAGGAAATGGTTTTGTGTTCGAAAATCGTACCCCATTTGCTGATACCCGATTTCGTGGAGTCTACTGTAGTACTTTTACAGTCACAATAAAGTTTCATGTTTAAGTTAGGGGACTACTATTACCAAGTATACAATAACCCAGACATAATATATATTCCCAAAAGGACATTCTATGTTGCAAAACTGAAATGGTACACATTTCATGCTATAGTATACGCCAAGCAATATTTCTTCTGCTATAGATGACAAGGGAGGTAACCATAAAAATTATTTGAAAGGAGTCGTGATTGTTGAAGGTTGCATTTGTAATAAATATTAAATTATATATTTTGTAAGTACTTCATATCAGGACAGTGTGTAGCCATGGTACTACGCATCCAAGGCCAAGCAGAAGGGCAAGGAAAGTAAATTGTGATATGATAGAAGGGGTATCATCATGTGAACCGGTAATTTGCTATCAGATCCCAAGCAATGCAGACACTTGATTGTATCTGATCCGAAAGTTAAGCTAAGTTAATAAAGATGTAAAATATCACACTAAGATATTGTGATAATGTTAACAGACCTTTGTAAATGTAGGACTTTTAATTTGCAATTTTTCTGGAGTTGTTGTTGTATTCTTTTAGTTTTTATAAACCGAAAGAGTAAAACTACCAACAAGAACACATAAAAGGAAAGATTTGTGCTTGACCAGTATACTGTCCTCTCTATACCAACTGACCATGTCTTTAGCATGTATTTAGTATTTCCTTGATATTTTTCTCCCAGTTAAATATTGTAAACTTATATTGCATTTATGATGAGCTTCTAAGGACTGCATGAGGGTTACACTTTTCACAGTTTTCCAGACTCTTAAATACGAAAATAAATGTTTTGTTCAAATTTGTTGTGGACAATAATACCCGAAGACAACCAGTTGCTATGCTACTGTCGCCTGTGGAGCTTAAAACGAAATTCTCACTGCATACATTTGTAGAGGCTATCTTCGCCAACTGGTTTTCAAAACGGAACTTCTACCTGGATTAGAATATTCGATCTAAGACTTAAGCTGTTGTCGTTCCTTTACTTGAGCCAGCACAACTATTTGTGCGCAACAAGGACTTTTCTATATATGCGATGTTCAACAACTGTAAAAAGTCAGTATGACTATGATGATGGGTCTGTGCTTGCAGCCGAATTATTAAGACTACTACTTGAGCTTGCCTGGAAAGAATATTTTAAAACACTCTTCTCGCTCCGTATATTTAGTGTAGTTGTGTATAAGTGCAAGTATCTCGAGAACGTTTGCACTTGATCATTTTCTTCTAATCCAGTCAACACCATCTCGACGATTCAACTCCACGTGCTCTGCTAGCATTCAAAATCTTTAGCTGCTTTAATAATCAAGTTTGTTGCATCCACAAGTTACATTGTCGAATATCATTCAGCAGGTAATGTTCGTTGTGGTTAATTTTCGCCGTATTTGCATTTTTTTTTTCAACCACACATTCAAGACAAGGGATGTGCAAAATGGTGTTTGTGAGAAATCTGTCTTTCCAAAAAGCGCGAATTTAAAGCACTACAAATCAAACTTAAAGACGGATAGAAGGCCACTCTCTTACACTATCGGCTCATTACATTCACCTCTGTTATAGGCTGGGACTACTTTCAACTACTTCTACTTTAACTCAAAGACATAGTTCACCAATTACATTTACAATAGCTTGGGTTTCTTTGGTTTTAATGAAAGATAGTAAAGATTTCAGTCATTTGTTTTACATCAAGCTTTCAAATTCATAATTTATGACTGTATAAAATAAGGCTGCCGGGTTTGGTAAAAAATCTTGACATTGAGCCTTTTGCAGAGATGTAAAGTGAGTGTAAGGAATGACAACTCTGCGAAGGAGATTGAAAGAGAGCATCAGTTGATAATTGGAATTTAGGTGTAATTCAAAATAAGGCACCATTTACATTTGACAAAAATAGAATCTTGGGGTAACCAGCTTAGGCCGGTCGGTGGTAAAACTTAATTTTCTGCTAGGGGTTAAAACTAGGTAGTTTGATTGCAGATGTTACTTAAAATTTTTGACCATAATACAAGAACTTGCATTATCGCTGTTTTGATAAACGAAAATGTTTAGAGTTTGGCTGGTAAGCATCAAATAATTTTATACTGTTATCGGCATTTAGACCATGCAAGTATTTGATGCCGACTTTTTTTTAATAACAAGTGATAACCACGTTACGGATGTAACCATCACCCGTTGAAACTTGTGCGAAAGTAAAACGGTCCATGCAATGAATTTTCATTTGATCGTAGCTTTAACCATAGGATCTGACCCCAAAATCAACAGCGTTCAAAGACACCGAAAGTAAATCAGTCTTAACAACTAATAATTGAATGTCACCGTGACCTTTCGACACCTATGTCAGAAGCTGCCATCTACCGTCCATGAGCAGTCGACACGTTTGGCGGCATTAGGTCAAACAGTTCTTCAGTTATTGAACAAATAACAATTTTTAAAAGATAGGTCAAAATGATATTGACCTTTCGACCCATAAAATAATAATGATAATAATTATAATAAAAGTTGGCGATTGTGGGAGAAACCGTTTATTATTTTTACAGAACAAAATTTTTAATTAATGTCCACTGTAACATTGACCCTAAAAGTTAAATTTGGGCCATGTCATTACAACAAATGATATATATACATCGTAAATAGTGTGGCAGATTTGGTTTGGAAAGAATAGCCTCAACCAGGACTTGAACCTCGGACCTCCGGCTTACCGTTCCAACGCTCTACCAATTGAGCTACCGAAGCCGCTGGTAAGATTAAATAGTAATTGATGAAAATCCAACATGTAACACAAGATCACCATGACATTGAACAATGATGTTTGATCTAAATAGGTCATTTACCGAATCATAAGGTGTCATGACTTGACAGCAATACAGACCTGTTGGTTTGAGTATTATTTAAAAATCTAACCAAAAGCTCTGCGATTACCTTAACACACAAAACCTCCTATATTGACACCGTTTATGCCGGTAAATCGCGAATCATACCAGGTTAGCCAGTATGTATGGCATACGGTTAGCACAATAATTACTTAATTTATAGGTTTAACTGTTAAACCCATAGTTTAACAGACTTAAACTCAGGGTTTAAGAGTCTCAATCCTATAGTTTCAACTTTTCGGAATTAAAACTATAGTTTAAGACCTTAAGCTATATGTTTAACAGTTAAACCCTATGTTTAACAGTTAAACCCTATGTTTAAGACTCTTAAAGCTATAGATTAAACTTTATTTCTCTTAAACATATAGATTAAGGTCTTAAACTATAGGTTTAACTGTTAAACCCGTAGTTTAAGACTTCATTTCACTGTTTTCTCTTAAACCTATAGATTAGGACTTTAAACCATTGGTTTCAACTTTTTTGCTTAATCCCCTAGATTAAAGTTTTATTTTTCGTGTTTTTTTCTTAAAACTATATGATTAAGAGATTAAAATTCTTAAACCCTTAGATAGAAGTCTTAAACTATGGGTTTAAGCGCCGTTTGCACATTAATTACAAAACAGAAAAAAAGTTATGCACTTTTAATAATGCAGAAGGTATTTTACATTAAGAAAAAATGTTATTATTTGAGAATCCATTATTGACTTAAATTGTGGATTTTTTTAGTTTAAATGTTAAGACTGTGGAAATAAAACCGTAAAAAGTCTTATTTAATGATCAACGTAGCACGCTGTATATTCTGCAATTCTTTTACTAAATTACTAACATCCGATATTACCTATTTGGATTTCATTTTTTAAAATAATAATTTCGCAAAATCTTGGAGTGTGTATTACCTTTATTCTAAACGATATCGCGTATTTACATGCTTTTATTTCCACAGGTTTAATTTATGATTGATAAACTTTGTATCAAACGTTCATCAATAAACTTTTGATATTACAGATTAATTATAGTATTGTTATATGAATATGGATTTAATAAGTTAAAACCAAACTCAGGAAAAAAGAGAAACTGCTGGAGTATACTGTTGAGTTTCTTTGAACAGAAAAAAAGGATCCATAATCGCTTCATCAACTTGGTTTCTCCTTGTCCGCAGCATTCCTTTCAATGCCCTTGCGAGTTTTAAACGAAATTATCCGTGAGGAAAATGTAACATACTCTCTAGACCTGTCAAAGTCAACTGTCACTTAGATAACAAAGCAAAAATATGAATCACATCCTCTCCAAGATTTTAAAACCCTCGATATGTTATACATACTGCTACTTCCGCTTAAAAAACAACAACAACTTCTCACGTGGTTACAAACTCGAAAAATGATTGGATACCTCTTAAACCATAGGTTTAACAGTTAAACCCGTATTTTAAAGTCTTAACTATATAGTTAATAGATTTTGAGGATTATTGTGCTTATTAAACTTTAAAGTATATGATTAACTGTTAAACTACGGGTTTAAGAGTTCAATCTATAGGTTTAAAGAAAATTTACTTAAAACTATGTATTTAAGTCTCTTAATACCATAGTTAAATGTAATTTTGTCGAAAATCTCTTAAACCTATAGATTAAAGTCTTAAACTATACAATTAACACTTAAACATAGGGTTTAAGCTGATAAACCTGTAGTTTAAGAAACATTCTGCACAATTTTCTCTTAAACCCATAGTTTCAACTCTTAAACTATATGTTTAACAGTTAAACCCTGGGTTTAAGTCTGTTAAACTATGGGTTTAACAGTTAAACCTATAGTTTAAGTTATTATTGTGCTAACCGCATGCCATACAGTGTGCGTATTTTGACATTATCTAGCTAGGAAAAAGAGAATCTATCATTGGTATTCGGCGAAGATCAAGGTATCTCAACCCGAGGGTAATGCTTTCCAGACGGAAACGAGGCTGTGCCGAGTTTCCGCCTGGAAAGCATTGCCCGAGGGTTGGGATACCGCGATCTTCGCCGAATACCAATGATTTTTCTCACTTACACCTTTGAAGATTTAAACAAAGTTCTTTAAAATTAAAAAAAACGCAAACTTTTAGAGAACTATTTCTTTTGCGTAACTTCCAGTAGGAACGGTAAATCAGCCACGAATACAAAGTCCCAGTCAAAGTTTATCAACCATAACATGTAGGCCTTCAACAATATCGTTACAAATAAAAGAAAGGAAAAGAATCGTTTTTTCATTGAATGAAAACAGCTGGTTTATCCTTTGAAAACGGATCTGCGATTTTTAAGGTTATTCGTGATTTCGTCACAATTCAAAAAAATTGAATTGTACATACCAGTTGAAATATCCCGATTAAACAGCAGTATATTTTCTATTTTATTCTCCATTCACTTTCTTCATAGATCCTGATGTTTAACGAAGCTCGCAACAGCGGTATAAGAATGAAACACTCTAAAAAAAAATAGCATTTTCAGACTCATACCACGATAAACACTTCAAAGTTCCAGCGTTGAGAATTTAGCAACCTCCGAGTGGATACTTTCCAAATGATTTTTGAAATAAATCCTGATAAAACAAAATCAACAGCTTGCTCTGTTTGAAAAAGTAAACATTCGTTTAATTACGTCACATAATGAACTTAAATGACGTAGTAATAAGCATCATGACGTAGGCTAAATCAATAATGAAAGTGCTCAATTAATACGGTGCTCAATAATAAGAAAGTACGCGAGCACGCGGAGTGTTAGATAAGGCCATGCGAGATATAGAGGATATTTGTTTTTACCAGTGTAAGATAGAAATATATTTCACCGAGTGAGCTCCGGAATTGGTATTTTCACGAGTGGCGAAGCCACGAGTGAAAATACATAATTCCGGAGATCACGAGTGAAATATGTTTCTATCTTATACTGGTAAAAATAAATTTTCTTTTTATTTTATGCTTTTAGTACATAATTTGTGTAAATTAGACAGAAACATTGCATGAAATGGCGCCAAAAACGTTTGTCTTCGACGTGACGTCATGACGTCATATGACCAAACTTGAGTCCGATTTCTAAACGTTCTCATTCGGAATGTTATGTGCGTTTGGGTACCAACGTCAAAAAAACAGTGAAAATAAAAATGATATTCCACTGTTTGAAAACAGTGGAATACCACTTTTATTTCACCGGGAAAATTCTATATTTCACTGAAAAGCATAAAATAAAAGGAAATCTCACACGGCTAAAAATAGAGATTTTTCTGTCTAGTAAGTGAGAAAAACACGATTAAATATGAATCAACAAGGAATTAAGGAGACATTTTCTTCTGATGTTGATTGCAATCTATTAACCGGTTTCAGAATTGCTTCAGAAATGAATTGAGACGGAAAATGGGTTATTTTATTACGGGCTAGAATCTCATTAATTGGTGACAAATATAGGGCCTAACTGTTAAAACTGCATTTTTGGAAATCACACACCACGTTAAGAATTTAACTCTGAAACAGCAAAGGCACATTTTCGTTTATGATCAATACACGTCTTTCTGTGACTAAATGTCTTTCCACATCCACACGCATACCGATGTGGTCCGTGCACAGACAGCATGTGTTCCTTCATATTACGCTCATCATAAAACCCTTTCTGGCAAAACGGGCACATGTGGTTTCGTGGTCGGAATTCTTCGGCACATTTTTTCTGATGCTGCTCAATATGGATAAACTGTTTAAAGCAAATGTTACAAGTAGATCTCTCCTGGTGAACTTTTTCATGTCTCCTTTTGCTATATTTTGTAATAAACTCTTTATTGCACCAATTACATGGATACCGGATGTTCTCGTGCACAGATTGGATGTGTTTTTTCAAGGCATCCCTGAAAACGAAACTGGCACCACACATGTCACATATTAACCTGTCTTTTTCTCCTCCATGGCATGATCGCACGTGCTCCTTAAGGTCATGGCGCCGGAAGTAAGTGCGCGGACAAAGGTCACACAGGAAGTCTCTGTTGCTATGGGATACTTTATGTTTAGACAGAGTCGAATGGCTGCTGAACGTCTTAAAGCAGATGTCACACTGTGGTCGTTCTTGATCACCAGCAGTAGAGTCCTAAAAATAAAAAAAAATCCATAATTATGAAATATTTGCGTAGCTTGGCGCTGTTGCATTATGAGTTGCACAACAAAATAAAGGACCTCCAGCGCATAGGACTACGTCATTTCCAGAAATAACACCATAAACTAAAATGAAAATGTTCTTTACAAACTAAACTGCACGCATATAAAAGTATAATTTAATTAAGAAATATAAGGTGTATGACATGAATTTCAATGAGTTTGAAGGGGAGATGTGTTTCTTATTTAGGTCATGAAATGAACAATGAAAATGTTTTTACTGACTTAACTGCACTAATAAGTATAATTTAAGGGCTCGCCTCACTCCTCCCAATCATATTCATCGATAAAAAGAAAATTATCAAAATCTCAATAATGGCAAAATGCCGTTTAATGAAACTTTGCACAAATGAATGTTACTAATGTAGCTTGATTTTGCATACAGTAAGACACATTAGAATAGTAAAGAAAACAAGATAGACCTTAAAATTCCTTAAAATTCTATTTACATAAATTCACAAAAACTAAGCGATACAAAACATAATTTTAAATTTCCACGTGAGTGCAATGTTACTGACAAGAAAATGTTGTGTACTTTGTTAAAAACTTTCAACTACTTAAATAGAAATAAGTGATTGTCATCCGTTTACGCGACCAGGAAGAGACCAGAAATTGAAGGTCAAACACACTTTTACTAATATCTCGTAAAGGTTACATATATAAGTCACGAGAACACAATAAATTGTTGCCAGTATCAAATTACTCATTTGGGCATTTAAAATGATGTTTTGTGTTGTTTAGTTTTTGTGAATTTATGTAAATAGAAATTGAGGGCATTTTTAGATCTCGCTATTTTTCTTTACTGTTCTAAAGTGTCTTACCATCTGCAAAATAAAGAAACATTAATAAAATACATTTGTGCAAAGTTTCATTTAACAGAATTTTGCCGTTATTGAGATTTTGATAATTTTCTTCTTATCGATGAATAGGATTGGGAGGAGTGTGGCGAGCCCTTAAGAAAGAAAATTTATTACTACAAATTGACGTGTATTTCTAGGAATTTCAAAGGGGAAATGTGTTTCTTAATTAGGTCATAAAACCATTAACATAAGTAACCACTGACAAACCAAATGACTGCGTATTTACCGTTTAAACTGCATTAAACTGCATTAAAGAAATATAAAATAATTGGACAACTATTTTTTGGTAGCTTAAAAGGGGGATTGGCTGTTTTTTGCTGTTTTTCTTTTCAAGGAAACGAAAAGGGGAAATTGTTATCAAAATTACATGCATATTTCTAATGGTTTGTTTTCATTTCATGTCACACACATAACCATAATGCAATTATTTGTGGTTGAAATGGAACATACAAGGGCAGTCTTAGGGTAGCTATATGAAACTTTCGAACTTTCTGGCCAATGTCTCCAAGAAATCAAAAATGGCTTCAAGCAACCCCTGTGAAACCCATCTGGACCTCTTTCTGACAACTCATGACATGAAATATACAAATTTTAGCCCGTTTTCTAAACGTTCTCATTTGTTATGTTATTCGCGTTTGGGTACAAACGTGAAAAAATCAGTGTAAAAATGATATTCCACCGTATGAAAACAGTGTTGAACATTTAAGCAGTTTGAATATCACACCGGGAAAACTCTATAATTCACTAAAAAGCATAAAATAAATTGTGTCGTTTTTCATATTGGATCTGCCCAACTCACTATAAATCAAATTAGCGTTTTAGACTTGACCCTTAACAAAAAAATAAAATATGCATATCAGGAATTGCCACAAACAGAAAATAGCCTTTCAGCAAAGCCAAAAAGTACAGGGCCCAAGATCATAAAACTAAGTTTTGAGATCAGTCTCAAATCTCAAGCATCTGATTGGCTGAAATGGCGACTGGTCGCCATTTCAGCCAATCAGATGCTTGAGATTTGAGACTGATCTCCAGATTTAGTTTTATGATCTTGGGCACAGACAACGAGAGCAAGAGTTTAGAGAACTAACTTCAAATCAGACGCCACAAACAGGGATAAAGAGAACCGGGATTACCACCCACCTAAGAATTGTCAGTGGCCAAACAATTTACTACAGGGGGTTTTAAACCAGGTTCTAGGATGAACCAACCACACACTTGCCCCAATCTGTTCTCATATATGAACAAACAACTAATAGTTGTCTTGGTGAAATAACTCCAACCCACCCGTCCGGTACTGTAAATGTACACTTTTTCAACATTTTTCTCATTGATGAAACCACCGACGACTCCAGTTCCATAATGTAAAATAGGTAAAATTCGTTTATCAAACAATTCTGATAAATTACTTGTTTTAATATCTTGGAATTTAAACAAACACGAATTTAACTTAAAAATATATATAGTTTTGTATTTGATCGTATCACACTTCTGTAGTTTATCAAAAAGCTCCACCACTACCAAAAACTGAAGTCCCGTAAAATGTTAGTTCCTCCAATGTTTCTGTCATACATGAACTGAATCTTTTGTCTAATTTTCCATTTTTTTTTCGTAATAAATTATATGAAATTTTTCATACCAGTAAAATTTCCATCTCAAACAGAATTCAGGTAATATATCTCCATATTTGTTATCTGGTTTCTATTCTTAGAAAACATCTTTTTTATCTCAGAATAAATCCGTAAATACTCGGTTATAAGACGGGGATTTTTCATTGAAATAGCCTTAAAAGTCGGGGTCCCTCCTATAAGCCCGGTTAACAACAAGGCTTTACTTTTTGCAGGAATTCAAAGTTTCTCATAAAAGTATATGAATTATTAAAATCTTGCCAATATAAGAACTCCAATATCTATTCCTTTAAATGTCTAATAGACAACTAAAATCATCACGATGTATTTTGATGCTTTATTCTAGATTTCACATGTTTATAACTGGATTGAATAACGTTTAGTATCATTCCACCCCTTTTACCCCAAATTTTGATAATTTGTACCAAAAAACATCTTAGACTTTAAATCAAAAGCTTTGGTGAAATCTACAAATTCTATTTTTTCATACTTAGATGTACCACAGACCATGATAATATGATAAATCTCTAGGTATAAAAATAGTTATTGCAATTTGTTCATGATTTTATATGAAAAAAAAGAGCTGCAAGTTTTTTTTCTGTCTGAAATAGTTTTTGCCCAAGGAAAAAGAGGATGGGTCACATGAGGGGTTGGGGGTACCAAGGAATCCACTAGTGTGTCATTTAGTACTTTTGTTTAAATATTTATCTGTTGTAGTAAAGAATGTGACTCCACAACAACTGCTCACCATATTCACGTCACCTTTTTGAAGAGTGGACTTAAAAAACTGCCTTGGCCATATTTCTGGAAAATTTCAAAGTCATTTCTTAAAAGTTTAGGTGTATATAAATATTTCCCTTTGGGCATCTAGTGCCATATTATTTTAAACTATTAGTTCAGAACTAGATTTTGTGCAGCAGATCTATCTGTTATGATGATTTATACATACAAACAATAATTCTTCATTATGCTCTATCAATATTCAACTCACTCAACTCTTGAACCATGCCCTACAGCTCATTATTCAAAATTGTTTGTTAAAATCCAAAACATCATCATCTCCCTGATGAAAAAATATAACTCTTTAATTTCCTTACAAAACTTACAATTATCTATAACTTTCTTATGTTTATTATATAAATGATTTTATCACACATTTTCACAGAATGCTATTTTTAACATGAAATATATAATAAGCAATGTTGTTTGCTCATCTTTATGATATCAACTTTCCAAAGGCACCTATGCCAAAGATCATAAAATTAAATCTGGAAACCAGTCTCAAATCTCAAGTATCTGATTGGCTGAAATTGCAACCAGTTGCCATTTCAGCCAATCAGATGCTTGAGATTTGATACTGGTTTCCAATCTTAGTTTTATGATCTTGGGCACTTATTCCTGACTAAGGTCATATTACCTCTACAGTACTAGGAAAATACACTAAGAAATACATGTACATTATAAATATGTATTGTTAAAAATTAGATAGGATCATATACAAAAATAACAACAACAAACAAAAAAAAAACTAACAAAACAAACCAGCATGGTGTTTTAAGAAGTAATATAAGTATAAAATGGGTGTTCAGAGAACACTTGTGCTGCCACGTCAGAACAAAACAACAACTAAAATTTGATGAAAGAAATACATGACTTGTTTTAAGAAATGGCAAAGTTTTACACAACAATAAATTTTGGTGACAAAATCCAAGTACAAAAAGGGGCACAACTGCCAAATGCAAACCTGCCTTATAAATTTTGGCTTCATCACGGCCCTAATCTCATAAGAAAAATAATTTTAAAGGTTGATGAGGAAATATAAAGAAATGTTTAAGTAACAGCCATTTTTTCATTACAAAATCCAAGTACAGAAAGGGGCATTACTATGCCAAATGTGATCTTGACCTAACGATTCTGGGTCATCACAAACCTGATTTTACAAGCAATGAACTTTTTAAGGTTAATGAAGAAATATTAATAAATAGCAAATTTTTAGCCAACATTAAGTTATTGTGAAGGACAAAAGCAAGGACAAAGTTGTTACAATGTATCTCCTTTTTTTTGAAAGAGTGAAGTAAAAATGACAGCAAGATAATGGTACAACAAACACAAATCATAAAATTGGATTAGCAATTCTGCTTGTCTCGGCAATTTTGAAAAAAAAAAATTTTAACAATTAATGTAAAATTCTGTGTCTTCTTGGACATTACATTTATAGGTTTTCACAACAGACTATTTTATATGAATTTTTCTTTATATATTTTGTTTGTGTAACAAATAGTAAATTAACTTAAGGATTAAAACAATATTATTTGCATTTGTCAGAGATGTTCAAACTGCTTAAATGTTCAACACTTAATTAAACAATTCAAATGTTTCTTATATCCTAATGAATGCAGTAAATCAATGAGGAGGGGTTGTACTATTAGTCACATTTGCAATGAGTGCAGCGCCAGATCAGCAAGATCATAAAGCATGGTCTGATCAAGGTCTACACTGCTATACAATTCAAAAATATCTGTTAACCCTTTCCTCCATAGAATTATAGGTTATTAGACGTTTTACTGTACAATACGGGAATATATTTGGACGAGTACACAGCTTGAAAAGTCGTATTGGACGAGCCATTGGATTGCTTTTGTACCTGAAGCGTTTCCCACATTCTTTAGATACAAATCTCTCACTTAAAACATCAATACACACTTTAAAATGCCACTGAAAGAAGACATTTTGAACAAACTGCATGCCAGATTTGGGACACAATGATTTTACAGCATCCTGTAGTTTTCTCTTGTGTCAAATCAGATGATTCTTCGTCAAGATTCCTTGTCCACTTTCCTGGCATATTTGACTCAATATTCCATGAGAGAGTACATTATAATGTCTTTTCAAGATTTTCTTACAGTTAAAATGTTTTGTCACATTAGTCAAACATATAGAGCGAGCTGGGATTTCATATGAACTTCTATTTTGTGTCTGGACATATTGATTTTTTTTCAAGAATTCTTTGCCTCATAGGTTGCACTTTACAGTTCAGGCCTCACCAGGGAAATCAGACTTGATCTGAAATAAAGAGATCAAATAACTGTCATAAAAGAAAACATTCTGTAAAAAACATTGTTAGAGCTATGCCATGTGAAAATAGGGGCCTTAACCCTTTACTCCATATATACACATTTTATAGCATGTGCGACCAGGTTAGATCTAGATCAGCCAGCACATCTGTGATGTCTAATCCGGATCTACATTGGTCGCATCTTGTGCCCAAGGTTATAAAACTGAGCATGGAAACCAGTCTCAAATCTCAAGCATCTGATTGGCTGAAATGGCGACCAGTCGCCATTTCAGCCAATCAGATGCTTGAGATTTGAGACTGGTTTCCAAACTCAGTTTTATAACCTTCAGCCCAGGACAGAAATAACCTTATAAATCTGAATGCCAACATAACAGATTCAGATCAGACAGCATGAATGTGTCACCTGATCTGGATCTATACTATTCGTCTACCATTTATCCGTCAATCATTATTTTTCTTTTTATCTTTACTTGCATGTAAATCAAGTCTTTATTTCTGATGAAATCATCATCAACCGATCGAAATATATAAAATTGATTGCTTCTAGATTCATTTTGTTATATTTTGCCAAGAAGCAAACTGTGTAGATCCTGATCAGAGGGCATGGATGTGCTGGCTGATCTGGTCTGAAGGTTATAAAGCTGAGATTAGAAACCAGTCTCAAATCTCAAGCATCTGATTGGCTGAAATGGCGACTGGTCGCCATTTCAGCCAATCAGATGCTTGAGATTTGAGACTGGTTTCCATGCTCAGTTTTATAACCTTGGACACTGGACCAACAGTGTTTGCACATGTGATGAAACTATTACTGTTAAATTATTTTATTTCGCGGGAGTTTAATTTTCACGTAATTTGCGCTACGGCAAGAGCCCAAAATTCAACCCCAGCAAAATTAAACAATTTAACAGTGTTTCTTTACAGGAAAATAGTTGCGCAAATTTATGCCACAGTGAGTTTGTAATTTACGGGTTTTGCACGAAAATTTGTCCCAGCAAAATTAAGTGATAGTACAGTAAATATGAAAGATGAATATGAGAGCTTTGTGATAGGCCCTAGAAATATATATTACTCTTTTACCTGCTGGAAGAAACTAGTTGTGCCAGTTTCACCATTTGCATAAGGCCTTGTGCACTTTCAGAGATGACCGCCAACCGAATGCCTTTCCACAATTTAAACACGTATGTCGTGGTGTTCCATGTTTGCCGTCTTTGTGACTTTTTAGACTGTCTTTAGTTGTAAACACTTTACAACACAGGTCACACACAAACTTATCAGCCTCATCAATGTTTGCTTCAGGATTTGACGTACACATCCTCAGGTGGCGCTGTAGAGAGGAGTGACCTTGGAACTTTTTCTCGCAAAAGGAGCACTCGACAAACGTCACTTTTTCGTGCTGGGCACAGTGAAATTTGAACTGAACCGTCTGATTGAAACCCCTTTGGCATACTGTACATGTATATCGGTACTTCTGTTCATGGTTCATTCGGTGCAACGACAGTCCGTACTTGGTTTTGAACTCTTTTCCACAATGCTCGCAAATAAGCAAATCTAAGGTCGTCTCAGACAAAGGCCACCCAGGCTTGTTTTTATGCACTCTAAAATGGCGGTTTAAATTGGACTTGCTATTTGTTCGATAATTACAAATTTCACATGCATGCTTCAGTCTCTTATTTAGTTTATCATAATCTATGACTGAAACAGCTAGCTTCTTCTGTTTTGTACTTGCCTTCGTGGTCTGAAAAAGAAATAAAACATTCTTTAAACATTTTAATATGCAGCAGTCAAAAGAAATCAGAATTCATATCATGTTGTGGAAGTGTAATTCTTAACCTTATATGTCACGGGATATGGCCATTTTCTGTGGGCGAACTGTGTAGATCCAGATCAGCAGGCACATCCATGCTGTGTGTTCTGGATCTACACTGTTAACTTTTAGATTCTTTGGATTATTTCTGATAAGATGTAGATCCAGATAAGATGGCACAGATGTGCTGACAGTTACTGATTTATTAGAAAAATTGGTCGAATTTAACAGGCATATTGGAAAACTAAAAGATAGGTGGCAGCATTTTATGCATTCAAACTGATTTGCTCAAAAAATGGGTTGGACTATAAACAGTTATAAAACATTAAGATTAGAATGAAATGAATTTAATTTAACAGAAACAGAAGAATAGCATATTTCTAGGTTCCAAATGTTCATTTATATGTACGCGTAATTCGTTTATTTAGTTGAATGCCCGCTTTATTAACTGATTTTGTGAATTTATATTCTGTGGGTGTCAGTATTCTAAATGATTTTGAGCAGTCTGTTGTCTATCATTTTGAATGAAGTTTTACAAATAAATCAGTTAGTATCCATTGCATGGTTTATTAAAAGTTTTAGGGCAATAGCCCAAAAATCAAGCCAGTAATGCCCCAGTACGAAGGTGTATACTTAGAAAAGTTGTTAAGTGTATATATGGAGTTAATGGTTAATGAATTCCCTATTCTGTCACATAAGGAAATCACATAAAATACAGAGGTAAAATGGTATGATCTTTCCACAATTACAGCAAAACTAATTTACTTAATGGGTTAACTGCAAGATAGTTGTAACTATATATGAATAAAGGTTGCAGTTACAACAGTTTTGCTCTCAACCAAAAATATATTTCAATTGCATATAATTAATATTTGCACAATTTACACAGCTGATGGAACATCATGGTGTACTGTGTTTTAGTTACTCTTAGAAAATAAAGTGAATATTCTTAGAACAGGAAATCACTTCTATACTTCCATTAACTGCCGACCTTAATAAGACATTAGTTTAAACTTATTTATTTTACATCGATTGTGAAACAAGTTATTCCAACTTATATTAATCACACTCGATGACTGCTTCCTGGGTTTCCAACCAGTAATCGCGCCAAATGTGGATTGAGGAAACTGCAGACGAACCTCATCCCTGGTGGGACTCGAACCCGCAGTCTCCTGATCTGGAGTCCAATGCTCTACCCCTAGACCACTGATCTTCCAATCATGCTGGAGCAGATCCAGAGGTTCAGTACGGTTGCTTGAACCCCTGTTGGGGCACCAATATTTAATGTTCAAGAGGATTTTCGCCAGAAAGTTCGAAAACATCATGTAACTACCCTAAGACTGCCCAAAAATATTCCCATTTCTCTATAAATTGCATCTGACAATGAATTCATGTTACTTTATTGTTAGCTTAGAATGGACTCAAAATACAGCCATCTTGTCATATCAACTTGTTACATTACAAGAGCGTGTTGGAAACAAAACAATGCTTGACTATTCTAAAAGTAATACATCTTGAAACTGAAGTGGTAATAGATATTAAAGTATATATTTGTGCAGTCTGGTCAGGATCTAAACTAGTCTCTTTTAAACAAAGAAGCAAACAGGGCTGAAGGTTATAAAACTGAGTTTGGAAACCAGTCTCAAATCTCAAGCATCTGATTGGCTGAAATGGCGACTGGTCGCCATTTCAGCCAATCAGATGCTTGAGATTTGAGACTGGTTTCCATGCTCAGTTTTATAACCTTGGGCACAGAGAAGATCCAGTTCAGACTGCATGGATGTGATGGCTAATCTGAAATTAAACTGGTTGAGAGTTATATAAGCTGCGTTAATGAATTTAAGGGTAAAGTGGCGTTCATTGAAAACTGTGTCACAATATTCCTTAAGTTTTATATAAAGTTACATCTACACTGTTTGTCCATGTGAGAAAAGTCCTATCTATTGAGTGTAACAGTTCTGCATAACAACTATTATAGTTATCTATTGTTTTATTTTTCTATTAAACAGTAATTATTTTGTTTTCTTTTTCTATAAAACAATATACAATACAAGAACAATTCTATAATCACTATTCAGTAATACAAATGAAAGCAGTAACAAAAACTTCAAAACAGGTACAGCCGTTGGATCTAAACTGACCACTTCTTTAACCCTTTCCTCCATATATAAGCATTTTTACATATGTGCCACCAGTGTAGATCCAGATCAGCTGGCACATCCGTGCCATCTGATCAGGATCTGCACTGGCCGCATTTTGGTTAGAGATAACCTTACAAATAAAAAAGCGAACAGTTTAGATCCTTATCAGACAGCACGGATGTGCAGGCCGATCTGGATCTAAACTGTTCGCCCTTGCAATAAAGGTTTATCTATGGAGGAAAGGGTTAAGCATTCTGATTGGTCACATGTTAGATTTAACCCTTTATTCCATAAATACACCTTTAATGAATGGGCGAACAGTCTAGATCCAGATTAGATGTTCTGTCTAATCAGGAGCTACACTTATTAGATTTTTTTTTTCTGAGCAATTAACAACCGGTGAAGATACAGACTTGACAACAAACTGTAGATGTGAGGGCTGATCTGGATTTACACAGCTTTTGCCAATGTGATAAAAGACATACATACTCATGCAGGGATTTAAATAGCTTTTGAAAACCAGGGGTCATCTGACCCCAACTGAGAAATTTCAAGGGTTCATAATCAGATCGTCATGCATCTGTCTTATCTTGCATTCACTTAACTGTATTACTTATAATAATGATTTAACTTCAACTTAATTTATTTTCAAGGGTCAAATTAGTATTTACTTTATATTTAAAATGCAAAAGACTCAAAGTTAATCTTTTTTAATGAAAAATTTGAACACTTTTCTAAAACTGTCCTGCATCAAAATGACCCCAGGCTCTGAATCAAGTGCGGTCAAAAGAAGGAAGATTCAAATTTGCATACATCAATATGCAAGAATCTGCATCAATTGAAATCCCTGCACATGTATATATGGAGTAAAGGCATAACAATATGACTAGACATCCCTTCTTCTAATGACAAACAGTTAATAATCATTGTATCATAAAGTTTCTATGATCTTTTTTTCGTTTTGTGATAAAGTCATTTCACATTTGAATTGAAGTTTGACAAAAGTTATTTTGTATTTTGCTTTACATCCATTTAAAGGAAACAAATTTCATTCAGGATTTTTTTCCACATGATATTTCATATTTTGTTTATACATGCAGTAATAAAAAAAATTTCCTACCAGTAAGTTGTTATTTTGTTTTATTCTGCATGCAAAGAAAGCGACAAACCCTATTAAATTCCAGCAACATTCTTCTTATATTTGTATTTAGAAGTAACAATTACCTCCCTTTCTTATCAATACTGTTTAACTATTGCCTCCCTTTTATTCAATACTGTTTAACTTTAACCTCCCTTTCATTGCAATACAGTTCAACTTTAATCAATGGGATATTGCGATTACCAAAGGGTGAACATTGAAGATCTGGATCAACTGGCACATCCATGTTTTATGTTTAGGATCTATTGCTGTTATTTCTTACCAAGATCAACTCGTGTAGACCTTGATCAGATGGCACAGATGTGTGGCTGATCTGCAACTACACTGTCTGCACAGGTGATAAAACTTGTATATATGGAGTAAAAGGGTTAACCCTTTCCTGTACAGACACACCTTAATTGCTTGGGCGAACAGTTTAGATCCAGATCAGCCGGCACATCCGTGCCATCTGATCAGGATCTAAACTGTTCGCTTTTAGATTTATTAGGTTATTTCTGACCAAAATGCGACCAGTGCAGATCCTGATCAGACGGCACGGATGTGCACATGCGTAAAAATGCGTATCTATTAAGGAAAGGGTTAAAGTGAATTGAAGGGGCATGATATGAAATGATCAGAATCATTTCTGACAGGAACATAAAATCTGGTAAAAATTCTGGCTTGTTTGCACATCATTGCAGACAACAAAAAGTTCAGTTTATAGTATTTAATATATTGTGTAATTCTAGTAAGCATAAACATGAACAAAGCATACCTAACATGTGCCTTATTAACGAGGGCAAGTCAGCACCACATGTCATTTCACAAATAGTAGATAACATATAAAATTATACTGAGCCAAAAGATCCCTGCTGCCTGATCAGGATCTGCACTGGTCGCATTTTTGGTTAGAAATAACCTAACAAATCAAAACACAAACAGTTTAGATCCTGATCAGATGGCAGGGATGTGGCGGCTGATCTGGATCTACCCTAGCAATAAAGGAGTATCTATGGAGGAAAGGGTTAATCCATGGGAAAGGACGTTATCCAAAGGGCAACCAGTGGTAGATCCAGATCTGTAGGCACAGATTCTGATCAGTATCTACACTGTTCGCTTTAGATTCATAAGGTTATTTCAGACCAAGTAGTAAACAGTGTAGATCCAGATCAGATGGCACAGATGTGCAATCTGATTTCAAACTACACTGGTTGCACATGCAATATAACCTGTATATATGTCGTAAGTTACTACAAGTATGTTCAATAACTTATCAGTTGCCCAGATACTCTGCACAGTGACTCTTTGTCTTATGCTTGTGACGGCTAGATCTGTATCTAAACGTTTTCCCACATTCATTACACGGGAAAACTTTCTGCGTATGATGAGCTTCCTTATGCTTGGCAAGGTTATCTTTCCTCGTAAATACTTGATCACAAATCTTACATTTAAACCCTTCACTTTCCTTGGTATGTTTCTTTTTATGCCTTACTAAACTTGTTTGAAACCCAAATGAGGCCCCACATATGTTACACTCGTAGGGCTTTAGAGCACTGTGTTTGTTCATGTGACCTTCAAACGCATGCTTCTGCATGAAGGTCATGGCACAAAGTTCACACTGAAAATTAAACTGGTTGTTATGTTGCATTTTATGTTGGTTTAAACTTCTCTTAAACTGAAATGTTTTCCCACATTGATCACAATAATATAGCGAGCTGTGACATCGTAAATTATGGTCTTCCAGAGATTGTTCGTCATCATACGCCACGCTGCACGCCTTGCACCTGTAAACTGGTGAGGTACTGTGGATATTTTTCACATGTCGTTTCTTTGCAAAATTACTCAAAAATTGTTTCCCACAATGCTCACAAGTACAGAATTTTCTATTGCTTCCGTCTGCTGCATTCCTCTGACTTCCTGTCAGATAAATTCCAGTAAAATCACTTCCTGTGAGGTCACTTCCTGTAAGGTCACTTCCTGTCATGCCCTCTTCAACAAGATCATATGGACTTTCTATTTTTGTGGTAACATTGTCCCTAACAGATAAACCCACCGCTTGTGTTAGTCCAGCAGACGACACAAACCTGGAACCCACCTGAAAAGTTTCAAACATTCATTAGAATATGACAGGAAAGTAAAGTTAAACCAGTTACACCTTAAGACCGTAAAAAATATACCTTATTGCATGGATAAAAAGTGTACATCAAGATTAGCCAGCACATCTAAACTGTTTGCTGTTAGATTCTTTATGTTATTTTTCTTTACAAAAAAGCGAACAGTGTAGATCCAGATCAGAAGGTTTTGGCTGATCTGGTTCTACACTGGCTGAATTGTGCTGGCTGACCTGGTTCTACACTGATCGCACATGCGCTAAAATTGTACAGAGTTAGCACTGTTATTGTTACACCTAAATTGTGCATCAAAGCATTACAATTTACTCCATGGATACCACTTTTATCCCGTTTGGACTAGGGCAGATCAAGATTTGCCTATATATCCATGAAGGCTTTTAGGATCTACTCTTTTCACTTTTAGAATCACTAGTATTAGATTATTTCTGACCAGGAGGCAAGCAGTGTAAACTGATCAGACTGCACAGGTGTGTCTCCTGATTGGTCCATGGGATATAAGCCATATCGAATGAAGTTGAGATCAAATTGGTATTTCGATATATAGTATATTGTAGATCTAACTAACCTTTGTCACACATTTACAATTTGTAACAACAATAATATGCAGATCTAAACAATGTTTACACCTAAAAATAGTAAATAGCCTCGTAAATGAAAGTAAGTAATTGATTTGAGGTCACCGTGACCTTCATCAGAAGCTTGAGATTTGAGACTGTTCTCCAATCTTAGTTTTATGATCTTGGGCCCTGTAGGTCAAACCATTATTCGGTTATTGATTAGAAACCATTATAGATAGCCAGTTGACATTCCACATTCAAACTGAAAATTCATCAATAAAATCAAAAATTATCAAAATCTCTCAAAAGGCAAACTGCAGTTCAATAAGTTTTACACAAACTGGAATTTAGCGTTCCTCAGAACATATGTATCACCTAAAATTGCATTTGAAAAAGGCATAACTCATATAAGAGTGAAACTGAAGTTATCATTTTTGATGTCACCTATGACTTATTCCAAGTATTAAGTGAATAGGACAAGTAATTTCAAAGTTATAAGCAACATAATAAGTTTCATGTTAAAGTTGCAATTGAAAGGGTCATAACTCCAAAAATACAAAAATAGTAAAATGACACTAAAAAACAATATCTTGAATTATGTTTAATATAAATCTGGACTGAGATTATCAGAACAAAAACATCTCTCCACAATTAGAGCAAAGCCTTCAGTGCCCAAGGTTATAAAACTGAGCATGGAAACCAGTCTCAAATCTCAAGCATCTGATTGGCTGAAATGGCGACTGGTTTCCAATCTCAGCTTTATAACCTTCAGGCCATAAAAGTGAAAAAAGATGAAGAAAATATGTTGTGTTACATGTGCATCCAGAGTAGATTCACATCAGCCTGCACATTCATGCCATTTGATCCTGACCTACACTATTTGCTTTTACATTATTTCTGAAAATAAAAACAAGCAGTGTAGATCCTGATCAGATGGCTATAGGTGAAGGCTGATCTGGATCTACTAGGCTGAAAGCTCAGTAAGAATTTGTCTGAACAGACTGTTCCTTGCATTACAAGATAACGATTCTTAGATTCTTTTGATCATATGCATTATGTTTCCAAAAAATAACCCTTTCCTCCATATATATATGCATTTTTATGCATGTGTGACCAGCTTAGAAGATCTAGATCAGCTCCCAATTTTTTTTGCTGAAGACATGACTTTTTCAACACTTATGTGGCTGTGTAACATTAGTTGCAATTTTACACATAAGTTTAACTTCTTAAATGAATATGTTTAAACCTTTACTCCAAATATACAAGTTTTAACACATGTGTGACCAGTGTAGATCTAGATCAGCCAATGCATCTTGATCTGCACTGCTCGCATCTTTGTCAGAAAATACCATGTGAATCTAAAAGTGAAGAGTGTAGATCCTGATCTGACAGCACGATGTACCGGATGATCAAAATCTACAATGTTCGCCCATGCAATAAAGTTATATCTATGAAGTTAAGGATTAACAGAAATGAAAGTTAAGTTTTTTTTTCTTTTGGCTATAGGATAAACTCAAAAATGGTAGGCATATCCAAAGAGGGACTAGGGGGTTCAGTGGTGCTACTTTAAAGTTAAATCCTGTTTTTGGGGCAGCAGTAACCTAATTTTCAAAGGGATTTTGGCCAGAAAGTTGATAAAACTGTTTTACTCCACCAAATTTGTGACTTTTATTAATCACTTCAGATATTCACTGAGCACTCTTTTTCAAACTCTTGTGGCATTCATATATAAGCATTAGGAGTTCAAATAGCTTACAGCACATTGATTCACAAAAAATTTAAATACTGGATCTTTTATTCTTCCTTTATATTCAAGATTTTCTATTTCACATTTTTTGCACACTACTTTGTAAATTCATAGCAAACGCTTTTCTCACGAATACACTTTTTGTGATTTCACAAATTTGGTCGAAGAAGTATTACCTTTCGTTAAAAACCCTCGTTCTAATCAGCTGTTGTATCACTGATAATAGCATCATTCAGAGGAGGGTAAACTACGACAAAAGTTGTAGTTGTAGCGGGTGAATCACTGATCACTGTCTTGTCAAGAGGGTTAATTCCACTCTCCTGGAAGGCTTTTTTAATGTTGGCTGGTGTTAATATACTGTTGTATACTCTACATGCCAAGCTACTGATATTGTTCATATTAATTACACCAGATTCATGAGCGTGAGGGTGACTTGCTGCTTTGTAGGACTTTTGTAAAGGCCCAAATGCACTGACATCCAACGATTGAAGAAGATGGGAGCAGTTTGGAGGAAGTACAAATAAGTGGATACGTTGTGACTTCGCCCACTCGATAAGAGGTAGCGTGATACGGCTCTTATGTCTGTCATATAAAACTAGGACGTCCTCATCCTCTCTTGCAGGTAAGTATTTGATCAAATGTGTTTTGATGTATTTTTCATAAACTTCGCTATCTGACCAACCAGATTCTGTTACACAGCCGTCAGCACCTGCACTAGCGCCTTCTAACAGATTACTTGAAAATCTTGCTCCTGGGAAAAGTATGTAGGGTGGTATCGCATTTCCAACCCCATTAGCACATCCAATCAAAGTTGTTGTTTTTACTTTACCAGATTTGGAATATCTACCACCGATGACCTTAGTGTTTTTGTTTTCAGGGCTCAAAGCTTTCTCGTCTATGTTATACACTCTATGAGGTTTATCGTTCAAGTTAAACTTTGTCAAGATGTGTTCAAGTTCGTCAAAGTAATTATCAATGGCACTTCTTGTTGCTGACTTTGCCCTGCCAACTTCTGATGTCTGTGGCTTTTGCACTTTGAGTTCGGGCCATCTATTTAAAAATGCATAAAGCCATCTTTCAGTTAATGGATGCTCCGGGTCCCTAAGTCCCAACTGTACAGCGTAGTCATTCGCTAAATTAATTGTTTCCTTGTGACTATATCCAGAGCCAACTTTTTTCATGGTCTTAAGGTGTCCAGCAAGGAGCACCTCTTGCTCCTGTGAAAATAGAGGTGGTGGACCAGATTTAACAGTTCCCAAATTCACTTTGCCAAACAATCTGTCCTGCAATGTAGAACGCGGCACCCCAAATACCCTTGCTGCTTTACAGGTAGACATTTTTGCCTCTTTGACAGCATAATATGCCTTGGTAAGTTGGTCGAAGTCATAATGTCTGTAAGAACCCTTGCACTGCAAAAGTCAAAAAACAATGTGTGTAACAAAGGGTATGATATTCAGTTCCTACAGTACTGCTAGGATAGGCAATGCTTGGAAGCGATGATGATTAAATCCACTATATATCACTGTTTCCCTATTTCTGACACACATCATTTCTGACATCTTAAATTGCTGCACAAATGTAATTAGCAAAGTAGTACCGTTATTTTAAAAGTATTATCAAGCTTTTTTGTAAAGCATTAAATTACACTTTCAAATTTAATTTTTTATCAATGTTAACATTATAGTGCTAACCATGTGAAAATATTGGCACTTCTAGATAAATTTGACATTTTTTACAGCCATATTGGAAAACAGCCACAAAATCCATTGCTGAAAGTATGTCAGAAACTGTTTAGACTTCACCCCATGCATATATTTTTCTCATAAAAAGTAATTATATCAGATCATAATTTTTATGAAAATATTATTTTGATTTCCATATAATTAAGAAAACACAGACACTTGCCATTTTGACTAGTTGTTGATTTTTAATGGCCAACTTAATGGCCAACCTTTCCTTCTAAAATAAAAAAATGCAAAATGCATTTTTCAATCATTACAATTCATCTTATGCATTCTGTTTTCAATGGTGTTACAAAAAGGTTTGAAACATTGTTTTTCAAGAAATTCAATCTCTCATTTTATATCAATGTCCTTACCAATCTTATAACATTACAGCTTTACAAAATTAATCCTTTCCTTCATATATACACCTTTTTACATGTGTGCAACCAGTGTAGATCCAGATCAGCCGGCACATCCGTGCCGACTGATCAGAATCTGCACTGGTTGCATTTTGGTCAGAAATAACCTAATGAATCAATAAGTGAACAGTTAAGATCCTGATCAGACAGTATGGATGTCACGGCTGATCTGGATCTAAACTGTTCGCCCTTGCAATAAAGGTGTGTCTATGGGTTAATACCAGTAAAGATGCCATTTCTGAAGGGATCGATCACTACAATAATCATACACAGCATTATCATTGATTTAAATTTCAAATATATATTTTTTATAAAAGCTGCTGTTTGTAACATATAAACTGCTTTTCTTCTTATTGCTAGTTTTTTACATATGGGGCTCATCATTTTAGTTGTAACTATATTTGGAAAGATCTTTCAATTATCTATTATTTTCATATAACATATTGGCAATTTTGTTACACATTTTGACAACATAATTTTATTTTTACCATGAAATGCTTAATATGTAATGTCATCTGCTTAACTTACCGGTAATGACGACATTTTAAGAATTGATGTCAAAAGCCCTCATGTACCTTTTCCCGTGACGCTCCCCATATTTGAGCGCAAATCAATAAAAAGATTTTTAAAAAACTAGGGTGTTCAGTTGATTACTCGCCCTCGAGTACTTTGTCAGAATAAAATATCCAAGTACAAAAAGGAGCATAACTTCATCAAATGTGACCTTGACCTAAAGAATTTGACATCATATACACAGTGTTGTCATAAGCAACTTAATTTGAAAGTTTAATGAAGAAATATTAAGAAATGGCAAAGTTATAGCCATCGTTAAGTTTTCATGACAAAACTCAAGTACAAAAAGGGGCATAACTCTATCAAATGTGACTTTTGACCTAAAGAATTTCGCGTCATCATGACAGTGTTGAATGATGATGAAATATAATGAAATGGCGAAGTTATAGCCAACGTTAAGTTTTCGTAATGGACAGACCAACTGACAAAGCGATCCCTATGTATAGCCTTTTTCTTCGAAAAGGTTGACACAAAAACTTGATAAATATTACATTGTCATACATGTACATGACTGTATGTAAATGTGATTATCTATAATTAAAAACCATGATTGTAAAACTCAATCTTTTCTGAAAACTACAGAATACATAATTTCACAGGAAACTGTAGTACAAATTGCATTGATACGAAGATGCCACAAATAATTTAACCCTTCAACACATATAATTATATGAATTTTCACTTGTGTGCCACCAGTGTATCCATGACGTCAGCTCTGGTGGCATCTTGGTCAGAAATAATTTTAATGAATCTAAAAGTGAACACACATAGTTTAGATCCTAACACATTGCACGGATGCACCAGCTAATCTGGATCTACACTGTTCTATTCTTCGTGCAAAGAAGGTGTATCTATGGAGTAAAGAGTTAAGGTCCTTATAGGTCAGTATTTTCCTGTATTTCCTATATACAACTTTATATATGGTTTCCATCTGAACAACTTCCCGGAAATACGGAAAGAAAATCTTGGCTCAGCATAATCAATCCTAGCAGATTTAACCCTTTCCTCCATAATTATATGAGAATTTTATCACATGTGCAACCAGTGTAGATCCAGATCAGCTGGCACAAGTGAGCTCCTCTGATCAGGATCTGCAATGTTAGCAGATTTTGTCAGAAATAATCTAATAACTCAAAAAGCGAACAGTGCAGATCCCGATCAGACAACACAGACTGTCTGCCTGTGCCATAAAGGGGTATATGTAGAGAGTAAAGGGTTACTTACAAACCTTTCTGTGTCTGTCTATACTAGTTTTATACATAAAGCAACGCTGGCAAATGTCACATCGATACAATTTTTTGCCACTGTGTTTTGCCAAATGTGCTTCTAAAACTGTCTTACTGGAACACTGCTTATTACAAAAATTACATTTAAATTTTGAAACTTCTGAATGTTTGGTTTCTTCATGCCGTTTCATGGTTTCCGAAGTAGCAAACGGCTTCCCACAAAAGTGACAAACGTATGACGTTGTATGTTTATTCATGTGTCGTTTTAAGTAGTATTTATCATGAAAGGTTTTAGAGCATATTTCACACATAAAAAGTTTATCACTATGCACGGACAAGTGTCGCTGCAATATTCGAACTGTTTTTAATTTCAATCCACATTTTTCACATTCGAAAAGTTCTTCATTTGAGGTATCCAATTTCGCCTGAAAGTAAACATGCCAAGTATAAGAAGAACCAGTATAAGAAGAAGTGAATGAATGAAGATTGCGTAACACTATTGTTGCATTACCTTTTTGTAGCAAATAAGTAAATTTTTTTGGCAAAAAAATTATACTAAAAGGTTACAACACTCAAGAAGGAATGTGCACATGCACTGTTTCAGGATTAAAACAGCACAGTAAGTTTTACAACTACATGTATGTTTTCTCTTCCCGGTAATACTTCAGTCAAAGTTCAACTAAGGAGGAGGGGGGGGGAGGGGGGACATTGAAACCCGACTGTCTGGACAATGATTGTTGTTTGTGCCAGTAGAACAATATTATAATATTGAGTTCTAGTTCATGACTGGGTGAACTGTTCAAGAGAAATGTGGTTTTTGAGTGAACAGGGTTCGAGCAACAAAAGTTCAACTGTAATTTAAATGACTATCCCGTTTAAAAAGAAAAAGGTAGTACATTGTATACTAAGTCATGATTTATCTACTTATGTTGCATAAAATAACAAGACATTTGCAAAAATTGCAGTGATAGCTAAAACCTCTTCAATTTCTTTTTTATCTCCCTGTTTATGATGAAACGATATAATGCTGATTGAAATATAAACTTAGCACCACAGAATGCACATAATAATATTGTAAAATACTAAGTACAGGTAAAAAGCTACTTACCATGATTAAAAGAGGAAGTAGATCTTTTTTTTTTTTGAATTAATGCCATTTTGTTTATGACCAAACAGTTTGCTCCCTTAATCAAAAACCATGGTATATCAATCTTAATTTTATTTTGTCAACATGGCATTTGCACTAAGATAATGTTAAGAAGAGCAACATTTGTATGTGATTAAACAATTAAATTAAATGACTAATTAATTAACACATTCTTCAAACAGTGTTAAACACTCGTATACAGAAACAGAAGTGAATAGAATAACAAGAAGTGCATATGTACATGGTGTTTGCTTTTCTCCTTTAAATCTTTTCCTCCATATATACATCTTTTTACGCAAGTGCAACCAGTGTAGATTCAGATTAGCTGGCACATCCGTGCCATCCCATCAGGATCTGCACTGTGCTTTTTGATTCATAAGGTTATTTATGAACAAGATGCCGCTTAAGCAGATCCAGATCTGAAACAGGCTAACCAGTCTTGACCTACACTGGTTCTTATGCATAAAAATATATACTGAGTAAAGGGTTAAAACTCATATAATAAAAACTGAGTGATGTCAATATAACAAAGTTCTTTAACCTTTTCCTCCATAGATACACCTTTATTGCATGGGCGACATCCGTGCCGTCTGATCAGGATCTAAACTGTTTGCTTTTTGATTCATTAGGTTATATCTGTTTAAAATGTGAGCAGTGCAAATCCTGATCAGATGGCACGGAAGTGCCGGCTGATCTGGATCTACACTGGTCTCACATGTGTAAAAATGCGTATTTATGGAGGAAAGGGTTAATCAAAATAATAAAGTTACAAGCAATTCAAGACCTAGAATTTCCTTTCATTGTATAATGAATGCAGAATCAAGATTTCTAATTTTCTATTGTTCTGGCGATGAGACAAACAGTGTCTATTATGCATGATAGTTACTGAAAAAAATACTGTTTTCGGTGTTACAGCCTTACAATGTAGTTAAATGCCATGATGGAAAAATGTTGCCATCCAAATGAACCCTAAATGATAGCTACCTTTTCTTGCATATCATTAACTCATTTTTGTTTGCTTTCATCATTCAACTTTTCAATTTCCACAGCATTTGTTTTTAAAGTTGTAAATGATATGAATATCACATTTAAAATACTTTAATTATTTAACAATCGATGACTCATCTAACACTGGGAGTGTAATTCTCATATTTACATAACATCGCATGCCTTGCCATACACCACAAGTCTTACACCAGAAGTGTAAACTCTAATTACACCACATTCCATGACCCATCTTACAAGTGGAGTGCAATACTCCCAATTAAACCACATTCCATCCTGTGTCACACAAAGAGTTAATACCCCTTATTACACCACATTCCATGATTTTCTTACACTGGAAGTATAATACTCCATGTTTTTTCGGCGTTAGCTGTCTAAGCTCACTTTTGACCTAGTTTTTCGACCAATGAAATGTTGTAAATAATACTCATATTCTCTTATTATGCAGAGGGAAAATGAAATAAACTATTTCGATTGGTAGCTATTCACACCAGAGAGGCATCTAGCAGGGTGGAGAGGTATCTAGTGGGATTTTTATTATTATGCAGCGGAAAAATCAAATAGATTATTTCGATTGGTTATTAGTGGGTGTTGTATTGGAGAAAAAAAACATATTTACGATTTAAATAACCAGTTAAGTCAATATTGATGGCTTAAATACAATTTTATATGGAATATTTTTGGGTGTCAGCTAAACACTTGCATACAAGTTTACACAGTGTAAAACGAAAGAGAAGTGTAGATATTTCTAGTTCTTACTGGTTTCTTTCTAGTTCCTTTGATACTGATTGTTAATTTCAAGTACAAAAATACAGGTTCATTGTAGTGTAGTGGATGACACTCTCGCCTCCCAAGCGAAGGCCCCGGGTTCAATACTCGGGAAGGACACTTTTTTTTAAAGTTAATTGACGTAAAAGTTGGTAGATTTCGCTCTTGTAACAGGCTGTTTGTATTTATTTTTATTAAATTTCAAGGACATTTATTCATCTTGAGTTCTAACTCTACCAGATGTATTTTATTGAAACTGAATAAATGTAGATCAAGACTTAATGTAAGACATTGCTTCTTTAACCGACTTGTTATCACTGTATGAAATTGTTGCAACAGCTTGAACATTTTCTTTGAAAGACACTTTCAATGAATTTATGAGTTGTCATGATTCGGTTGCTTAATCTCTAGGTCATACTAAGAAGGCAGGGAGGGTTCGTCAACAGCTATAACAAGTAAAATAAAATAACTAAACTGTGTCTGCTTCGCCTCTCTGTATTTCTTTCTTTCTTATATACGTGTATATATAAATATTTTCCATCAACGCCGTTTATCTTTTTTAAAGATATTTCTTGTTATTGCAATACTCCTAATAACACCACATTCTATGATCTGTCTTTCACTGGAAGTGTAATACTCCCAATTACACCACATCCCATATTTTTATTGCAATACTCATAATAACACCACAGCCTGTGATTTGTCTTGCATTCGGAGTGTAATACTCACAATAACACCACATCCTATGATTTTCTTACATTGGGGGTCTCATACTCCCAACTACACTACATCCTATGATTTTCTTACATTGGGGGTGTAATACTCCCAATTACACCACATCCTATGATTTTCTTACATTTGGGGTGTAATACTCCCAATTACACCACATCATGTGATTTTCATAAACTGGGAATGTAATACCCATTACTCACAATGACACCACATTCCATGATTTTCTTACATTGGGAGTATAACCCCAAATTACACCACATCTCATGATTTTTCTTACATTGGGAGTGTAATACTCCCAATAACATTGTACACCACATTCCATGATTTTCTTACAATGGGAGTGTTATAATCACAATTACACTACATCCCATGATGCAATATGCTCAGAAAAATGCTCCAATTTTGTCGAAATTAAAAATATGTTCTAGTTTGTCAAGTTACTGGTTTATTCAAGAGAGACCTAAGTTCATTGTAATTGTTGTCCACAGCCTCTCTTGAAGCACACTTTGCTCTTGAGACTGACAGCGTCTGAGGTTTTGCAATTTTCAGGTTCGGCCATCTTTTAACAAAGTCATAAAACCAACTGCAACTGAGTTTTTCAGCTGATTTCACACGTTTACCTAGATGGATGGCATAGTCCCTTGCCATTGATTTGATCTTTTTTACGTTATAGCCTGAACCTATGTCGGCCATGTTGGAGATGTGTTGAACAAGTTTCTCTTCTTCATCTGGAGAAAACAAAGGTTTGTATCCTATAGACACAACTACTGGAACCTTGCCCCTCGTTCTGTCACGCAATGTTGACTCCGGTACACAGTATTCTCTGGCAGCCCGATAGACTGACATGCCTTTCTCGGTGGCTTGGAACGCCCTCTCTAGATTTGTCCTATCATATTTCAACCTTGTCTTCTTACTCTGAAATATATATAGGATCAGGGATTCTAAAATTTCAAATTCCCAATCGGACATTGGCGCCAAAATTGACTATTCCCCGACTTCCGGTTCGCACGAACAGCGACTTCCGGTCCTCACGAACTGCGACTTCCTGGCCCAGCGTTCATTGCATTTAACTCTCCCGACCCCAGTTCATTCCTCCCTTACAAAATAAATTCTCGTCGGCGATATCCTACAACCTTCCAAGAGATTAATTTCGTCATTTTGGGGCTGTATACGGAAACATTCTTTGATCGATTAATTAGAGCGGCACGCGACGTTTGAAGTTTACGGCATCTTTGTTGTAATACACAAGCATTCCATGCATTGAAAACATGACGTAACGGTTCAAAATAGTAATCTTTAGCAGTGTTCATAGCGATTGTGAAGTGGATTTTTTAGTTCATTAAACATGTATTAACTCTCGGAATTGCGGGAGGCAAGTATTCGCTTTACGTAAATATATGTCGATTATGTCATGAATTAGTAATTCTTGAATCTACAAGAACTTACAAGAGTCTGCGTATGCAACATTCATTTCCGAGACGGTAGTAAATGTTGCGTACGTAGATTTTTGTAAATTTAAAATTTATTTGAATCGTTATGACCTTTAGTAAGCAAGCCGGTTACTCGATTAATTTTCACATTAAGTATCTATTCATTTTAGCCTTTCAACTTTGCTGTGAACGGCAATCAATTTAACTAAAATCTGCATTGTAGAAGTTTTCTTTAAATTTGCGAAACAGCATTTTTAAACGTACTTTATTTTATTCGATCGGCGGTCATTAAGAATAACGCACATCGGACTAACACTTCTTTCAATAAAATGCTAACTGTTTTATTTGTGTACGTTAATTAATAAAATCACGGATGTTGCCACTTTTAATTCTGACATCAAACAGGCTGACTAGCGCAGTTCATTTGCAAATTAAACAAACCCACCCGTTGTAAAAATGAGACCGACCACATCCCATTTCATCTATGCCGCAGGCCATTCACGGGAAGTGTAGTTGTGGTAGTTATGGTAGTAGAGTTGTGAATTCGATAATTGACAGATTAATAGCTGATTAAGCTGTGAAAAATGTACATGTTGGTAATTTTTGTAACAATTTATGGGCCACTATTCATGACCGATGTAAAAATGTACAAGTTGGTAATTTTTGTAACAATTTATGGGCCACTATTCATGACCGATTTTTTTACCAATTTTGAAATTTCGATTGGACATTTTTCCCGAAAATCGGTCAATGACCGGCCTGCCAATGATTTTAGAATCCCTGTATAGGATATTTGTTTTTACCAGTGTAAGATAGAAATATATTTCATCGAGCCAGCTCCAGAATTTTCCAAAACCACGAGTGAAAATACATAATTCCGGAGTTCACGAGTGAAATATATTTCTATCTTTCACTGGTAAATATAAATTTTCTTTTTATTTTATGCTTTTAGGGCAAATATTTGCGTGAATTTGACAGAAAAGTTGCAGGAAATGGCGCCAAACCGCTTGTTTATGACGTCATGACGTCAAATATATAAATTTGAGCCTGTTTTCTAAACGTTCTCATTTGGTATGTTAGGTTCGTTTGGGTACCAACGTGAAAAAATCAGTGAAAATAGTGACATACCACTTCTATTTCATCGGGAAAATTCTATAATTCACTGAAAAGCACGAAATAAAATTCAATGCTAACTAGACTGTGTCCTCAGGACACTGATGCCCAAACTGGTGCAACAACATTTGTAATAACAAAGCCCCATAACTCTGGTAAAAATGGTCGCA
>JAZAYU010000019.1:1364565-1520002 GCA_038501625.1 Corbicula japonica
TTGTCGAAATTAAAAATATGTTCTAGTTTGTCAAGTTACTGGTTTATTCAAGAGAGACCTAAGTTCATTGTAATTGTTGTCCACAGCCTCTCTTGAAGCACACTTTGCTCTTGAGACTGACAGCGTCTGAGGTTTTGCAATTTTCAGGTTCGGCCATCTTTTAACAAAGTCATAAAACCAACTGCAACTGAGTTTTTCAGCTGATTTCACACGTTTACCTAGATGGATGGCATAGTCCCTTGCCATTGATTTGATCTTTTTTACGTTATAGCCTGAACCTATGTCGGCCATGTTGGAGATGTGTTGAACAAGTTTCTCTTCTTCATCTGGAGAAAACAAAGGTTTGTATCCTATAGACACAACTACTGGAACCTTGCCCCTCGTTCTGTCACGCAATGTTGACTCCGGTACACAGTATTCTCTGGCAGCCCGATAGACTGACATGCCTTTCTCGGTGGCTTGGAACGCCCTCTCTAGATTTGTCCTATCATATTTCAACCTTGTCTTCTTACTCTGAAATATATATAGGATCAGGGATTCTAAAATTTCAAATTCCCAATCGGACATTGGCGCCAAAATTGACTATTCCCCGACTTCCGGTTCGCACGAACAGCGACTTCCGGTCCTCACGAACTGCGACTTCCTGGCCCAGCGTTCAGTGCATTTAACTCTCCCGACCCCAGTTCATTCCTCCCTTACAAAATAAATTCTCGTCGGCGATATCCTACAACCTTCCAAGAGATTAATTTCGTCATTTTGGGGCTGTATACGGAAACATTCTTTGATCGATTAATTAGAGCGGCACGCGACGTTTGAAGTTTACGGCATCTTTGTTGTAATACACAAGCATTCCATGCATTGAAAACATGACGTAACGGTTCAAAATAGTAATCTTTAGCAGTGTTCATAGCGATTGTGAAGTGGATTTTTTAGTTCATTAAACATGTATTAACTCTCGGAATTGCGGGAGGCAAGTATTCGCTTTACGTAAATATATGTCGATTATGTCATGAATTAGTAATTCTTGAATCTACAAGAACTTACAAGAGTCTGCGTATGCAACATTCATTTCCGAGACGGTAGTAAATGTTGCGTACGTAGATTTTTGTAAATTTAAAATTTATTTGAATCGTTATGACCGTTAGTAAGCAAGCCGGTTACTCGATTAATTTTCACATTAAGTATCTATTCATTTTAGCCTTTCAACTTTGCTGTGAACGGCAATCAATTTAACTAAAATCTGCATTGTAGAAGTTTTCTTTAAATTTGCGAAACAGCATTTTTAAACGTACTTTATTTTATTCGATCGGCGGTCATTAAGAATAACGCACATCGGACTAACACTTCTTTCAATAAAATGCTAACTGTTTTATTTGTGTACGTTAATTAATAAAATCACGGATGTTGCCACTTTTAATTCTGACATCAAACAGGCTGACTAGCGCAGTTCATTTGCAAATTAAACAAACCCACCCGTTGTAAAAATGAGACCGACCACATCCCGTTTCATCTATGCCGCAGGCCATTCACGGGAAGTGTAGTTGTGGTAGTTATGGTAGTAGAGTTGTGAATTCGATAATTGACAGATTAATAGCTGATTAAGCTGTGAAAAATGTACATGTTGGTAATTTTTGTAACAATTTATGGGCCACTATTCATGACCGATGTAAAAATGTACAAGTTGGTAATTTTTGTAACAATTTATGGGCCACTATTCATGACCGATTTTTTTACCAATTTTGAAATTTCGATTGGACATTCTTCCCGAAAATCGGTCAATGACCGGCCTGCCAATGATTTTAGAATCCCTGTATAGGATATTTGTTTTTACCAGTGTAAGATAGAAATATATTTCATCGAGCCAGCTCCAGAATTTTCCAAAACCACGAGTGAAAATACATAATTCCGGAGTTCACGAGTGAAATATATTTCTATCTTTCACTGGTAAAAATAAATTTTCTTTTTATTTTATGCTTTTAGGGCAAATATTTGCGTGAATTTGACAGAAAAGTTGCAGGAAATGGCGCCAAACCGCTTGTTTATGACGTCATGACGTCAAATATATAAATTTGAGCCTGTTTTCTAAACGTTCTCATTTGGTATGTTAGGTTCGTTTGGGTACCAACGTGAAAAAATCAGTGAAAATAGTGACATACCACTTCTATTTCATCGGGAAAATTCTATAATTCACTGAAAAGCACGAAATAAAATTCAATGCTAACTAGACTGTGTCCTCAGGACACTGATGCCCAAACTGGTGCAACAACATTTGTAATAACAAAGCCCCATAACTCTGGTAAAAATGGTCGCAGAGAAAATATTCTTTCCTTACGATCATCTTCACATCCTTTTTAACCATCTGTGCAATTTGAAAGAAATCTGCCCAAAAGTTAATGAGGAGTTTATGCCACTTGATTCGGGGGACTTAGGGAGGGACGAAGGGACAGACAGACATACAGACGAGTGCAACTCTAAATAATCAATAATAAAAATCAAACTAACTAGCATTTAAGTTTTTAATAAAAAAATTGCATGAATCCGCTTAAGTAGTGTTTTTTAGGTGGGCTGTGACGTCATAACAAACTTCTGCGGAACGCCTTGACATGTAAAAAAGTAAATAATAAGTTTTTATGGTCATATTAGGATAGAAAATCAATAATTGGATTACACAGGGTCAGAATCAGTAAGTTTTAATATAATTTCTATAAATATTGAAGTAACTTACCATTAACGAAGACATTTTCACGAATTTTCGTGCTGATGCTAGCTATTGGAACAATTTTTAATTAAATAAAAATGTCCACCATTTAACTGAACAATATAACACAGTCAAAATAGATTGCATTTACAGTTTCTATTTTCTAAAGTGGAAAAAGTTTCACCAATCTTATTTGCTACTAAGCAGTTTTACAATGACACCAGTGAAAAACAAAAAATATGTTTTGTAATAATCATTAATTTGTTTTCATCTTCAAAACTCTTAAGATCATTCAGAAGTTTCACTCAAAATCAAATTTAATATAAGACAGTCTTTAACCCTTTCGTCCATATAAACACCTTTATTGCATGGGCGAACAGCAGACTTCCCGAAAGTCGCCGGACCGTCGGACCTGTCTAGTAAAATTTGGACCGGTCCGATGTTATTTCTTATGTTATCGGACCAAGTGTCAGACAAAAATAAAAACTGCTAAATCCTTTTAAAAAAAATAAGATGTTAAATCTACCAATTTTACACGATGTTTTGGTTCGAAGCTGTTCTGATGGAAATAAATGAGTATATCCAAATGTAATTCTTAAGATATTTGTCATGATGACAATTCGTACCACCACCAATTCCTGTATTCATTTCGCCCATTTCGAACTTTTCGGTACCCTGCAATCAAAATGGCATCTTATTATATGCGTAACATGTTTTGGTCCGACAGAATTTGTTTAGGTCCGACAGATTTTCACATCTTGTCTAACCGAATGTCTGACACTTTTCTTTAACTTTTGGGAAGTCTGGTACAGTGTAGATCCAGATCAGCCAGCACATCTGTGCCATGTGATCAGGATCTGCCTTGTTCGCTATTTGATTTATTAGGTTATTTCTGACCAAAAAAGCAACCAGTGCAGATCCTGATCAGATAGCACAGATGTGCCCGCTGATCTGGATCTACACTGGTTGCACATGCGTAAAAATGCGTATATATGGAGGAAAGGATTAAAAAGTGCAATATGATGAAACACAGCCTTTTTAGGTTTTCAGATAAGACTTTCTATCCAGTTGCAAAGTTATGTCTGCACCGAAAGGAATTTAATTAGCAAATGGTAAGTCGATATGTTTGTTATAAAACTATTGGATAGTACAGTTTATAAAGGTTACAAAAAAGTGAAATACCGGTAAGCATAAACATCTGTAATACTCCCAATTACATCACATCCCATGACTAATATTACCAGAGGAGTGCAATACTCCAACTTACATCACATCTCATGACTAATATTACCAGAGGAGTGCATTACTCCAACTTACATCACATCTCATGACTAATATTACCAGAGGAGTGCAATACTCCAACTTACATCACATCCCATGACTAATATTACCAGAGGAGTGCAATACTCCCAATTACATCACATCCCATGACTAATATTACCAGAGGAGTGCAATACTCCCAATTACATTACATCCCATGACTAATATTACCAGAGGAGTGCAATACTCCCAATTACATCACATCCCTTGACTAATATTACCAGAGGAGTGCAATACTCCCAATTACATCACATCCCATGACTACATGTAATATTACCAGAGGAGTGCAATACTCCCAATTACATCACATCCCATGACTAATATTACCAGAGGAGTGCAATACTCCCAATTACATCACATCCCATGAGTAATATTACCAGAGGAATGCAATACTCCCAATTACATCACATCCCATGACCAATATTACCAGAGGAGTGCAATACATGTACTCCAACTTACATCACATCCCATGACTAATATTACCAGAGGAGTGCAATACTCCAACTTACATCACATCTCATGACTAATATTACCAGAGGAGTGCAATTCTCCAACTTACATCACATCCCATGACTAATATTACCAGAGGAGTGCAATACTCCCAATTACATCACATCCCATGAGTAATATTACCAGAGAAATGCAATACTCCCAATTACATTACATCCCATGACTAATATTACCAGAGGAGTGCAATACTCCAAATTACATCACATCCCATGACTAATATTACCAGAGGAGTGCAATACTCCAACTTACATCACATCCCGTGACTCAAATTTCAAGCGGAGTATGAATACTCCCAATTACACCATACACTGTAATTTTCTTACATGGGGAGTGCAATACTCCCAATTACACCACATCCTGCAATTTCTTACATTGGGAGTGCAATACTCCCAATTACACCACATCCCATGAGTTGTTTTACATTTGGAAAATAATGAACCCAATTACACCACATCCCATGACTCTTATTACAAGCAGAATATAATACTCCCAATTAATTTACACCACACACTGTGATTTTCTTACATGGGGAGTGCAATACTCCCAGTAACACTGAATTCCATATTTTCTTACACTGGGAGTATAATACACACCTTATCACAAAGAATTTAAGAATTCTTTCCAGCATTGGTTATACGAGTATCATGGACACACATGGAGCTGGTAGGCAAGAAAAAGAATGTCTACCTACTTCAATGTTTGAAAGTTTTGAGAGAAACAAAAAACAATTGTCTTGGTTAAAATTCTGTGAAATGATTACATGTATTGTGTGGTTTTCAAATAATTATTAATTACATTGTGTATGTGCCAACATTAACACTTTAATCCATTGAACATGACTTTTATCCCATAGGTAACTAGTGTAGATCCAGATCAGTTGGCATAATTATCTATCTGAGATACAAGTTGTGTCATGTTGAATAACACTTTCCTCCATATATGTATGCCTTTTTACGCATGTGCAACCAGTGTAGATTCAAATCAGCCAGCACATCCGTACCATCTTATCAGGATCTGCACTGGTTGCATTTTGGTCAGAGATAACTTAACAAATAAAATAGGAAACAGTTTAGATCCTGATCAGATTGCTTGTCTGGATCTAAACTGTTCACCCTCGCAATTAAGGTGTATCTATGGAGGAAAGGGAGAAAGGGTTCAGAAAAAGGGGCCATGATCTTATGTACATGTAGTAAGGGTTCAGAAGTAAGGACAATAATAACATCTTCTCGGCAAAAAAACCTGTGAAAAATTTCTTATTTTTCTGTTCTAAACATATAAACAATTTTTTTATGTATGTGCCACCAGTGTAGATCCAGATCGGCCAGCACAGGGCAAATAGCATTTATAATTTTTTGTAGAAATCAACAACCACTGTAACATTAAATTTCATATACAATGTACCACTAATTCCATTTTTTCAACAGTTGAATGCCATTCTTCTGACAGAACAAATAAACTTAAGGTGTTTAGTTAAACTGGTTTTGGCAAGTTGTTTGAAACAATCTACTTGTTTCATGTCATTATACCATTGATAGTCTGGTCCTTTATGCATGTATTAAAAATATATTTCCACAAATCTTACAGTAAGATGGTCTTCATACTGTGGTATTGTCCAACAACATTGACCTGGCACTTCATTAATTTTCGTAAAGGTCACTGGACGAATACGCCGATATATTTATTCAATTTACACCCCAGTGATGCGTGGTGTATTGGAATAGATGCCGGACTACCGATTCAACACAGATCGTAACGTTTACGAAATTTAACGAATATGGGGTCAAATGCAAGAGTGCCAGGTCAATGTTGTTGGACAATATCATTTAATTTCACAGGGTTTATTCGTGCAGAAGGCACAAGTGACATTTTCAAGAGAACAAAAAATTGTACATTACATGTATTATTATTTTTATAAGATTGGATCTACAATGGTTTGATTTTGCTAGAGTTTGATTTCACACACTTTCCCTAGCTAGAAATAAACAAAATTTAAACACAAACAAAATAATATAATACGGTTGTTATACTAAACTAACAGTATTTCAGGATAGTAAATAGGGCAAAATACTGTAAACAAGGGACAATGATTAGTTTTCTTATAATCAGTGCCCAAGGTTATAAAACTGAGCATGGAAACCCAGTCTCAAATCTCAAGGATCTGATTGGCTGAAATGGCGACTGGTCGCCATTTCAGCGAATCAGATGCTTGAGATTTGAGACTGGTTTCCATGCTCAGTGTTATAACCTCCAGCCCTTATAATGAGGTTGCTCTTACATTTTGGGTGGTCTTTAGTGATCGGTTGCAGTGTATACTTATTATTGTAAAGACAACTTTACCCTTTTGTAATGTATTAACTCTCTGTGGCCAATATCTGACCACTACTGATAAGCTCCCCATACCACTCTGCCTCTCTCCTACCATGTTGTAAATTGTTTATCCGAATAGATATAGTAACCAAACACAAAGGTGTTGCTTCTTACTCCAAGTTCCCAAACATTACACCTTTTACTACGTATACATGTATATAGGCTTGATCACATGACTTGTGCAACCAGTGTAGATACAGATCAGCCGGCAACTTGAATACATCTGATTGATGAGGATCTACACTGTTCACTGCTTGTTCAGAAATAACTTAATAAATGAACAAGAGGGTCCATAGGACCCTGGGTCGCTCACCTGTCAAGAACTGCTCAATGGTTGCAAGAGTTGTGACAGTGTAAAAGTTTGGTAAATCAAGTCAAAATTTTTTAATAAATTAAGCTGCTATTGTGGAGAAAATGTAACTAGGTGATGCTCTATACCAAATATCTAAGCTCTAGGCCTTATGGTTTCAGAGAAGAATATTTTTAATGATTTACTTTATAACACTATGTAATAAAACTAGTGACCCCCAGGGCGGAGCCATTTTCGACTCCAGGAGAATAATTTGAACAACTTTTGTAGAGGATCACTACATGATGACACATACCAAATACCAAGGTTCTAGGCCTTGTGATTTTAGAGAAGAAGATTTTTTAAAGTTTCCCTATATAAGTCTATGTAAAGCAAGTGACCCCTGGGGCAGGGCCATTTTTGACCCCAAGGGGATAGTTTGAATAATTTTGGTAGAGGACCACTAGATGATGCTGCATATTGAATAATTTGACTCTATGCCTTGTGTTTTTCCTAAATAACTATATGTAAACCAAGAAGACCCTAGGGCGTGGCCGATTTTGGCCCAGGTGACATAATTTGAACAAATTTAGTAGACATCTGATGGTCCATTAGACAACGCTACTTAACAAATATCTAAGCTGTACGCATTGTGGTTTGTGAGAAGAAGATTTTTAAAGATTTCCTGTATAAGTCTATGATAAATGAAGTGACCCCTGGGGCGGGGCCAATTTTGACGCCTGGGAAATAATTTGAACAATCTTTGTAGAGGTCTACTAGAGGATGCTAAATGCTTAACATCTTAGCTCTAGGCCTTGTGGTTTCAGAAAAGAAGATTTTAAAAGTTTTTCCTATATAAGTCTTCGTAAAATGAAGAGACCCCTGGAGTGGGGCCAATTTTGACCCCAGGGAAATAATTTGAACAATCTTTGCAGAGTTCCACAAGAGGATGCTAAATGCCAAATATCTAAGCTCTAGGCCTTGTGGTTTCAGAGAAGAAGATTTTTAAAAATTTTCCTATATAAGTCTATGTAAAATTAAGTGACCCCTATGGTGGGGCCAATTTTGACCCCAGGGTAATAATTTGAACAATCTTTGTAGAGTTCCACTAGAGGATGCTAAATGCCAAATATCTAAGCTCTAGGCCTTGTGGTTTCAGACAAGAAGATTTTTAAAGTTTTTCCTATATAAGTCCATGTAAAATGAAGTGACCCCTGGGGTGGGACCAATTTTGACCCCAGGGAAATAATTTGAACAATCTTTGTAGTGCCACTAGAGGGTGCTAAATGCCAAATATCTAAGCTCTAGGCCTTGTGGTTTCAGACAAGAAGATTTTTAAAGTTTTTTCCTTTAGGTTGCCATGGCAACCAGAGTTCTGCCTGGAATTGATTTCTTTGAACAAATTTGGAAGAGCTTCATGCAAGGAACATCTGTGACAAGTTTCATCAACTTTGGCCCAGGGGTTTAAGAGGAGATGTCATTTAAAGTAAAAGTTTATGGACGCCGGACGGCCGGAAAGACCCTGGACAAATTGCAATCACAAAAGCTCACCTTGTCACTACGTGACAGGTGAGCTAAAAAGCATGAAGTGTACATCCACATAGACCTGAAACGCCAGCTGCATGGATCTACACTGTTTGCCCATGCAATAAATGTTGCACATATAGAGAAAAGGGTAAACTGCCTGTAAGCTTAACCAGTGTTAAACTTTAAGTTGAAGATAACCAGCTCTGGGATCCATGCACAAGTAACAATCAACAAGTTCTATCACACAGGGCGCAGCATCCAAAGATTATCAATCTTAATCCTCTACTCCATATACGAGTACTGGGGTGTACACTGCAACTCCGTTATATCGCGGACCTCGGGGTCCAAGCTCGCGAACCGCGATATAAACGGAGCGCGATATAAGTCAATTACCTGTCAAAAAGTAAACAGGAAACATTTGTACTGACTGTCAAATGCATGTATATCACGGTGTTGCGTAATTAACACGCCGTGAAATCAACGAGTTTATCAGGGAGTACGATCCATTACGGACAAAAAAAAACTATTTATTATAATAATTTATTTCAAACAAAAATAAAAAATACATGTACAAACGAAATCGCAGATTCATCATAGCTTATAATACATATAAAACTTTTACAAACAAGCACATTTATCAAATATACAATCATATACATTATCACACACAGTTCTCTTAATTATGACCCCTCACATAATACGCTGACAGCTTGACCTGTTTCAAGGTACCCAGTGCTTTTGCTTTTGCCCGACAGAAGGGCCTCTCTGTTTACATGGTGTAGACATAGATTTTCGAACTTTCTTTTGATTAGCAGCTTTAACTTTTGTTCCCCGGTGCTGTTGCATCACAGTAGCTCAGTCAGACGGTTCTTGTTTTGTTTGAACAAGTTTGATGAGCTGGGCTGGATTGGACGCTGCTGCCTCTTCATCAACCGATTGTTGTTCTCCAGGAATGGTGACTTGACGGATACCATGGCGACGTTTAACGTTTCTCAGCCAGCCTCTGCTTGCTTGGAAGGAGTCTGGTGACTCAGGATGCAGCATTTTATGGAACTTCTTCGCCTGGTCTTGCATGTTAGGGCCTGATATTGGCGTGCCCTCGGTCTGTGCTTGAGTAAACCAAGTCATAACGGCTTGGTCTAAGGCTTTATCTTTAGCTCCGCGTAACCGTTTTCTTTTTTGCGTTGGGTCACTCAGATCGGCTCTTAGTTTGGCCTCGGTGTCTAACCAGCCTCTGAGAGTTGATTCAGATACGCCAAACTCATTCTGGACGGATGATCGGGACTGCCCATTGCGGACTCTGTCAATCATTTTGATCTTCTCATGAATGGAGATGTTCTTTCGCTTCTTTGTTCGCTTCTTTGGTGTAGCCATTTTTGACGGAATGAGAGAATGACTGTGCGAATATTTCACCTGAAATTTATACAGCTCAGTCAAAATTAATTGAAGATGAGCAGGTAATGTCAAAACAACAAACTGTTAAGACGTTTCCTGCTCAATGTTTATTATGTTTAGCAGATTGCATTAATTGTTGCTAATGGTGTTGTTTGCACCTTTTGTTTGTCACAAAAGAGGTTACATGTCAAATCAGAAGCAACATAATTGTTAAATCAACTTTTATTTTCAAAAGATTGATGAAAAATTGTATTGCCTCTTTAATCCCAGCATACAAAATGTATTCTAACGCACTAAATAAATTTCAAGCAATCTGATTGGTCAGATGGCGAAAATTTGCGACTGTAAAATTCCTTGTTTACTGTCGTTTGACGTTGACGTCATTTCCTGTTATGACAAACAATCCTGAAGAAGGCATTATGGCCGAAACGTCGATGTAATAAAAATGTTGAAGTTTTGACCTCTATTTGGGATTTATTACACTTGTTCACTGTCGGTAAACTCACTGACGTATGGATAATCAGGTTCCCTTGGGTAATACCGTACCGTTGTTTACTATACAGATAAATAGAACATGGTACATTGTACACGTTTAACATATGGAATGAGGCCCGATTGAGAATAGTATGGAAGAGCGTTAGAATAGGAATAACCATGCTGTAATTTTGAAGTTTGCGACCGTATACACAGATTTTAATGGTCTTAAATCATTTTAACGGCAAAGGCTGCGCCTTCGCCGTAAAAAATATTTGCGACCATTAAAATCTGTGTATACCGTCGCAAACTTCAAAATTACGGCATGGTTATTCCTATAATAAACAACATCGTTAACCTTGGTCAATAATGACGTCATACGACATGAAAAAAAGCGTGTGTTTCGTGAATTTGTCGCCAAAGTTGATAATCTTTTACCACACACCAAGAAAGAACAAAAGTATGCATTATACATGTGCAAAAAATTGGGATCCACGGACCAAGCACGATATATTGGATTTCGCGATATAACGGATCGCAATATAACGGAGTTGCAGTGTATACAGATTTTATAGCATGTGCCATCATTGTAGATCCAAATCAGCTGGCACATTTGTGCCATCTCATAGGATATTCACTGTTTGTTTTTTGGTGAGAAATAGCCAAATCAATCGGAAAGTGAAAGTCTATCTACAGCATGATCTGACGGAATGGATGTGCCAACTGTTCTGATCTACACCATTTGCGCATGGATAAGAGCCAACCAGAAATTCACAGCTGATCTGAGAAGTCAGTGGATAAAGTCGAAACTAAATGTGAGCAATTCAATGATGCTATACAAGTTATCACTACAGGTGTAGATGTGTGGTCTGCAAAATACATTGTAAAATAATTATATGTACAGTAGTGTTATTAAGGTATTGCCACACTCCTCCCAACTTTGTTCATCGATAAAAAGAAATTTATCAAAATCTCAATAATGGCAAAATGCCATAAACCGAAACTATGCACAAATGTATGTTATTAATGTATCTTCATTTTGCCGATGGTAAGACACGTTATTAGAGTAAAGAAAAATAGCGGGATCTAAAAATTCCCTAAACTTCTATTTACATAAATTCACAAAAACTAAACAAAACAAAACATCATTTTAATTTGCCCACATGAGTAATATGATACTGACAACAATTTATTGTGTCCTCTTGACTTACGTATGTAAACTTTACAAGATATTAGTAAAAGTGTGTTTGACCTTCAATTTTCTGGACGTTTCCTGGTCGCGTAAACAGATGACAATTACTTATTTCTCTTTTAGTAGTTGACAATTTTTTTTACAAAGTACACAACATTTTCTTGTCAGTATCATTGCGTTCATGTGGGAATTCAATATTATGTTTTGTATCGCTTACTTTTTGTGAATTTATGTAAATAGAATTTTAAGGAATTTTTAGGTCTAGCTTTTTTTCTTTACATTTCTAACGTGTCTTACTTTATGCAAAATAAAGACACACTAGTAACATTCATTTATGCAAAGTTTCATTGAACGGCATTTTGCCATTATCGAGATATTGATAATTTTCTTTTTATCGATGAACACAGTTGGGAGGAGTGTGGCAATCCCTTAACCAAGGTTATAACCTGCTCACAACTTGTCCATGCCGCACCCAAACCCACAACTAATGTTAATGCAATAATTGTATCAGTGATTGTTTATAAATAATGAAATATGTTAATCTTGTTTTAACAACCACTGGTTACTATGCCAGGTGCCACAATTCCCCTTCTCACTTCATTCTCTAATACTTTTTACAGATATTCTGTAGAGCACACAGCTACCAAATGGCCAAGTCAGCTCTGGGTATTTTTGAAATATTGTTTTCTATTCTTTACCCTTTAACTTCTAACTCCATGGAATAAGGCGGTTATCCCCATGGAAACAGTGTAGATCTAAATCATGTCCATACAGTCTGCTCAGAATTTATTCTGTTCACTTTTTAATCTCAACCAAGAAGTGAACAATGTTGATTCAGATCAGATAGAACAAAGGCACACTGATCTCTACACTGTTTGCCTATGCCATAAAAATTGTATCTTCGGAATAAAGGATTTATAAGTAAGCATAGCATACCCATCTAAGCCTGCACAACCCCCAAGTCTGATCTAGGTCTCCACTGTTATTTAGTTGATAAACTTCTGTAAATTTACTATCTGAACAATGAACAGACTAACTCCTATTAATTAAATATTAATATCCCACAAAATAAACATATCCAGAGCTGACTTGGAAATGTATCTATTTTTAAAAGCCACTTACTTCTTTCTTGAAATTCTCTGTGCCAACACTCTGTTCTTTACTAGCACTGGTTGTGTTATCTGCCCCTGATTTCGAGTTCTTCACAGTATTAGAAGTAACACTTTGACCTTGACCTTTATAACTATAATCATCATCAGAATCATCACCATCATCATCATCATTTTCATTGTAATCAGGATCATCATCATCATCATCATCATAAGCAATGTCATTATCATCAAAGTCTTGATCAACACTTTCTTTTTCATACTCGGCATCAGGAACTTCAATTTTGACCTGGGTTTCTTCGCCGTCTAATCCTGTTATTGATAATATCTTCACAGTTTTAGCAGCAGTTTTACTAGGACCTGCAACAATGTTACTAGGACCTGCAGCAGAGTTACTAGGACCTGAAGAAGTGTTACTAGGATCTGCAGATATGTCACTAGGTTCTGCAGAAATGTTACTAGGATCTGCAAAAACATTACTAGGACCTGCAGTATCAATGTCAATATATGTCATAGTATCTTTTTGTTTACTGGTGCGAGTTGAATGTTGTTTTGTTGCAACTTTGGCCTGTTTTTCTTTGACTGCATATCGTGGTGGAGGTTTTGCCTTTCTTTTGCCTGGTTTTATAGAGGTGGGTTCGATGTCTGGAGCAGTGTTTGGAACCTGGCTGCTTTTAGTTGGTTCCACTTTATCTGACGCTGGTTGAGGAAGTACAACAGGGCTGGAAACCAGATTGCAGTTAGCTGGCCCCAGTTTGTCAGTAGTGATGGACAAATCTGTAAAATGATAACAGTAATTATTATTATTATTATTATGTTTTTCACCTTATTGCAATAAAGGTAGAAGTATCATTGAAATTAAAATATGAAGAAGATATACTGTAATTGCACTAAAGTAACCACTTAGTGACAATATAATTTATGTACCTGAATCCATTATTTGGCATGGCGATTAAGCACAGGGCTTGCAAAATAAATTTAAAAGTCACTTGTCCAGGACTAGTCAATGTACAAAAAATTATTTGCTAGGGATTTTTTTAACTGAAATCTAATTTTTCAAGCAATTCATTTTCAGACTTCAGTTTTCAAACATCTATCAAAGGAGTTTAACTATTTTTTTGGACATCTAACCTAGCATTTTGGGAAGAGTTTCTGCCGCAGTTGGGAAAAAATACTATATTTTTGTATCGGGAAGAGGCCTTTTATAGGCCTCTGTTATACAAGGAGGAAAAGCCCTGATTTATATTTAAAATGAAATCACCCTTTTATACCCCGGTAGTTCTTTTGAGCGCTTTTACCTGATTTTATTGTTTGAATATAAAATTTTAAGAAATGACTCAGCTTATTGATGAACGAAAAAAAAAAGTTTGTGTAACAAACAAATATTAATATACAATTACATATCTATCATTTCCATATACATTCAAAATGCTTGGGCTCAAAAACTTCCCTTTCAAATTCTTTTTCTGTCCCAAAACCAAAACATAAAATTTATTGAAAATCGTTTTCATATTCTGGTACTGTTTTTTTTTAATTCTCTCCCAGATTCTGTCAAAAATTTAACAAATATACTTCCTTTCAAGAAAAACTATTTAAATTATGAATTCAGTACACCATTTTCAAAGTACCACTGACTTCCAATAAAATTTAGTATTTATCAACATTTGAACTTCGTTCTTCACTCTCTATGTTATTATCGGATAATCCATCTTGTTTCATTTCATTTCATATTTCTTCAATTCATTTGATGTCTTCTATATATTGTCATTGTATATATACTAATCAAAATTTGATAGGGATCGCTTTCCGTTCAATCCCAAATTATTTCCTCTACCAAGTTTCAACCGCTGTTCTGCTTCAACAGTTTGTCAGCTCATTTTTGGCACAAAGCTGATGTCAAATGAACAAATTTTCAGAATCACAGCAAATATTTTATGGCTACATGTATAACCTTATGTAATATAATAGAGAAATGCAGGTTTGCTCTGCCCTGTGTTTCCTCTTTAAATAAAGTTAATATTATTATTATGTTCCAGGAAACTTATGACAAAGTCACTTCTACCTTATAAATACCGGTATATCAACATTAAATTTTTAACAACAATGCAGATGCTAACATATTTAATTATATCTCTATTTGCTTTATTTGTATATTTTCTTCAGTGAAAAATCAATATGGTGGACAAAAAAAGGACACACACTTAAAATCCAAGTCACTGAAATGAAACCTGTGCCCAAGGTTATAAAACTGAGCATGGAAACCAGTCTCAAATCTCAAGCATCTGATTGGCTGAAATGGCGACTGGTTGCCATTTCAGCCAATCAGATGCTTGAGATTTGAGACTGGTTTCCAATCTCAGCTTTATAACCTTCAGGCATGGTGGTCCTAACCTGGTTTACTATAGGGCCACCCATGCTCCAGGAAGAACTGTTTCAAAGCTGACTCCTGTTCCAGGGTAACATAGAGCATCATCAGGTAGGAATCCATGTTCACTGGTGGTACAAGCCAGGTTCAACTCCCAGGCAAGGTCCCTGAAATTACAAACAAATACCATTTCAAAAGTTAAATCACCAAACAAACAAGATTTTATTTGGCTTTATGTTTTTCCTGCAAATAAACCACAAACTGGCTGATTTGTAAGGTTTATGATTCCCAGATGACAGAAAAGTTATTGTATATTAGACAGACTAAATTTAATTGAACCATTGAGGAATACTGGATTATCTGGTTATATGCAACCTTACTTTGATCCATGTATAAGACTGCAGTGGAGTAGCTACTATTAGGCCATGTACCGGTATGTATTTGGCTTCTGGGAAAATGATTATTTTCTTTGCCAGATGTAAATGCAGACCTACGTTCTAATTCTCATTGTTGTCACGCTTTATTTGTAGTTTGCTACATTTAATCTTTGTTTTTGTTTTTTTTTTGGGGGGGGGGGGGGGGGGGCTTTGCACCCATTACACCCTGCAAGAGGCAACACCACTAGGAACTCCTTATATGTGCCTACAACTTGTAAAAAGCTCGCTACGCCCCTGGACTGTTATCCCATGGGAGTTAAGTGTGGATCCACATCAATTGGCACAAGTGTTGCATCTCATCAGGAATTCAGGATCCGCACTTTTTGCTTCTGATTCACTGCACAGGGCTTTTTCAGGGCTGTTTGGGAAAAAGGCCCCTGCTCAAATTGGGATTTTTTTACACGGTATATAGTGGTTTTACATAGATTCAAGGAATGAAGGTTTAACAGATCACTGATCAAAAGTAAACAAACGAATTTTGTAATTTGAAAAGTCCCTTGATTACATAGATTCTCTTGTTTGTTTATATTTCTTAGGCAAAATACGTTATTTCTGTTGAAATGGGAATTTTTTCTTGAAGTTGGTTTTTTTTTCTTGAAATTGCGAAAAATGGCCCCTATTTGGCATTGGGAATGGGGCCCATTATTGGCCCCGTGCAGGGCTTTTTTCACCATTTTGGGAATATGACCAATACCCCTGGAATTGGGAAATTTATCATCGTTTTGCCAGAAATTAGTAATTTTTTTAGCATCATTGGGGAATAAGAAGTGTTACTGTTATCTGCTGTTTTTTTAATAATTGCCATCCATATTTAATATTGTCAATAATTCCTGGCTTAAAGAGCAAAAGATGCAGTGCTGATGCTGTCGGTTTTCATCAGAAATGTTTGTTTTGATTCAATTGGGAGTTTTTCTTCTCAAATTCGGAAAAAATATATGTTTTGCCTTTGGGAACATGACCGAATAACGGCTATAAAATCAACTGAAAAAAGCCCTGCCGTGAGACTAGCTGAAAAAGCCCTGACTACAACGTGACTGAATGTTCTGATGACGTATGCAATTGTTGTGCACCCTTTCTTTACAAAATAATGCCTTCCATAGGTGTCTGTCCGGAAAGTCTCCATCCTGTAATATGTAATATTGGCTGTTGTGGGAAGTTATTGTCAAGAAAATATATTACGCTATGATATGCGGAAGAGTTTGTAAGTTATCGCTGTAGTATGCTTACATCTAGAGCACTTTTCTTACATCATAGATGTGGGCAAAACAATTGTTACCGTTCTTTTTCATATATATAATAATTATGATTCCTGCAGATATTCTGAAATGATATTTTCAATTGGGAAAAATGTAAGCTGGATTTCATTGGGAACGGGGCCATTTGCTTTGGGAACGCCTCCGTTTACAGGAGGCGCAGACAGTGATGGAAAAACCCTGTGGTATGGCATCAACAAAGCATGCAAGGGGTCCTGGGTTCAATCTTTGGTTCGGGTATGGATTTTCAGAACATGGTAACAAGATTAAGGACAACATGTTTGAAATTAGACAGAAAGTGTGCAGTTAAAAAAGGCTGGGGATGCTGCCTCACTTATACGAAAAAATGGTATTCAAGAAAGATAACTCTGCAAAAATGGGTGTCAGACAATTCTCCCCCTTGCCAGTTCCTCCCCTGACGTTTCCTCCCTGACTGTTCTCCCCCTGTTTTGGGGGAGAACAGTCTGCATATAGATATATATATCATATATAGTAATAATGATTATATCAGGGCTTTTCATCAGAAAATTGGGAAGAGGCCCTGGCCTTTCCAACTGGGTAATTTATGCACAAGAATTGTTTACTTTGGGAAAACAAAATTAATTGAAAGCTGGGTTCTGGATTGTTTTCGCATTAATTGATGATTCATTTATTATTCTGAAAAAAATTCCAATAATTACACAATGTGTCATATAAAGAACAGTAATGAAAAATGCTACAACATTGCAGAATGCAGAATCCAAATAATTCAAGTTTAAAGAATAATCTTTGTGTGGTTTGATCATTAAAGCCATAATTATTCTCATAATTGCAATCTAATAAAATGTGTACTGCGAATAGTATGCATGATTTTAAAAGCACAACAAAGGTAATTTCAAATAAATGACAAACTTGAATGAAACCACCAGTTAATATAACTTAATTGTGTTTGCATTTTTTTCTTATAAAGGTTCATAGAAAAAAAATTTCTTTAATAAGTTTTTACAAAATTAATGAATGTTCAATCAAATACAAATAAATATATAGATCCTAACACCTCTAGCTGGTGAAAGTCAAGCCAATAAACTGTTAATGTGTCATTTTCACACTTGGAAGGATCTGTGATAATATTGTTTTATGACAGGAAGTCCATAGATTCCTACTGTTAGTTAACTGTGTTGTAATGTTTTCTTTTAATTCACAACTTATAACAAATTCTTGAAATTAAAATTTAAAAAAATATTTTCCATATAAATTTTATGCACAAAATATTTTATCTGATTTTGAAAATGTGTTTAATGGTGTTGTTACTTCTTTGAAGTAAAAGAACTGACTTGTTATTATTTTTATAATATAAATGTGAGGGTAGAATAAAATAAATATTTTAAATTAGTATTTTATATAAATGTTTTGTCTCTTTAAATGTAAAAATATTTAAATTAAATCTTATAATATTTAGTGTCATTTACATCTTTCAAGTAAGATCATTGTCATGTTTCTAACCAAACAACACTATTTTGAAAGTAATGATTTGGCATGATACTGATTATCTTTGGTAGACAACTAATTCATTATTCAGTCTGTTTTCAACGTTATTAAAATATATTTCCATTAATTTTTTTATGAACTGTCATAGAAATAATACAAATCATGAAATACTGTTGATATCCTAAATGCTATTTTTTGTAAACAGAACAGAACAGAACAGAACATATCGTTTATTTCGTCCAAGTGCATGATTACACAATAAGGACAATATAACACAATGTAACAAATACATACATATATAACTGACTTCCGGTAAACAATCAGGGTGTGTATGTGGGGGGGGGGGGGGGGGGGGAGGAGAGAGCAAGTCTCAGAAAATTAATAGTAAACAGATGGTATAGATGTTCCAGCTAATCTGGAACAGGATCTACACTGTTGGACCACAATTTGAGGAGTAGAGCAATAAAATTTCGCTGTGACTATACTTAACTGAAAATGGCCTTATTTAATTCACATTTTAAGAAGGAATATGGACTAAGTTGATATATTGTTATATGGCTTCTTGGATGTTTTGTAGTGTTATATTCATTTTAATAAAACAATGAATAAAAATATAAAGACTAAGAATCTGATATGGGCTAAGTTGATATATTGTTATGTGGCTTATTGGATGATTGTGTTGTTGTGTTTCATTAATTCTAATAAAAATGTATTAAAAATAACATATCAAGAAAATATAAAGAAATACAATTTAAGATGTGTTGAGTTTTTTTATTTAAAGTCAAGTTTGATATTTCAAAAACAATATTTAATCACCCATGAATATAAATCAATTAAAGTCAACTTCAATCAAGTCAGTTATTAATTTAAAAGTAACAAAAATATTTATTAACTTAACTCCCAACAACTGCATTTAACACATACTAGGTGTTGATTAGATTAAAATACCTGTGAAAATTGTATACAAAATATTGGGGGAGAACCGTCTGCATAATTTCAATTTGGGGGAGAACTGTCAGGGGAGGAACTGGTTTGGGGGAGAACAGTCAGGATGAGGAACTGGTTTGGGGGAGAATAGTCTGGCATTCTGCAAAAATGGTTAAAGTAGAAATTTATCGATATCCGATGATTAAGGCATTGATTGTTACTTTCTTTATTTGGGTAGATTGTCATGTGAGAACAAAACGTTCAGAATGGCAGATTCACCTACAGAATTTAAGGATGTGGATATATCCAGCAAATATTTTTGGTCGGTAACTTCGGGAACAGTTTGTTGTTGTTGTTAATTTTGAAGAATGGCGTATACGATAAAACGCGGTATCATTTGACCCCGAGTCTATACTTTCCGAAAAGCTAGTCTTTTATGTCATTGACGATTAGCTTATAGTTTATTCTGTGTTATAAGTTGGTCTTTTCGGCAGTCTACATACACTCTGATTTATTATCCTCGGTACTGGGAGTAAGATAAAAGTACAAACAGTTTAGATCCAATTCAGCCAGCACATCTGATCAGGATCAAAAGCAATCACTGTGGACCCCGATGGAAGAGATCTACACTGTTCGCCCACGGATAACAGCTATATTCCATGGGATGATAAATGTTAAAGCTGGTAAATGGCAAAGCAGCAGTAATCATGCGGGTGTAGTAATGGAAAATTGAAAATGGAACTATTCCAGGTTCTATGTGTAAATTCAGAGGTTATATAACTAAACAGTGTCCTCAGGATAGTGTGAGTGGCTGTGAAGACGGAGCTGTGGTCTAGGAAACAGCCAATTATTGTATCTTATTCAGAACCTTAATTTTAATTTTTTCAGCATCAGTTTTATGCCCCCATTAAGTAAGAGGCATATATTGTACTCGTCCATATGTCCATCCATCTATGCGTCCCCCAAATATCTTGTGACATCAACTCCTCATTTACTGTTACATGGATTTCTTTCAATTTTGAACAATTATATAAGCAGGATGTGCAGATATATGTAAAGAATAGATTTTTTTCCTACGACCATTTGTAGCAGAGTTATGATCCTTTATTACAAATGACGTTATAGCAGTGGGGGCATCAGTGTCCTGATTGTACAAATGGCTAAATTTTTAACAATATTATACAGATTATCTGATACAAGATTTTCATGTATTTCCATAGATAATCATCAATGTGGTTTATATGGCTTAAAGTTTAGAAGACTTTAAGTGGATACATACCAAAAACATGCAGATTGTCATTCACACAAAACCCCCAAAATAATCGGTATTTTTTCCCTTAAATACACATGTAAAATCATTGAAAATGAAGCTATTTTTTTTACAGAAGATTGGACTGGCAGCTTTGCCATTTTGAGACTTTAAGATTTAGGCAGTAATGGAAATGCATATTATCGCCCTTGCTGCCTAACCCTAGGTTAAGCAAACAGTGTAGATAGTGATTAAATGGCACAGATCTTCCAGCTGATCTGGATCTACACTGTTCTCACATCAGATAACAGCCATATCTTATGGAGTAAAGGGTCAATATGCTTTAAATCAAGTAATTCATATACCAAGTTAAGAGTTATATGTATGGTGATATCAGTTCTGCTAAAAACTGGAGGTATTCTAAAAGGATTTCTTAAGAACTTAGGAACTCATATCAAACAAAACTTTTATAAAGTTCTACTTTATTCTTCTAATATAATATCTGCTCAAACAAAGATCTAAAACAAAATAACATTTAATGAAAATTGATATCTAGGTCCAGAAGTGTACACTCAACAATGGTTTTGCTGTTCACATGATCAATTTACGAGTCTGCATAGATTATAAGTATCATGCATGAGTGTGAGGTGAAGATGGAAAAATCTGTCACCGAGGGGGAACTGTTTTGCGGGAACGAGGCTCTGCCGAGTTCCCGCCAAAACAGTTTTCCCGAGGTGACAGATTTTTCTATCTTTACCGAATGTCTCATGCATGATACTTTTTCTTGCATACCTTTTATTATTTATAACATTTCTGTGTAAGTATACAAACTAATTTATTTTCCTTATGCTGAAATATTGACGTTAACGCAAACCTTTTTCATAAATGACGTCACTAACTTGAACATATTACGTCAGATACTTGAAGACGTGACGTCACTCACGTGACTCATTCTACATGGGGGGTGTAGGATCGAAATTTTCTACACGGGTGAAAAAACCGGATGACTTGATCTGGTATGCAAGAATATAATATTCCGCTGTACTACATAAAGCAATGTTTACTCAAACAGGAGTCTAGCTGTCACTCAATCATGTTTTCTAACAAGGTACACCATCATTTACAGCAGTGTTCACACAACTAAGTAGACCAATATTCCATCATCTGCATGAGTATTAACTGTTCTATGGGTATTGTGGAGGAACAGTACCTTACTCAAGTAAGTAAACAAATATTCCACCAAGTTCATCAGTTTTCAAATCTTCTTCGCAGAGTTGTCGTTCCTTACACTCACTTTACATCTCTGCAAAAGGCTCAATGTCAAGATTTTTTACCAAACTCGACAGCCTTATTTTATACAGTTATAATTATGAAATTGAAAGCTTGAGATAAAACAAATGACAGAAATCTTCACTATCTTTCATTAAAACTGAAGAAACCCAAGCTATTGTAAATGTTATTGGTGATCTATTTCTTCGAGTTAAATTAAATGTAGTTTAAGTAGTCCCAGCCTACAGCAGAGGTGAATGTAATGAGCCGATAGTGAAAGAGAGTGCAGTTTTCACTCAACTATGTAAATGAATACATGTGATATAAAGCTGCTTTTATATCACGTGTGATTATCACGTTATTACCTAATTACGGCTCACGGTTTATCCCTGGAATAATGGAATATCCACAATAACTGAATTTCACTTGAATAATTTTATTTAACACCAAAAGTTTGAATGTTCTTTACAATAAAATATAACAAACTGTGCATATGAGTGCATGTTAAGCATAATTTTAATATTTCATTATTTATTTGGGGGAATGGTATTTATTTAAATAGAATGGGGAATGATTTGAATACATGTGGTAGATCAAAATACTTAGGCTGTGAAAGGCAACTGAATCCAGTTACAAATGAAATATGCTTAACTTGCACTTTATAATCATATACATTTTAAATCCGAAATACCATTTTAATGTTTGATTTTAAATTGCAATATTTGTTTAATTCATACACTTTTTTATTACAAGATGAACTATAATATGATTAGCACAATATATGTTTTTAATTTATAAATGCTAATATTTAAATGTCCATGTTTAACCAAAATTTAGTTAACACAATTTTTAACATAAAATAGAATAACTGAGTATTAATGTTTACATACCAGGAATAATAGAATATCCACAATAACTGAATTTCACTTGAATAATTTTATTTAACACCAAAAGTTTGAATGTTACTGGTTAAGAAATTCAGTCCTTTTTATTGTGGACAGTTCCAGTATGGTAAACATGTGACTGCAGGGTGAGAAGTGTCATAAATATAAAAGACAATGCTAAAAAGATGGGTAAATAAGACAATAATTTAAGGTCTTTGAAGTGAGAAACCTAAATGAAATTAAGATTGACATCTCACAGTCAAAGTAGGAAGTGTCAGTCAAGTTGAAGGTTTTAAAATGCAATTAATATTGAAATGACAATTTATGTGATTAACCCAAAATATCTTTTATTAATTTTAAAAGTAATAATTTTCTGCAAGTAACAAAGTTGAAAATTTTAAAAAATAAGATGAAACAAAAAAATAAGAAACTAAGAAATGCATAACATTATTATAAAATATTACTTAAGGTGTTATGCAAATTTTTCATAAAGTTATGCAAGAAAATTCTACTACATAACATTTGTATTCCAACATCTGCAGCAGTTTTCACTCAACTATGAAAACCAATATTCCACCATATGCACCATTGTTAACTCAACTTAGTTAACAAATATGCTACCATTTTCACCAGTGTTAACTAAGTAAACAAATATTTCACTTTCTTCACCAATGTTCACTCAACTAAGAAAACCTATATTCCACTATATGCACCAGAGTGCATTTAACTAAGAAAACCTATATTCCGCCAACTGCAGCAGTGTTCACTCAACTTAGAAAACCAATATTCCACCATCTGCACCAGAGTGCATTTAACTAAGGAAACCTATATTCCGCCAACCGCAGCAGAGTTCACTCAACTAAGAAAACCAATATTCCACCATCTGCACCAGAGTGCATTTAACTAAGGAAACCTATATTCCGCCAACCGCAGCAGTGTTCACTCGACTAAGAAAACCAATATTCCACCATCTGCACCAGAGTGCATTTAACTAAGGAAACCAATATTCCACCATCTGCACCAGAGTGCATTTAACTAAGGAAACCTATATTCCGCCAACCGCAGCAATGTTCACTCAACTAAGAAAACCAATATTCCACCATCTGCACCAGAGTGCATTTAACTAAGAAAACCTATATTCGGCCAACCGCAGCAATGTTCACTCAACTAAGAAAACCAATATTCCACCATCTGCACCAGAGTGCATTTAACTAAGGAAACCTATATTCCGCCAACCGCAGCAGTGTTCACTCAACTAAGAAAACCAATATTCCACCATCTGCACCAGAGTGCATTTAACTAAGGAAACCAATATTCCACCATCTGCACCAGAGTGCATTTAACTAAGGAGACCTATATTGTGCCAACCGCAGCAGTGTTCACTCGACTAAGAAAACCAATATTCCACCATCTGCACCAGAGTGCATTTAACTAAGGAAACCAATATTCCACCATCTGCACCAGAGTGCATTTAACTAAGGAAACCTATATTCCGCCAACCGCAGCAATGTTCACTCAACTAAGAAAACCAATATTCCACCATCTGCACCAGAGTGCATTTAACTAAGAAAGCCTATATTCGGCCAACCGCAGCAATGTTCACTCAACTAAGAAAACCAATATTCCACCATCTGCACCAGAGTGCATTTAACTAAGGAAACCTATATTCCGCCAACCGCAGCAGTGTTCACTCAACTAAGAAAACCAATATTCCACTATCTGCACCAGTGTTCACTCAACTTTGTAAACTAATATTTCACCATCTGCAGCAGGCAGTTTCACTCAACTACAGAACCAATATTCCACTCCAATATTTCACCCAAAATATGTTAACCAATATTCCAGTTTGAGCCAGTGTTCACCCAACTAGGCAAACAAGTATTCCATTTTTGCACCAGTGTTCACTTACCTAAATAATCCAGTTTTCACTCAAATAAGTAAACCAAAATTCACAATTTTTCACCTAACTTAGTAAACCAATATTCCACTGTTTGCACCAGTGTTCACTAAAATAAGTAATTCAATAATCCAATGTCTAAACCAGTGTTCACTCAACTTAGAAAACCAATATTCCACCATCTGCAACAGTTGTCACTCACCTAAGACAACCAAATTACTCCACCACCTGCACCAGTGTTCACTCAACTAATAGTTGACAACTATGCAAACTACATGTACCAGTAATATTTCACCATCTGCAACAGGCAGTGTTCACTCAACTACATAACCAATATTCCACCCAAAATAGGTTAACCAATATTCCAGTTTGCAATATTGTTTACAAATTTTTTTGTTTGCACCAGTGTCTCTTAACTAAATAAACCAATATTCCACCATCTGCACCAGTGTTTACCCAACTTTGTAAACCAATATTCCACCATCTGCACCAGTGTTCACCCAACTTTGTAAACAAATATTCCACCATCTGCACCAGTGTTCACCCAACTTTGTAAACAAATATTCCACCATCTGCACCAGTGTTCACCCAACTTTGTAAACCAGTATTCCACCATCTGCACTGTTTTGTGGTTGATTGCAACATTTCATCATTAATAACTTCTGTCTGTTGACTCACATCTAAAGTTTGATGTTTTTCTTTCATATGTCTACTGAGCCCAGTGCTGTATTTAAAAACACTGAGACATACTTTGCAGGTATAACCTTCCTGTAGTTTTACATGCTTTGCCTGGGTGTGGTAATGAAGCCCCGACCTTCGTTTGAAACCTCGGAAACAAATCTTGCAGGTATATTCAAAAGGATTCACATGATTCGCATGATTGTTCTTACTTCATGCTGAGCTAAAAGCCTTTTCACAATGTAAACATTTAAAGTGATCAACACTTTCTTTTTCATACTCGGCATCAGGAACTTCAATTTTGACCCGGGTTTCTTCGCCATCTAACCCTGTTATTGATAGTATCTTTACAGTTTTAGCATCATCATCATCGTAAGCAATGTTATTATCATCATAGTCTTGATCAACACTATCTCTTTCATACTCAGCATCAGGAACTTCAATTTTGACCCGGGTTTCTTCGCCATCTAACCCTGTTATTGATAGTATCTTTACAGTTTTAGTAGTCTCAATAATTCGACTGCAAGCACAGACCCATTATCATACTGACTTTTTACAGATGTCTGTTCTTTACGTCTCAAGCAGTTACGATCAAAACTGTGGTGGAAATCGACCCGATTTAAATTCTGTTATTTATCGATAAACGTGACGTCGTGAGTCAGGTAAACTTGAAGCGCGGAAATCGAAATTTGTTGACATGGGTGCAGGTTTAAAAGAGTTATGCATAAAAAACGAAACCGTTATTTATAAAGGATTACATATATTGATTCTACTTGAATGTGGCTTTTCAGGTATGTAAATTTTTTAAAGGTACATATGGTTTAAGATGCTTTATGGAGCCGCCAACGATGCGATCAAATTCCCATCGGCGGCATATAGAAATAGAAGGAAAATTTTCCGCATTGATTTGAATGCTAACTGGGTTGTACGCGAAAGGCAAATATCGCATATATAGAAAAGCCTTTGTCGCGTACAAATAGTTGTGCTACAGTTTTAGCAGCAGTTTTACTAGGACCTGCAACAATGTTACTAGGACCTGCAGCAGAGTTACTAGGACCTGAAGAAGTGTTACTAGGATCTGCAGATATGTTACTAGGATCTGAAAAAACGTTACTAGGACCTGCAGTATCAATGTCAATATATGTCATAGTATCTTTTTGTTTACTGGTGCGGGTTGAATGTTGTTTTGGTGCAACTTTGGCCTGTTTTTCTTTGACTGCATAACGTGGTGGAGGTTTTGCCTTTCGTTTGCTTGGTTTTTTAGAGGTAGGTTGGATGTCTGGAGCAGAACTTTGGCTGCTTTTAGCTAGTTCCACTTCATCTGAGATTGGTTGACTAAGTAGAACTGAGCTGGAGACCAGAATGCATTTAGCTGGTCCCAGTTTGTTAGTAATGATGGACAAATCTGTAAAATGACAACAAAAACAATATATTGATATACATTTACCTGAATCTATTATTTGGCATGGCAATTATTGACATAGAGCTAGAAAAATATATTCAAGTCACTTGTCCAAGACTAGTCATTGTACAAAAAATGGTTTGTGAAATGAAACATAATAGTCTAGGGCCTTTTTGGGTCTATTTTATAACTCATATTCCGTCATGTTCCCATAGGCAAAACATACATTTTTTCCCCAATGAATTAGAGAAGAAAAATTCCCAATTGAATCATAAAATATTACAGCTTGTTAGTTAATCAGGCATCAATTATTGTTTCTTTAATCCAGACATTATTTACATTTTGCATATTAAAAATGTGTAATTTTTTTTCCCAATGATGCAAACAAATTCCCAAGTTAACAATATTATACAGATTATCTGATACAAGAAATGGCCGATTATTTTCGTGTATTTCCATAGATAATTTTCAATATACGGCTTATAATTCAGAAGACTTCAAGTCCATACATACCAAATACATTGTAGATTTTCATTCACACAAATACACAAAAATAATCGGTCATTTTTTTCCTTTAAAATATATGTAATATCTTTGAAAATGAAGCTATTTTTTTTACAGAATATTGGACTGGCAGCTTTGCCAGTGAACAAGCTGCCTTTGAGAATTAATCATCGAAGCAATCCAGGGCTTTAATTTACACTGGACATTCAAGGGCCAAAATAATGCACAGCTGGCAATCTCCGTTGGTCAAAACAATTTTACCTTTAATATTGTGTTTTAATAAACATATTGTAATCGAATATAACTCTTGGGTTGAGAAAACTTTGAAAGTCATGACAAATATGAAAATATTGCAGGCTGGGACTTTCAGATTGAGGCAGTAATGGACATGTATATTGCCGCCTAGCCCTAGGTTAAGCGAAACACAGTATTTACACCAATATACAGTACAATTTTGATCCATCCCAAACAACTTTATGCATATGTGCATCTCTTGGATTTTCAAGGGTAAAAATTGGAACCCCCTGCAAGTCAATAAAATTTCTGGATTTGGTTGTGAAATGTGTTTGATAGTCAATAAGAACCAGGACATGAAATATGCAACAACCAAACAGAAAGTAAAAACTGAAACAAACTGACTTAACCCTTTATTCCATACATGCCTTTTGATGCATACATGTGCAACCAGTGTAGATCCAGATCATCTGACACACCTGTACCATCTAATCTGGATCTACATTGGTCACATCTTGGTCAGAAATAACCTGATAAATTTAAAAACAAACTGTAGAACCTGATTTAATTGCACAGATGTGCCAGCTAATCTGGATCTACACTGTTCACACATCCGATAACAGCCATATCCCATGGAGTAAAGGGTCAATATGCTATAAATTGTGTAATTCATATGCCAAGATAAGAGTTATATGTATGGTGATTGCAGTTCTGCTTACAACTGGAGGTATTCTAAAAGGTATTCTTAAGAACTTAGGAACTCATATCAAACAAAACTTTTATAAAGTTCTATTTTATTCTCCTAATATATCTGCTCAAAGATATACAACAAAATAACATTTAATGAAAATTGATATCTAGGTCCAGAAGTGTACACTCAACTTCTAACCAATAATCCAGTTTGTGCCAGTGTTCACCCACTATGTAAACAAATATTCCTTTTTTGCATCTGTGTTTGCTTAACTAAATAATCCAGTGTTCACTCAAAGTAAATCAATATTCCACATTATTGTCACCCAACTTAGTAAACCAATATTCACTGTTTGCACCAGTGTTCACTCAAATAAGTAATTGACTACTGCAATGTTTGCACCAGTGTTCGCTCAAATAAGTTAACCAATATTTCACCATCTGTACCAGTGTTTACTCAACTAAGAAAACCAATATTCCACCATCTGTACCAGTGTTCATTCAACTAAGAACCAATATTCCACCATCTGTACCAGTGTTCACTCAACTAAGAAAACCAATATTACACCATCTGCAACAGTGTTCACTCACCTAAGAAAACCAAATTACTCCACCAATTGCACCAGTATTCACTCAACTAAGTAAACTAATATTTCACCATTTGCAATAGGAAGGTTTCACTCAACTACATAACCAATATTCCACCCCAATATTTCACCCAAAATAGGTTAACTAATATTCCAGTTTGCATAAATGTTTATCTAAATATGTAAACAAATATTCCTTATTTGCACCAGTGTCACTTAACTAAATAAACCAATATTCCTCCATCTGCACCAGTGTTCACTCAAATAAGTGAACCAATATTCCACCATTTTTCATCGAACTTTGTAAACCATTATTCCACCATCTGCACCATTGTTCAAGCAAATACCTAATTCAACAGACCAGTGTTTTGCACCAAGGTTCTCTCATCTATGTGAACCAATATCCATCCCAGCTTCTTCAATCTCATCAGCTTCAATAACCATTTCAGATACCACATTGCTGTCTATATCCAGTTCATACACCTTACCACTTTCTATAACCACTTCAGATGCTCTGATCACATTACTTTCTATAGGATTACTAGTAACTGTTTGACTCTCGTATTCATCTGTGGAAACTGCTTGTTCGTCTTTAACTGCTGTAACAATATTCTGATCATCCAAGTTCATGGATGTTGCTTGCACTAACGCCTTAGAAGCCAACAACATTGCTCGAGGTTTTGTGGTAGACTGCAACATTTCATCATTAACAACTTCTGTCTGTTGACCCACATCCAAAGTTTGATGTTTTTCTTTCATATGTCTACTGAGCCCAGTGCTGTATTTAAAAACACTGAGACATACTTTGCAGGTATAACCTTCCTGTAGTTTTACATGCTCGGCCTGGGTATGGTTATGAAGCCCCGACTTTTGTTTGAAACCTCGGAAACAAATCTTGCAGGTATATTCAGAAGGATTCATGCAGCCCTTCTCATGATTGTTCTTACTCCATGCCGAGCTAAAAGCCTTTTCACAATGTAAACATTTAAAGGGTTTGTTCCCCACATGTGTGTTCATATGAAATTTGTAATTCGACAGACGAAAGAATACTTTTTTGCAATAGTCGTAGGGACATCTAAAAACGCCAGGAGCACTGGAACCCATCTCAGCATTATGTTTAAGGAGATGAGTCTTTAGATCAGATTTCCTTTTGTACTCAACACCACACCTCTCACATTTAAACCCTTCCGCATGCTTGCTTGCCATGTGATCATCTTTTTCCTGACTGTTACTAAAGAATCGGTTGCATATTGAACAGTTTATTCTGGTTGGTAAATGGGTCTTTAAATGTCTTCTCAAAGTAGATTTCGTCTTAAGTGACTGATTACAAAGGATGCAGTTGTACTGGTTATCACTTGTTAGGGACTTTGACATGCTCCTCCCAAACCATAAGTTAACAAGCTTCTGGTTCTCATCTGGCTGGTTCCCCGTCAGTGGGCAAGCATAGGCAGCTTCCTGGAATTAGAAACAGTCTTTTTTGTTTGCATTACTGATTATCATGGAATAAGAACAAAGAAACCTAGCCCCAAAGTCGAATCTGACCTATATCTTGTGATGTTACACCTGTATACCAAAAATTGTTAAAATCTATGAAGCCTTACAGGAGCTGTTGTCTGGAAACCAATTTACTATTTTTAGTAACTGTGACCTTGACATTGACCCCAACCAGCCCCAAAGACGAACTTGTTTTGTATCTTGAGATATTACACCTTTATACCAAAAAATGGCATAAATGTATGATCCCTGTCAGGAGTTATGGCCCCAAAACCATTTTCTATTTTTAGTAACAGTGACCTTGACATGACCCCACCAGCCCCAAAATTGTAATAAATGCCTAGAAACTAATTCAACACCGATGATGCAAGTATTGGGAAGGGGGCATTTATTAGAGGCATAATTGAAATTGAGAAAAATCCAACTTGCTGAAACAGGTTAACCATTTCTATAAGTACAAAATGGGGAGATAACCCCAGAAATTAGGTAGCCAGAGTTATGTAACTTGTCTGGGTCATGACCTGTGCACTGTTAAGTAAGTAAGTAAACTTTCATGCTACTGTTCTTTGCAGAAATATCCAACTTGCAGAGACAGGTTAACCATTTTTCTAAGTATAAAAAGGGGAGATAACCCTAAAAATAATGTAGCCTTAATGATATAACTTGTCCAGTCATGACCTTTGCACTATAAAGAAAGTGTATAAACTTTCATGCCAATTCTCTTTGTGGAAATTGAGAAATATCCAACTTGCAAAAACAGGTAAACTCGTACAAAATGGGGAGATAATCCCAGAAAAAAGGTACCTAAAGTTATGTTTCTTGTAAGGGTCATGACCTGTGCATGGTTAAGTAAGTGTGTAAACTTTTATGGCAATGCTCTTTGTAAATTTACAGAAATATCCAACTTGCCGAAACAGGGTTAAACTCTAAGTTCAAAATGGGGAGATAATCCCAGAAAAAAGGTACCTAAAGTTATGTTTCTTGTAAGGGTCATGACCTGTGCATGGTTAAGTAAGTGTGTAAACTTTCATGGCAATGCTCTTTGTAAAAATACAGAAATATCCAACTTGCCGAAACAGGGTTAACCACTTACCTCCAAGTACAAAATGGGGAGATAACCCCAGAAATAAGGTACCCAGAGTTTTATAACTTATAAGTGTCATGACCCGTGAACTGTAAAGTAAGTGTGTAAACTTTCATGCCATATCCCCTTTGTAGAATTTGAGAAATATCCAACTTGCTGAAACAGGTTAACCATTTATCTATAAGTACAGAATGGGGAGATAACCCCAGAAATAAGATAGCCAGAGTAATGTAACTTGTTAGAGTCATACCCCGTGTACTGTATAGTAAGTTTGTAAAAATTCATGCTAATGCTCTTTGTAGAAATATCCAACTTGCCAAAACAGGTTAACCATTTGTCTCCAAGTACAAAATGGGGAGATAATCCCAGAAAAAAGGTAGCCAGAGTTATGTAACTTGTAAGGGTCATCATCTGTGCACTGTTAAGTAAGTGTGTAAACTTTTGTGCCAATTCTCTTTGTGGATATTGCGAAATATCCAACATGCCGAAACAGGTTAACCATTTTTCTAAGTACAAAAAGGGGAGATAATTCCAGAAATAAGGTAGCCAGAGTTATGTAACTTGTAAGGGTCATCATCTGTGCACTGTTAAGTAAGTGTGTAAACTTTCATAATAATGCTTAGTAGAAATTGAGAAATAACGAACTTGCCGAAAAATGTTCACCGCAGGACCGACATACAGATGGAATGACGGACAGACAGTTCAATCACTAGATGCCGGGGGCATAAAAAGACTTATTTGCTGCTATTTTTAGTAGTTTTATGGAACAAGAAACAGTGCAGTTTTATTGTGCCTTTCTCATTTAACCTTAAAACCTTAAGTCTACCAAACTTAATTGGTCACCACAGGAAAAGGTCTCTTCAGTGAAAATTCGACATTTTAGTTGTTTCTATAATTGGAAAAAAAACTTACAATTATCTATTATTTTCTTATAACTACCACAGTAATTAGAGATTTTGTTACACATTTTGACAATAAAATGCTTTTTTTACCACGAAATGCATCATCATTTCATAAGCAATATTTCTGCATGACTTAATGATGTCATTCCTAGGATTTACATCAACTATCAAAAGAAACCTTTTTCTGTGACGTGCCCCAGATTATAAATTTATGCACTGCTGTTTCTTTAGTTCTAATTAGCACTTAAAGCAGCATTACTTCAATTTAACCCGTTCTTGTATGAAATATTACATGTATTGGGAACTATAGGCACAAATTTGCAGCATTAGTCCGGGCTAATAAAATTTTAATTCACTAAAAAAAATTTGGTCCGCGCAACTAAAAGCGAAAGTAGGATTTCCGAAATGTCACAGAAATCGAGTTGCGCATGAAGTGGTCTCTTCATCAAAAATCAGTGCTAAATATACCTCGATTATATTTAGCTTCTTAAAAGTTCGTTAACGATAATTAAACAATATCATTGAAAAACCCGTCTATAAAAAAGAATTTGATCAGACCTTTTGTGTTCTGTTAGAGAGTTTAAATATTGGAGTCTATAGGGACAAATATGATTTTTCAATAGTATATTCTTACTTAAGTTTAGGGCTGGGGCTTTAATGCTCAGCTTAACCCTTTCCTAGATATATACGCATTTTTACGCATGTGCGACCAGTGTAGATCCAGATCAGCCGGCACATCCGTGCTGTCTGATCAGGATCTGCACTGGTCGCATTTTGGTCAGGAATATACTAATGAATCAAAAAGCGAACAGTTTAGATCCTGATCAGACGGCACGGATGTGTAAAATGCGTATATATCCAGGAAAGGGTTAATATTTCTTTTAACCTTTACTCCATATAAATGAGATATATTGCAGTGCAGATCTAGATGAGTTGGAAACTCTGTCCCATCTGATCTGAAACTACAATGGTCACTTCCTGGTCAGAACTGATCAAATGAATCTAAAATGAGCAGTGTAGATCCTAACAGATGGCATGGGATAACAAGCATATCCAATGGAGTAAATGGTTCATTTTCAAATATCAACACAGTTCCCCATGCTTTAACTGTTGGTTTAACCCTTTTCTCCATAAATACGCATTTTTACTCATGTGCTACCAGTGTAGATCCAGATCTGCTAGCACATTCATGCCGTCTGATCAGGATCTGCACTGGTCGCAATTTGGTAAAAAATACTCTAATGAATCACAAAGCAAACAGTGCAGATCCTGATCAGACGGCACGGATGTGCCAGCTGATCTGGATCTACACTGTTTGCCCAGGGAATAAAGGTGTGTCTATGGAAGGGTTAAATATCAACACTGTTCCCCATGCTTTAACTGGTGGTTTAAATGCAAGCTTTATAAACTTTGTTTTTGTGTCAAATAATTTAAATCAGAGCTCCTAGTGAGTGTGAAAAGCCGTAGTGTGGTAGCCAATTTCAACGTGGTGTATGTTTTTTATAAAAATGCATGATACAGAAAAAAAAATGAAACTCTCTGAAACACAACAATTAAAGACAGTGGTGAGGGAGAAAAGTGAACAACGTATATGCATATACAGAGATGATCAAGCAATGGTGTAAAAATGGAAAGGGAGCTGGTAAAATCACCCGGTAACTTAAGTATCCTCACCCGGTAACTTTTCCTGCAGCAGCAAAAATAAATTTAAAATTTCAATTAACTGTGTTTCTTTTATTATTCATAGAAAATCCTAAATGTTGTTGAACTTAATAAAGTTTGATTTCCCAATATTCCAGATACAATAAAGAACACGCAAATTCATTGAATTTATATCCCCCGCTCGAGACATATGGCTTTATTTATACATTGATCTTGGCAAAAACAGATGGTTCCCAAAAAGTTTCGTTGAAATCAATCAATTAGTTGCAGAGAAGTAGCAGGGAAATTAATACTGCTCTATTATGCACACTGCATACTTATCAAAGGGCCATAACTCTGTGTTAATCAGTCTGACCAGAAAAAGACAACGATATGCACATCTCCTCTTGGTATTGATGGTTCCCAAAAAGTACAGTAAAACCTCCATAAACCGGATCCTCTATAATCTGGAATCCTCCAAAAACCGCATAATTTTCACGGTCCCGATTTTTTTCCTTCTTAATTTCTTGTAACAAAAACCTCCCAATACCGGAACCTCCGAATTCCAGAAACCAGCCTTAAATTTTTTATTTTATTTGCAAATTGCTCTTTAAAAAACCTCTGAAAACCGGATTTGAGATAATTGCCATTGAATGTGATAAACGCTTATTAACTTATTTAATAAGTTGTCTAGTCAGAGGTTTGTGTATTGTCAAACGTGTCAAACATCAACGGGTTCTATTAGGACCTTGCATATTATTTAAACAAAAATGGATGGGAATAAGGGTTAATTCCACACTCATACAGAAGCTGTATTGTATTTATATATCGATATGAGTGAATAAATTAAAAATGTTGGATTATATTTCTTTTTTTTCCTTATTACCAATCTATCAAAAGTGTCAATGCATATTAGTAGTACATTAAGGTAAGACTTACAAACGCGATATACCATACTAATAAGTACACCACTAGTCAAATTTGGTGATAAAGGTACAAAAATGTAAACCTCAGTAACCGGAATCCTCTCTAAACCAGATTTTTTCTTCAGTCCCGAAGGTCCATGTGTTAGGGAAGTTTTTACTGTATTTTGAAATCCATCAAGTAGTTGCAGAGAAACAGCACGGAAACAAATACTGCTCTATATGCATAATGCGTAACTATTCAAAGGGCTATAACTCTGTGTTAAACGTTCTGACCGGAAGAAGACAACGATATGCACATATCGTCTTGGTATTGATGGTTCCCACAAAGTTTCTTTGAAATCCATTCAGTAGTTGCAGAGAAATAGTGTGAAAATGAAATTCAGAAGGATGGATGGACGGTGTGACGGACGGACAACACCAAAACAATATCCCCTTCCGATTTCATTTGCGGGGCATAATTAGTACAACATCTGACATCATTAGCCATATCCCATTCAGTGAATTGGATGGCTGAACCCCACAAAAGGTGTTTTCTTGATCCCCCACTACTTAAGAGAGACTCATCCAGCTACATTTAAAGATTTCTACACCCCTGATCATTTAAACATTTCTACACCCCTGATCATTATAAGAATATAATCCAATTATTAATTAAATACCAAACACTTCTTAACAATATGAACAAAATTTGTTAGGATACATACATGTAGGTATTAAACAGAAATACTATGAATTTAAAAATCAACTTTAATAACAAATTTAAAAGTACAACAATAAGCAAATAACTAGGAAACTAAGAATGGGTTGATGCAAGTAATATTTTCCTCATACATGATTGTGTAGTTTGAAAAACAAAAACAATACAAGAACAGTTTAATAACAGAAACAGCTTATTTGAACTATTGACCTAGTTATTTGTGTATTCTGATCAGCATTAAAAGTAGTTCTATATCAAAAGAATCTGAGATTTAACCCTTTCTTCCATAGACACACCTTTATTGCATGGGCGAACAGTTTAGATCCAGATCAGCCGGCACATACGGATGTGCAGGCTGATCTGGATCTACACTAGTCGCACATGCGTAAAATTGCGTATGTATGGAAGAAAGGGTTAAATCTCGTCATCAATGGCACTAATATCCACTTAACCCATTACTTCATGCACATGCGTAAAAATGCGTATATATGGAGGAAAGGGTTAAGCAATACCAACATTTTAGCTATGGCTAAAGCATGAACATTGATTAGTCAACGATTGCTCTACTTCTCTTGTTTGACTGTCACAAAAGAATGAGTGAAAACATAACAGAGGTATTCGCAAATATCATCTTTAGGCCTTTACTTGATACATACACATTTTATCTGATGTGTGAACAGTGTGGATCTAAATCGGCAACCACATTTCTGCCAGATTATAACACTTAAACTGGAGACCAGTCTCAAATTTCAAGCTTCTGATTGGATGAAATGGAGGCAAGTCTCAATTTCAGCCAATCAGATGCTTGAGATTTTTCTCCTTTTCAGCCAATCAGATGCTTGAGATTTTTTTTCCATTTAAGCCAATCAGATACTTAAGATTTGAGACCTCAGGTTTACTGAGCCCTTTACACTATACTCAACTACAAAGGATTGTCAAACTGACATAGTGATCATATCTCAATAAAATTTAAGACTCACACTTAGCTTCCCTCAGATCAGCTTAATTTGGGTTTATGATTTCAAGATTTAAAGAAACTGAGCTCAAATTTTAATTACCACAGTGTTTAAACCTTTACTCTATATCTACGGGTTTTTCAAACGTGCAAGCAGTGTTGATCAAGATCAGGTGGATATTTAAGGCCAACAGATCTGGATCTACACTGGTCGCTTTTGGTCAGAAATTACTTAATGACTCAAAGCAAATAGTGTAGATTCTGATACGACAGTCAGCTGATCTGGATCTACACTGTTGCCCGTGAGATAACAGCCATATCCCATGGAGTAAAGAGTTAATCGACGAAATATATTCCTGCACAACATAGATCATAAAAACCAAAGAATGTGCAGGCTGATATAGAACTACACTGGTCAAACATAGGATTAAACTATCATAAAAGCTTTATCCATGGAATTAAAGATGAAGCCAGCATTAAAGACATCCTTGTTGTATGGGATGTTTTAAAGTTTTAGAACTTCGCGCCTATAGTACTTCACGCCTATAGAACTTCACACTTAAGAACTTCATGGCCACAGAACTTCACGCCTTTAGAACTTCACGCTTATTGAACTTCATGTTTATAGTAACTCACACCTTTTTCTATTACTAACTTGATAAGTGGATGCTTAACTTTTTGGTGTTTTGACAGTCCACTGCTGAATTTGAAAGCTGCATAGCATAAGTGACATCGGTAATTCCTGTCCCCGGTATGTTTCACTTGATGCTGCTCGACGGCCGATTTATTTTCCGCTCTGAATTCACATATTTCACATTTGTAAAGTAGATTCCCTTTCTCTCTTCTTTCATGTCTCATCAGGTCACAATTGGTAGCGAAGGATTTTCCGCAAGTTTTACAGTGATGCGTCTTCTTCTGACCGTGAACGGCACATTGGTGTCGGATCAAATGTGCCCTTGACAAGAATTGTTTTTCACAGCATTTGTATAGACAACTATTTGTGTGCCGTTTCTCATGTTGTGTAACTGTAGCTCTAGTTTTGAACAATTTTGCACAAAATTTGCATATGAAAACCTTGTCCTGACTTTTTACTGTTGTATCCTCCACAGGCAATGGTTCTTTCTTAATATCCTCGTCCTGTAATAAAATACAGTGAAACCCCGTTATTAAGACCACATTTCGGACTGGAAAAAGTTGTCTTAATAGAAGGTTGGTCTTTATTTTAGGGGGAGAAAATAGTGAAAAACTGAATAACGGGAGATCAGAATATTGGTCTTTATCGAGTTAGTCTAATTTCAGTATGGTCTAAATGAGGGGTTCTACTGTATTTTGTTACAGAAATCTTAATATAGAATTTCATAAATGTCCTGTAATCAAGGCATCATGGTAGGTTTTGTTCTAAAGCTTCAAAAATCACTAGAATTTTATGTTCCACGGAACATGTCTCACCTAAAATTGAATTTGAAAAGGAGAATACATTGTAACTCAGAAAAAAGTGAAACAGGAGTTGTCATTGCCCGCTGGAATGCATCATTTGCAGCTTTTGCATGAAATTTTGTTCATGTGAAACTAAATGATACCACAGTATCTTTATTTGGTAGATAAATATTTTAAATACACACTACAAAGATAAACAAACTTAAATTTGCAGTGTGCTTAACCCATTCCTCCATATACAAACTATGGCATGGGCAAACAGTGCAGATATAGATCAGCCACCACATCCATGACTTCTGTTCAGATTTTGCACCGTTTGCATTTTTATCTATAAGGTTATCTCTGACGAAAAAATGAACAGTGAAGATCCTTATCAGAAGGCAAAGATCTACACTGGTTGCACAAAGACTTATATGCAGAGAAAAAAGTTTACTTTATATACATAAGTAACAGAAAAGAAGAAATAATGCCCAAGAGAAATCCAATAGCACAAAACACAGGCGGCAGTATCAGACTCTACACGCCATCCCCCCACCCCACCTCCCTGAACCCTGTGCTTGAATTTCACTAAATGACCTCTTAAAACAATATAAAGCACCACATTTATACATATAATAAACCAAACATATGATTTAAATAAAAAAAAAATGGGTATACCCTTTACTGGTATATTATCATAGACAAGGTTGGAAAGGACTCTGTCACTATCTATCTCTTTGTTAAAAATTTTCACCCATTAAATATAGATACCACACTATGAAATTAACCCCCAAAAAGCAACAAAAAATAACCAATGCATAATATTTCATACTTACTCTAATGAGATCACCAACAGACAAGCCGGAATTAGGTTCTATATGTGAACTATCACTTAAATAATCATCAGCATCATCTCTATCATTGGGAGAAGAATCATCATCGTCACCATCATCAGCATTTTCTTTGTTAAGCTTGTTAGCTTTAACTTTAACTTTATCAGAACAGCCACCTGATCCTTCAGTCATAGAAGACTCACCAAAAGCACTTGTTTCAGACTGTTCACAGAGTTTTTCTTGTGTGCCTTTATTCCTCGTTCCCTTGGACACTTTCTGTGATTGTTGACAGACACCAGTAGAAAGTTTCTGGGTACCAGGCTCTTTGATTGAACCAGTCCACAGCTGCTTTAATCCCGATTGATTTGGGGAACCAGCACTCATCTGCTTTGTTCCAGATTGCTTGGAGGAACCAGCACTTAGCTGCATTGTTCCAGATTGTATTGGAGAACCAGCACTCTTGCTTAAAGATGTAGCTGGAGTGGAGGACAGCACTTTGGCTAATTTCACTACTGGTGCTTTAAGCGGTGTGTTCACTCTCCTCTTTCTTGTATTTTCAACAACTGTCTGTTCAACAATTGTTTCTGATAATGGTTTCTTTATTGTTGGGTGAAATGCAGCTGGGCCAAGTTTATCTGTGATCGCAGTTAAATCTTAAAATGAAAATAAATCATGAATTGCCTTATGTACATATGTACATGTATGCTCCTTAAGAAACTGCAAAAAGTACAGATGAAAGAAAATGTACTCTTTAAATTAATGCTAAGCAGTTAATTGGAAAACAAAAAGAAAATCATTCACTTTTTTTATCTGTTATCCTTTATTTCCAGGATACAACTTTTATCATAAAGACAAACAGTAAAGATCCAGGTCAGCTGGCATATCTGTACCATCTGTGCCCAAGGTTATAAAACTGAGCATGGAAACCAGTCTCAAATCTCAAGCATCTGATTGGCTGAAATGGCAACCAGTCGCCATTTCAGCCAATCAGATCCTTGAGATTTGAGACTGGTTTTCAATCTCAGCTTTATAACCTTCAGCTCTGTTCAGGATCTACAACTCAATAACCAAGAAGCAAACAGTGGAAATCCTGATCAGATGGTATGGATGGGTTAAGTGAAGGCTTAAGGTTGACAACACCTTTTTTACCTCAAAATTAACAGCATCTTGGCTTAAAATTGAATGGGTACTAATTTAAATTATTTTATGATGCCAAGTGACAGTGAACAAGTTAACATTTATTAAACAAATATGTCACCAGCGATCTAACTAGAATTAATTACATGTACAACAGAAGAAAGACTCTTTATACCTGGTTTACAGAATTTCCAGCCATGTTCCAGGAAGAACGACTTAAGTGCAGACTCCTGATCCAAAGTTACATACAGCATCATCAAGTATGACTCCATCATTTGGCAGTGAATTTCTGAACGGAAATGGGGATGTCTTCCTTTTGACTCAATTTGAGATCTTTATTCTAGGATTGTTTCTGAAAAATATTTGAGGACAAAATTTAAATGTGAGTAACCCTTTACCAGGTTTTCCATTTGACCCGGGAGATGACCCCTTGACTCCTGAAATTTCCAAAAAGCCTCATTTTGACCCCTATGAATTTTAGCTGAAGGGTCATTTTCTCTTAAATTAGGGGTATTTTACCTATCTAATAATTGGCAGATTTCCTTAAAAATAGTTCAAAATGACCTCTGAGATTCAGCTGCTAGTGGAACTCCTGCTTACTCCACAAGATATATATGTTATCTTATGGGCGAATACACTGTACAGTAGATACAGATAATCTGGCACATCAATGCCATCTGATCATTATTTGCACTGTTTGATATATAAGGTGGCATTAAACGGATGACTAGATTAGGTATCGATAGATACTAGATTTGGTAAAATTTCATTATCATTATTAAATGTATTTGAAATATTTTTTGAGTGGCTTACTTTTGTATCTTTACATTTACTGATCTTGCAGGAAAGAATATTCCTCAAAGAACATTTCTAGGGAAGCTTGCCCTGCAAAACCAGCTTCATTCAATTACACTGCAGTGTTTTTATAAAGTGTTTTAGTTGATCTATCATCACAAAAGTGTGAATTAGTGAATCACGTTATATTTTCACGAATAAGAATCTTACTGGATTATTTAAAATCTACATTTAAAACAAGTATTATTAATTTCAACAAAAAAAATCACTTTCATTATTTTTTCCCTTAAAAGAAGTAAATCATGGTAATGTCCAAGGATCCTTTCTTAGACAAGTTCAGAATTTTTTTCTTTTAAAAAAATAATGCTTTCCTAGTATAAACCAGCATTATCTGAACAACCTATTTTGGAACCAGTTGTTTTTGTAGTGACAATGGCAGTGGGAAGAGTTAACTCCCCTCAGTACTATAGCTACTAACTTATCTCAATAACAAAGAAAACCAATGCAGCAAGTGACTGACAACAATGCCAAGATCAAAATCTTATCAGCATTAAAATACAGTATGTGCAGTGCATACTTTGCATATGAACACTAGCCTCTGCGATTTTGACTCAGCGCAGCCGTGAAAAATTCACATGAGAATGAGTGTTTGTATCGAGAAATGCGGTGACTGAACAGAAGATAAAACACGGGGAAACGCAGTGACTAAACCCGGTGGGTTGCGGCGGGAAAACCCCAGTGAACGCGGTGGACAGTCGGACACGGTTTATTTTTTCACTCTTCTTACATTTTCCGTGCATGTACATGTAAACTATGTGTTGTATAAAAATTATAAATGTACTTGTACACTGTTGTCCTTTCTTTTATTGTATCTTTCTTGCTTTGTACCTATTCATGTATTATATTCATCTTTTTTTTTCAGGAGAGAGTTTGGATAGAATACAGCCAGACGGTTTTTTTTGTATCCTACAAAGTTCACTTTGTAAAAGTATTAATTTGTATAACTATCGCTTCAAATGGTTTAACAGAGACTTGTTCTTTGTTTTGTTTTCAGTATGTCCATTCCGGCCATGAAATGTCCTTAAATTCCACTAAAATCATATTTATATCTGAGGAAGATGCAAGTGCGATGAGATATTAATGTGTTTTGTGTTTGAAGCATGCATGTTTATTCGGTAATTTGTTCGTTTAGAGCTGTAAGTTTGGAAACAAATACGTTATATACTAACCCTCATGTAAATTCAGCGCTGTTATACCATAAAGTTGTTAACTTTCAAGAGTTACATTGGATATTTGTTCAGTATAAACAGAATAAAAGAATCGTACAATGTCCAAGGGAGGTAACCTGTTCTTGACCTATGGAAAAGTGGCTACTGTCGATAAATCAAAGGGAGATCACTTTTTCCAAACTCACTGTTTCTGAATAATTACATTTGTATATTATATATTAAAACAAAACAACAAGTAATACATATTGGACTACACATCGCCTAAAACGCTGTATTTCGCATTTGCAGTACACTAAATTGGAAACTCAAAATAACGGCAAGCCTGACGTACCACATACTGTATTTTTATTTTGGAAAATAAGGTTTAGCAATTAAAAGAAATAACGGCATCGTAATATACTTTAAGTATGAATTTTCAAAACATTTTAAAAACAAATACACAAACAACAGTGTAACTTCACCCGACAATAACACAATTAGTAGTAGCTGGAAACTTTAAATTTCGCAACTGAATGTACAACAACAACATTAAATGTAAATAACCAGGTAACAAATTAAAGTCTTAGTAGACTCTTACGTATTTGGCACGTACCTAAAATACAAAGTTCAGTTAGAGAGGAGCATCAGTAAAGAAAATCTACATGTAAAATACAAAAATTCAAGTAATCAGTACACGTACATAAACTAAATGATAGGCGACCTCGAAGACCCACGGCGTTCAGCCACCAGGACACACCGCAGTTGTACACTGCAATCTGCCGTGAAAATTTTGTGGTGCATAGGACTGAGCGTCCACCAGGATTTGCGAGTGTTCAGGACGCGGTGAATGAACACTCCTAGATATTTTTGTACACAGCAGTCATCACAAAAAAGGCAAAGTTCGCACTGCGTGTACTGTATTTTAATATTCTTTAAATTTGACCACACATGTATGATCAACTTTTGGCTCCCAACTAATTTCTCATCTGACCTGAAATTTCACTAACAAATTTGAGCGGGTGAATGGATTTGTTATGGCCCGTTTTGTTCATTGGTAATGTTCGAAATGAGAATAAGTAGACAACTTGTCATCTGATAGTAAATTTGGTGTGAATAGACTTAATTTTATGGTTCCACCATTGGGCAGATCAAGAGGTTCAGTGGGCTTTAAAACTTTAAATTTAATCATTCTTTGGTAAGCAATTTTTAATACGGGGAAAGCCAAGCAAAGCGCCCGAAGTAATAAGTGTTATCATTTTATGAAAACAGATCTATTAAAAATTTCAAAATAATCTAATGGATTCGTCTTTGCTGCTGTTTATTTACATAACAGAAATTAAGCTAATCAATAACTTTTTACTCAAAATTCTTTATTATCAACGCATCTCTATCACCAAGATAAATTAGTTATGTTAAAATAGATGAACAGGAAACTTTCAAAGCCATCAAACACGACAAATATGAAAAAAAAATATTGCAGGCTTGGCTTGGCCTCCTCATGGACAGTAATGTCAGGTTGTTTTTTTTGGTTTTGGGGATAAGGCCTGGCCTTTCAGAAGGGAAAAAATAGCGCGCGAAAATCACAATTTGGGGAAAACCCTCATATAAAAAACATGTTAATATATTCACAATAAACAATTGAATCAACATTCAAGAGTCATAAATAGAAGGTTGAAACAATTCAGAGAGCTTTCTTCCTGGCCCTTAATTCCTTAACATATCAACCAGTCCTAGCTGGAATAACTCAAGGTACTAGCATTTCCTATAGACTGTCAGATGCTGATTATCCTCATTAATATAAGTGTCAAAACTGATTTGTCAACACTAACTGGCTTGTCAACACCCTCTAGTTTGACCATACATTCCACTGACACTCTAAAAATATGTCATAACAAACATAATTACCAAACATGGATTAGTAAGTCAATAATATCAACCTTTTCACGTAGCATCAGCATTTATGCAACATCGCGAAAACCGATTACACAATATTTTCATGTTCGGAATTATCCAGGCACGGCTGGCCAGCAGTTACTTCCTATGTTCAAACTATCAAAACATTGATAATGACATCGTTATTCAGTCATAAATATTATATATCAGTAAAAAACAAACACATTTTTTAACCAGATCGAGTGAGAAACTAACGTTAAATACAGTTTGTCAACCAGTTCCGGTTATGAACCAGTTCCGGTTAACTTTTATATTTCCTACCCCGTGTTAGAACTATTTCTGTTGAACGAGTGAAAATACTCGTTTAGTAGCAACAAATAGCATTTCAAATGAACATTTACGAACTTAAACCTTTGATTTATTGTTTACTTTCGACCAAGAGCTGCATCAACAAAGACTATTGCAGGCACTCGCGTCCAAAAGTTTTTAACGTGTATGATGTTAAGCGTGACATCCATCGCAAGAAAAAAAATTATTGGCCCGACAACGAAAAAAGGTGATTTGCAACAGTGTGTTCTATCAATGCTCTATCATCACAAGCAAGATCGTATGCATAAATATTTTCATTCTGTTTTTGTGATGGTTTTTGAAAAGCATGCGTTTGAACCAGTTCTGGATCAGCGATTAAGAGTAAGTAGTGAATTCCACTTTTAGAATTCAATTTTAAAGGATAAACTGGGAACGGCTACCAAGGAAAAGAGACACTTAGAGCTAGAGGATGCAGCTGGTTTATATATTGGTAATGTCTCAAGGTCTTTTTCACCCTACATCAAAGATATCCTAAACAATGATGGTATAGTGTTAACAGAAGTTAATGAGTCACCAGTACCTAGCTACCCACGATGGCTAACTCCACATGAAGAGGGGGTGGTGTTGTGACACCACGTGATTATAAGATTTCTATCCCATGAAATGATTGCTGTAATGTTAATCAGATAAACGTGGTGCAATACATGAAGACTCTGGAATGGACCTTGTTATGTCATTAGTGCTTAATTGCTTTTGTTAATACTGTAATAAATAGAAAAAGATTATAGCATAAGACTTGGTGTGTTATTATATTTATTTCACATTTCTTTCAGAATTATTTTGCACCCTTAGACAGAAAACGTGAATAAATGACTAAGGTCTGTCAAAACTAGTTTACAGCTATCAAATTAGACAGTCAAAATTTACTCTAAGACATGTCTACGTTTTAACCGGAATAGATTGAATTAACCGGAACTGGTTTAAACTAGTATTTAAGTAAATGTTACATATGTAAAAGTAAATAAATACGGAGACTTAAATAAATTTAGCATCTTTTAGGTAAGACATTTTGATTATAATCAAACAAAAAGCAAAGTTCTGATTAATGATTTTAGTATATTTTTTACAACAAATATATGAATTAACCGGAACTGGTTGACGAACTGTACGATTCAGAAAACGGCCGGATATTCTACTGACTGCATAGACTCTTTTCACTGTGCATGTCCCTTCTTCAAAAGATAACGAGTCACAACTGGGTAAGAGTCAATTAACGGCAGATTTTACACCGGGACCTGGTTTTTACACTTATGGAAGTGGATCATTCATGTTGTAAACACCGACGATTTGAACGAAAATGCTGGTTTTTAAAGGCAAACAAGGCAGATTATGTGATTTTATTCATACAGAGGGGAATTTTTCAGTTCTAGGGGAAATTTTTACCTCAAGGGGAATTTATTTTCAGGTGGGGAAGGCACCGTTAAACGGCTACAGTTATATAGCAAAAAAAAACCCTGAATGTTCACATGCATTTCCATATTTGATAGCTTTGAGTTTGATCTAGATATGCCGAACTCTGTCATTTCTTGGTAAATGTTACACTGATATGTTAGTTTAGTATTTTCACCAAAATACAGAGGAATGAACAATTATTGAACTGCATAAGAGTTATTATTAATTTTAACAAGTACACAGGGTTTCAGCTGGTCGCACAACGCTATCTTAGCAGTTCTTTGGCTTTCCCCATTAAACAGGTAGCCCCTGAAAGTTGTAAACTATCATGTAGCTTACCTAAGAATTCACCAAACAAACCCCCTTAATGCAGACCGTAAAATAGAGGGGTGATCTTATATAACGAGAAAAAGTCCGTTTTCAAAGCACATGCGGCCATTCTAAGCTCTGTGCAATCTTCCTAATCGCTCACATATTTTGAATAGAATGAATCTTATAACAAGGGTTGTACCTAGCTTCGTGCAGTAATGTTAATGCAGGACTAAGTCATTATTTCTAAAAATGCTTGTTTTCCAGGTAAGTTGTTGTTGTAGTATCTAGGATAATAAAAACGCAAGAAAAATATTAACAGAAAAGACCGCGATAGACTGTTTCACTACGCATGTCCGATTATTTTTAGATATTAATGGAGAAAGAGTCTAGCGACATAACAAAGAGATGTAAAGTCAAATATATATGTAACACAATAGTTAAGCAAGAACAAGCTATTATTATTGGCTCTATTGTTAATGTCGCATTATTAACCGAGCCAAAATCACGCCAAAATGTATTTTACATCAAATTTTAAATTCATATTTGTAAAGTTCTTGATTAAAATAAAGAGGCCTCAGTCAAAAGTTGATAAAATGATTTAAATAAATGCATCAACTACATTTCCTATTATATAAAAGTTTCTGTCATGCATCGAATCTTTCAACCAATTCCAACACTCCTGGGCAGCATCAGAGCCTGTGTGTGTTGCCATACAGTGATATGGCGATTACCTAATCAATATCATTATGAAACAGAAGGGAGAAAATGTGTATGACTCGACCAGGATTCTACCTCCAACTTACTGTGCCATACCTCTACCAATTGAGCTACTGACGCTTCCTCTTAAGGATGCTACTACAATTATAATCAATATGTCTACATACTAGTTGGCTGGTCTTATATTCTTGCAAGAAATTGATGAACAGCATGGGGTTTTCTTCTTTTTTTAACCATCTTGATTTTTATTCTTTGGCTGATTATCTGGTGTTGACATAAAACTAGTTTCCTGTTCCATATTAAATAAGACTTTAGTGTTTTTACGCATGTGCAACCAGAGTAGACCAGATCAGCCGGCACATTCATGCTGTCTGATCAGGATCTGCACTGGTCACATTTTGGTCAGAAATAACCTTACAAATAAAAAAGCTAACAGTTTATATCCAGATCAGATGGCACGGATTTGCCGGCTGATCTGGATCTAAACTGTTCACTCTTGAAAAAGAGGTGTATCTATGGAGGAAAGGGTTAACACTATGCTGTGAATCTTATTTTCACGTCCATTTATTCTGGCTCCCACATCAAAAGTACTCTAAAATTTTACTCCATATAAACACTCTTATCGCATTTATGAACAGTCTAGATCCAGATCAGCTGTCATATCAATGCCTTCTGATCAGGATCTACACTGATCACTTTTTTTATTTGATTACAGATACCAGAAACCAAAATGTGAACAATACAGATAATTATCAGATGGGCTGGACATGCTGGCTGATCTGGATCTATACCGTTCGCCCATGTGATAAAAGTTAGTGTATGTGGAGTAAAAGCTTAAGTCGGCTGACAATACTTTGGTCCACAACTCTTCAGATTACAACATGACATGATTTCCCTTTGCCACCGTTTAAAAGTGGACCCCACTTGTTAGTAAACAATAAAATTTATAATAAGTAAAATATAGTAAGGGAAAAAATTAAAATAGAAACTTAAAAGTTAAAAAAAATGAAAATTTAATAAACTTAGTGTTCATAATATTTTCTAAATGTTTTTGGTATAGACTTGTGTTTATCATATTTCTTTGACAATTTTATTGCATACAGGTATTTGATATGTTTGCAGACTAAATAATTGATCTTTTAGAGTTAATTGAAATTAATAGACAAAGAAATGTCCTTTTAGGCACATTTATGATATAATCAGCTTGACTCTAAGTTGACAGATAAACAAGGTATTAGATTAATTATTGATAAGTGTCAAGCCACAGACTGATATTATGATTTTAGGGTTTTTGTAATTTGCATATTTGTTACATAGAATTTTATTGGTTAAAAGTTTAATTAGTTTTCTCGTTTCATTGGTTGTTAAAGAAAACCTTAATTGTAATATAGTATAATTTTAAATAATGGTGACTTTAAAATAGTCACCCCAACTGGGATGACTGATGTGACAACAATTTTATACATAAACATTAAAAGATGCATGTTGTAAATAAGTTAACTGGTGATGGATTAGAAAATAAATGAAATAGAATCTACAGAAACAGTGTTTGGTATTGCTGGACTTTGCTGAAGTCATTTTCTGACATATGTAATGTCAGTGGTGGAGACCTTCAAGTTAGAAACTCTCTGCTAATTTCCCCCATCCTACATCCTTGGCACGGAATGCCAGGGATGGACCCCTTAGCGCACTGGCAGGAGATGTTGGGTATCAGACAGTTAGACCTTATGACACCCAAGTAAGCTTTGGGAACCCAACATCCTTTTTTGCACGGTCCCACCTTTAAGACATATGACAACGATTATTTTTCATCTTCCTGTAACTGGCCTTTAAAAGTATATTTCTTTCATCAAACATTGAAGATGTGATTTTACAAAACTAGTTTCACCCAAGATCATGTCAACTATTTTTCATCAGTGCTGTTTTCAATTACACCTTTGAAAGGGGTTGAGCATGATATATTTGTGTAAATAATGAGTAGCACTGGACCTTTGGCTAGGCAGCATTTCCATTAACTGAGCTGAAGGTTATAAAACTGCGATTGGAAACCAGCCTCAAATCTCAAGCATTTGATTGTCTGAAATAGCAACTGGTCTCCATTTCAGCCAATCAGATGCTTGAGATTTGAGACTGGTTTCCATGCTCAGTTTTATAAACTTGGGGAACAGATGTTTGTGACATCTGTCCTAACAGATTTAGCATTTGTAGCCATGCTGTTTAAGAGCTCTTCTTTTACACTTTTCTCCATATATACGGGTTTAAATGCATGTGTGACCAGTGTAGATCCAGATCAGACTGTACATCCATACCATCTGATCAGGATCTTAATTGGTCACATCTTGGTCAGAAATAACCTAATGAACCTAAAAGCGAACAGTGTAGATCCTGATCAGACAGAACAGGTGTGCCCATGCCAAAAAGGGGAATATATCGAGGAAAGGGTTAATACAGCATAATAATGATGAAATGTAATTTCCTGACTTAGCCTCCCTTTCTCAATCTTCTACATATATACGTGTATAACAGTCTCTAATGACAAAGTTGTTTGTGAATTCAGGGTTGAAGGTTATAAAGCTGAGTTTGGAAACCAGTCTCAAATCTCAAGCATCTGATTGGCTGAAATGGCGACTGGTCGCCATTTCAGCCAATCAGATGCTTGAGATTTGAGACTGGTTTCCATGCTCAGCTTTATAACCTTGGGCACAATTGTCTTCCTTAACCCTTTCCTCCATATATTGGCCTTTAAGACGTGGGCAATAGGTTAAGATTTAGATCAGCCGGCACACATGTTGGCACATCTGTTCCCTCTGATCAGGATCTGCACATTTCACCTTTTTTTATTAATTACGTTATTTCTGACCAAAAAGTGAACAGTGCAGATGCTGATCAGATGGCAATGATGTGCTGGCTGATCTGGATCTACACTGGTTGCACATTTGATAACAAGTGACATGAAATTGTCACAAAACCAGGTTTTCATTATCCGTGTGTTTTTAAAGTTAGTATATATACATAACGTGAAAAAGAAACAAAGATTTTAAATAACAGAGTATTCTCTCTTTTATATATGCTTAAATAAGGAGACACAAAATTGCTAACGAATGGATGGACAGACAACCAGGGTTATAACATTATACATTGAAAATTCTTTAGTTCACAATTATAGTTCTGTTAAAGTTTGGTCCCTTGAGAAATGTAGAGTTGCAAAAAGAAGAGTATTTCTCTTTATCTTACATTATGTGGAAAAAAACAAAGGCCCATAATTCTGTGAAAAATGATCAAATCACAAAACCTGGAAAATATGCACCAGGGCACTTGGTGACAATCATTCTGTGAAAGTTTCGTTGAAATCCCTTGAGAAATGTAGGAGTTGCAGACAGAAGAATTACATAATTATGTGAAAAAAGGGTTATAATTAGGTCAAAAATGACCAAATCACAAAACCTGTACAACATGCGCCAGGGCACTGCATGACAATAGTTCTGTGAAAGTTTAGTAGAAATCCGTTGAGAAATGTAAAGTAGTTGCGCACAGAAGAAATTGTTTACACCCCGCTCGCTGAGGTACCCCAATCTAATAACCATGATTTTTCCTTCAGAAAATCTTTTTAAAAAGCACCTATATGGAGCAAACGGTTAAATTTGTGGCACTGTTCCTGGGATACTGTTTTAAACTAGGTCTGTTGGGTCAGAGAATAATTTTTTTACGAGAAGGTACCCCAAAATTTCTGCTTGCTTTTGAAATGATGAAACAGAATCTTGACAACAATATATGCTGTGCTAGGAATTAATATGATAAAAATCATGAAATATGGATATTGATGATAGAGAATTGAAGATTGCACAATACGGAAAATGAACTTACTTTGTTGCAATATTAAACTAATAACATTCAATTACATTTTGCTGTTTTATCAAGCTGCTGTGATTTGATTATTCAATAATAGGCATGTGAAATAAAAATATTTAAAAATATTATCATAGGATGTGAAAAGCATAAATGGTTACATTATTTGGGTACTGCTCTAGTTGTCAATCACTGTTGTATCATTTAATGTTGCGGGAATGAATTTCGTGCTAAAGACAAAAATGACATTTTTCCCTGGGCATAAATTAATGTACATGAGAGCTGGAGAGGTTTGGTTATACGATTGATACCAATTGAGACTTGAAACTGTGTAAGAAACTGCACTGTCTGACCAGGATCTGCATAGTTGGCTATTATATTGATTATATTATTTCTGACCAAGAATTAACAGTGCCGATACAGATCAGAAAGCACATGCCAGATGTGCTGGCTGATCTGGATCTACACCAGTAGCACACACAATAAAATTGTATTATATGGAGTAAAATGTTTTAAACAACTCATAACCCACAATGCCGAGTGCCAAAACAAAAGTATCGGTAACATTTTTATTATCCATTCATAGCATTTATAACAATAATAATTAAACAAATAACTAACAACTGTCATAAACTGAAAATACTTGTACCACAAATAACCTTAACCATAAATCCTGTACAGTTATATAAAAAGTTAACGAGTTCACCCTTTACCCCATATACATGTCTTAACCCTTTCCTGTACAGATACGCATTTTTACGCATGTGCGACCAGTGTAGATCCAGATCAACCGGCATATCCGTGCTGTCTGATCAGGATCAGCACTGGTGGCATTTTGGTCAGAAATAACCTAATGAATCAAAAAGCGAACAGTTTAGATCCTGATCAGACGGCACAGATGTGCTGGCTGATCTGGATCTAAACTGTTCGCCCTAGCAATAAAGGTTTATCTGTACCGGAAAGGTTAATCACATGGTTGAACAGTGTAAATCAGGATCTAATCAATTCCCTTATAGATACATTAGGTTATGTCTGACCAAGAAGCATCATTTGTAGATCCAGATCAGATGGCACATATGTGGTGGCTGATCTGGACTTACACTGGTCATACATGCAGTGAAAGCCATAAATATGGAGTAAAGGGTTAAGTAAGTTTTATTTAAAACTTAAACCCCTAACCTGCTATATTAATGTAATGGAATGGCTTTTTCTTTCAATCTGGGCAAGTCCATTCATTCTTCATAGCCCTCTAAACCATACACAGGACTTTTGTCACACACGCAACCAGTGTTGATCTAGATCAGCAAGCACATCCATGCCATCTGATTATAGGATCTACACTTCGCTTTTAGATCCATTAGGTTATTTCTTGCCTAGAAGCAAACAGATGTGCCTCCTGATCTGGCTCTACATTTACCCTGGACGCTCAGGCGTATCCATACAGTAAAGAGATAAAGGTGTTTCATGGAAATTCAAGATACATTGGGTCAAAAATTTAAACTTCAAATTATAAATAAATGTGTTAAAAAGAAAGAAAAGGTATCCTTAAATATTAATCAAAGTTAACCCATGTTTTTATCAAAACCCAAGGAATGTACCAGTAATTTCCAGTCAACATCTTAAAAATCTTAAAAGAAAATCACAAACTCTTTAACATGTCGAACATTTTCACTGTTTTGTAATTGCAACTATCACAACAGTGTGATAAAATATTGTTCTAGTATGGTTCTTATATTGCTTTACAAACAAACATGATTGAAACCAGCAATATTTTCTTACACAATTACATCTATTTGTCCAACTTGCAATGTTTCCTTTGATTTGTATACATGTATTTCTATTGAAGCACATCTACACATACTTTGCACTTGTATAAAATGTCCTCAACCCTTTACTCCATAGGATATGGTTCAATCGTAGCATACAAGACTGTCATAACTACATTGAAATAAAGAAGGAGTTACAACAGTCTTTCATGCAATCCTCCGGTTGTTATCTCTGGGCAAACAATGTAGATCCAGATTAACTGGCAGATCTGTGCCATCTAATCGGTACCTACACTATTTGCTTAAAAATTTATTAGGTTATTTCTGATCAAGTAACAAACAGTGTAGATCCAGATTGATCAGCACAGATGTGACAGTTGATCTTGATCTTCACTGGTCACACATGTGATATACCACACATGTTTGGAATGAAGGGTTAAAACTGACAAATACTGTTAAATCATTTTATTTTGCGCAGGTTTAATTTTCGTGTATTTCGCGCTTCGGCAAGAGCGCGAAAGTCAACCCCAGCGATATGAAACTATTTAACAGTGTTTCTTAATAAGAAAATAAAGTTGCGCGAATTTAAGACCCTGCGAATTTGTTATTTACGGGTTTTGCGCGAAAATTCATCCTCACAAAATTAAATGATACTACAGTACTTATTCTTTACCATCATCAGACACCCATGACTAAATCGTTCTGTAACTCTCCATTCTTTACGAACAAAGTGAAACTGAAAATTGGAGTGTGGGTATCTAACGAAGATTCTTTGCAAAAGACCAACACATTAACACATTTAATGTGCACACAATTTTTATAAAAATTCTAGTAGAGTTTTTAGTTTGACCTAAAAATCCTAGGTAGAGTTTTCAGTTTGACCTAAAGACAGTGATTGTTTATCATGTTGTTCCTTCAAGGTGTCCAAGTTAGCATTTGACATCAAGTTTCCTTGGACTTTAAATGGTGGTACAAATTTCCTCTAGGTTTCTGGACAGCTACAGTGATCTTTCTACTTTCAAAAAAACTACTGGGTTGAAGGTTATAAAGTTGAGTTTGGAAACCAGTCTCAAATCTCAAGCATCTGATTGGCTGAAATGGCGAGATTTGAGACTGGTTTCCATGCTCAGTTTTATAACCTTGGGCACAGGTCTTCTGGCTTTCACTTGGTGGTAATTGTTGATTGTCATTGATTATAGGAGTGTCATTTTTAGGTTCTTTTTCTAGGTTCTTATTACATGTAGTTTTCAGGTTGTGTTGGATAAATTGATAAAGGTGCTGTTTGTGTTTCATTTATCATTTCAGAGTCAAATGGATAGATTCCCGCCTTTCTAAAAGCACTCATTATATTTTCTGGTGAAAATGCAAGTGCATATGGTACAGCAGTGAGTCTAGCAACATCATATCTGGTAATGTGGACTCCAGGATTTGCATGCATGTATGATTTGCACTCACGGTTGTAGTACTCTTTCATTGGACCAAAGACCCCTGTATCAAGTGGTTGGGTTAGATGGCTGGAATGCGGAGGCAAAACAAATAAAATAACTGAGTGGTCCTTTGCCCAGTTAGTAAGTGTCAGTGACACATGAGACTTGTGGCCATCATACAAGACCAGAGTTGAAGGTTTATTTGCACCTTCAATTAGACCTACATGCTTTGCAAAATGTCCAGTTAAGTAGGTTTCAAACAGAGACCTGTTTACAAAGCCACTCTCAGACATATCACCATCTGAATCTGGCGCTGCACCTTCAAGAAGACCTTCACACCACCTTTTTCCTGGAAAAATATAAAAAGGGGGGACATGGTTACCAAGAGCATTGGCACCACCTATTACACTTACTGTTTTTGACCTGGCAGAGGTAACTGCCTGTGCCTTGGTATCACTTCCACAAACAATCTCCAGGGGAGTGTGTTCAGTGGAAAATCCAGTCTCATCTATATAATAGATTCTTTCCGGGGCATTAAGCAGATCATTCTCCATTAGTAAGGAACCTAACTCTGTGAAGTAGTTGGTGATGGTCTCCTTGGTAGCCGACTTTGCCCTGGGTATTCCAAGCTTTTGAGGCTTGACTACTTTCAGCTCCTCCCATCTTCCCAGAAAAGAATACATCCAACCCTGACTCAAAGCATCTTTAGCTCTTACAGTCTTTCCCAAAGATCTTGCAAAATCACCGGCAATATATTGAATATCAGTGATTGTGTAACCATAGCCAATTTTAGCCATGTACACTATATGATCAACTAATTGTTTCTCTTCACATTCACTGAAGATTCTGATACCTCCATACTGACAGTCAATATCTACTTTCTGCCTTGTCCTGTCTCTAAGAGTAGACTCCGGAACCCCATAGAGCCTAGAAGCACTGTACACAGACATCCCTGAGAGGGTAGCTTCAAAGGCCCTCTTCAAATTTTCCCTGTCATAGGGCTTCTTTTCCCTGTTAGGTTTTAACCTCTGTAATGAAATGATAATGACTTGAATACTTTTGTACTTTTGTTTCATGGTCACAGTACTTTCATTCCATATTTAATATTTAGTGGTTGGTTACATGTACCTATCTGATTTAAAATTTAGTGGTCCGTTACCTAACTACATATAAACACTTCCAGGGCTATGGGCGGGGCAGACGAACTTGTAAACAAAGCAAAATAGGACAAAAAAAAGGGCTGAAGGTGAGTTTTTTGCTTCATTTCTAACGAAAACACTATATTTGATGTATACGAACATATATACTAGACAATCCAGTTTTTGACAGGTCTGCACTGCTTTTGGATAAAAAATAACCTTATTTATTTTATGCTTTTACGTGAATATAGAATTTTCCCGGTGAAATAAAAGTGGTATTTCACTGTTTTCAAACAGTGGAATATCATTTTTATTTTCACTGTTTTTTTACGTTGGTACCCAAACGCACATAACATTCCGAATGAGAACGTTTAGAAATCGGACTCAAGTTTGGTCATATGACGTCATGACATCACGTCGAAGACAAACGTTTTTGGCGCCATTTCATGCAATGTTTCTGTCTAATTTCCACAAATTATGCACTAAAAGCATAAAATAAAAAAAAATTTGATTTTACCAGAATAAGATAGAAATATATTTCACTCGTGATCTCCTTAATTATGTATTTTCACTTGTGGCTTCGCCACTCGTGAATATACCAATTCCGGAGCTCACTCGGTGAAATATATTTCTATCTTACACCGATAAAAACAAATATCCTCTATTTCCCCTTATAAATCAAAAAGCAGTGCAGATTCTCATCAGATGGCATGGATGTGCCGGCGGCTAATCTGGATCTACTTTTACACTGTTCGCCCACATCGTTAACCTTTTCCTCCATATCAACACATTGTTTTTGCATGTGCGATCAGTGAAGATCCAGATCAGTAGGCACATCCATGCTGTCTGATCAGGATCTGCACAGGTCACATTTTGGTCAGAAATAACCTACCAGTAATAAATCAAAGAACAAACAGTACAGATCCTGATCGGATGGCACGGATGTGGCAGCTGATCTTGATCTACACTGTTCACCCAGGCAATAATGTAGGAAAGGGTTGACACTCATTCTGCCAGTTTAATTGTATTCAGATAAAAACATGGCCTCTAATGTGCACTACTAAGATCATTCTTAGATTCTGACCTACAAACCTAGATACTGATCCAAGATGACGCAGATTTGAAAGGAACCAAGACCACTATCAATACAAATATTCTAAGCAAGTTTGACGATAATAAGATATTATAGCCTCATTCTCAGAAGTTTAAACAATTTTAACAAGATGAACACTACTCGTTAACTTATACATTTTGAAAAGTTGACGCTGGTAAGAGACATGATGGAATCATCATAATAACTACATGTATAAAGCTCATGTGAACTAAATATGCTTGTGTTTTATTCTTACTTGTAATTTTACAAAATAAATCTCCTTTCAGAACCACGATTTCAAATCAATGTTTTTACACTTTTAACAAAACTTACATGAAATTAACTCCCAAAAAGCAACAAAAAATAAACAATGCATAATATGTCAAACTTACTCTATTGAGATCACCAACAGACAAGCCGGAATTAGGTTCTACATGTGAACTATCACTTAAATAATCATCAGCATCATCTCTATCATTGGGAGAAGAATCATCATCGTCACCATCATCAGCATTTTCTTTGTTCAGCTTGTCAACTTCAACTTTAACTTCTCTCATAGAAGGCTCGCCAAAAGCACTTGTTTCAGACTGTTCGCAGAGTTTTTCTTGTGTGCCTTTATTCCTCTTTCCCTTGGACACTTTCTGTGATTGTTGAGTGACACTAGTAGAAAGTTTTTGGGTACCAGGCTCTTTGATTAAACCAGTCCTTAGCTGCTTTAGTCCAGATTGTTGTGGGGAACCAGCACTAAGCTGCTTTGTTCCAGATTGTTGTGGGGAACCAGCACTATGCTGCTTTGTTCCAGATTGTTGTGGGGAACCAGCACTCGGTTTCTTTGTTCCAGACTGATGGGGGGTATCAGCACTCTTGCTTACAGATGTAACTCGGGTGGAAGACAGCACTTTGGCTAATTTCATTACTGGTGCTTTAAGTGGCATTTTCACTTTCCTCTTTCTTGTATTTCCAACAATTGTCTGTTTAACATTTGTTTCTGATAATGGTGTCTTCGTTGCAGGGTGAAAAGTAGCAGGCCCAAGTTTATCAGTTATCATGGATAAGTCTTAAAAAGAAAATAATCATTTACTGCTAAAAGTACATGTATGTATGCTCGTTATTAAACAGCAAAAAGATCAAATTTATGCTACTTTAAAAACTGCAAAGTACAGGTATGTGCTCTGTCAGTAACTGCCAAAAGTGCAAAAAATGCAATATCTTTCAGAAGCTGCCAAAAGAACAGATGTGAGAGAGATGAAAGAAAATGTACTCTTAAAAGTAATTTTAAGCAGTAACTTGTCAAAAATAAGAAATCTTTCACTGCTTTATTTTCTAACCCTTTACTTCAAAGATATAATTTTTATCTAATAGAAAAACAATGTATATCTAGGTCAGTGACCAAGGTTATAAAACTGAGCATGGAAACCAGTCTCAAATCTCAAGCATCTGATTGGCTGAAATGGCGACTGGTCGCCATTTCAGCCAATCAGATGCTTGAGATTTGAGACTGGTTTCCAATCTCAGCTTTATAACCTTCAACCCAGCTGGCAGATCACCTGGCACATCTGTATCATCTGATGATGATCTATGACACTGACTCAATAGTGTTATTTCTGACCAAAAAGCAAACAGTGTAAATCCAGATCAGATGGTATGGATGGGTTAAGTGAAGGCTTAAGGATGACAACATCTTTTTCTACCTCAAAATTAACAACATCTTGGCTCAAAATTGAAAGGGTACTAATTAAAATTATTCTATGGTGCCATGTAACAGTGAACAAGTTAACATTTATTAAACATATACGTCACCAGTGATCAAACTAGAAATAATTACATGTCCAATAGAAAGACAGTTTATACCTGGTTTACAGAAGGTCCAGCCTTGTTCCAGGAAGAATGACTTTAGTGCAGACTCCTGATCCAAAGTAACATACAGCATCATCAAGTAGGACTCCATCATTCAGCGGTGAATTCAAGAACAGGAACGGGGATGTCTTCCTTTTGACTCAATTTGAGATCTTTATTCTAGGATTGTTTCTGAAAAATATTTGTGGACAAAATTTAAATGTGAGTAACCCTTTACCAAGGGTTCCATTTGACCCAGGAGATGACCAAGTGACTCCTAAAATGTCCAATAAACCTCATTTTGACCCCTATGATTTTTAGCTGAAGGGTCATTTTCTCTTAAATTAGGGGTATTTTATCTAATAATTGGCAGATTTCCTTAAAAATTGATCAAAATGACCTTTGAGATTCAGCTGCTAGTGGAACCCCTGTTTTCTACACAATATATAAATGTTATTTTACGGGCAAATACACTGTACTGTAGATACAGATAATCTGGCACATCAATGCCATGTGATCATTATCTGCACTGTTTGATACATATGGTGGAATTAAACAGAGGACTGGATTAGGTATCGATATATATACCAGATTTGATAAAATTTAATTACAAATTTTTAAATCTGTTTGAAATACAAAACTGTATTTGTTGAGTGGCTGACATTTTGTATCCTTACCAGCTTCATTCAATTACACTGCAGTGTTTTATAAAGTGGTTTAGCAGCTCTCATCATGAGAGAGTTAATACTGTATAAGTACTAATATTGGCGGGGGTTTAATTTTGGCAATATTGGCAGTCAGGGTCAGTTGCGCCAGTATAAAACACCACCAATAAAAATCCCCGTCCATTTTATACATCGCCAATTTAATAACAGGAATGTAGATAACTGTGATACACTATTAGATATTTTACACAGTTTCCTCCCTTGATGAAGAAAGATTGTTGAATGTTTCTTAATTATTATTTCTTAACAACATGAAACTAGAGTACATGAATGTGTAATTTATTTTCTTTACACTTTTGAACATGTAGTTTTTTCAATATCTCATAGAAACCCGCTTTAAAATAATTAAATAGTATTAAATCAAACGAGTAGGTAAACTTATAATGCGTCAACAAAAGGAATATAATTGGAATATTAAACAAAGCAATGGTAGCTGAGATAATGTTTTCACACTTAAAATTAAACAATAGAATAACTGAGACGTTTACCATTCTCTTTCATTGTCCAACTTTCACCATTTTTCATCAAGGGTTTTATATTGGCGGTGTGGCTTGTTAGCGCCAATATTTGACCCCGCCAATATAAAACACTTTAAAATACGCCAAAATTTGAAACCACCAATATTAAGCGCTATACAGTTAGTGAATCACGTTATATTTTCACAAATAAGAATCTACATTAAAACAAGTATTATTAATTTCCACAAAAAATCACTTTCATTATTTTTTTCCATAAAAGAAGCCGATTAATTTACCCTCACATATCATGGTCATGTCCATGGAACCTTTCTTAGACAAGTTTAGTATTGTTTTCTGTTCAAATACTGCTTTTTTCAGTATAAAACAGCGTAATCTTAACACCCTAGTTTGGGACCAGTTTTTTGAAGTGACACTGAATGGCAGTGCAGAGGTGTAGAATTCCACTCGTGCACTCGCCATGGCTAGTAAATGATTCGTTGGGTCGATTGAAGCGGCCAAAACACTCGACAGCCATGGCGAGTTAATTTTCAGCAATGCACATCTGTTTTCTTGGAAAATGAAGTATTTTCACTTTGTTAACAAAATACACTTCCATTTCCGATATATTTGGCCGATTTCTGGCGTATTCGGAATCTTTCTGATGTAACGGTAACAGCAGCAATTTATTTTATTCTCACTGGGTTTCCCAAATCAGAACAAGGCTGCAAGTGCACATTTTTTTCCCTCCATATGTCAAAAATGTATGCACATGTGTACTTTCTGTAAGGGCGAGTGTACTTTTTGATAGACTCGACCTGCAGGGCGGGTGAATAAAAAAAAATTGAACACCTCTGCAGTCTTTAATTCCCCTTATTCCTATAGCTACTAATTAATCTCAGTAACAAAGAGAACCAAACCAGTAAGTGTGAGACTGACAAAGCCAATATCAAATCTGATCAGCATTAAATTTTTTAATATTCTTTTAATTTGACCACATATGTATGATCAACTTTTTACCCTCAACTTCACTAGCAAATGTGAGCAGCTGAGTGGATTTGTTGAGGCGCGTCTTGTTCATCGGTAATAGTCGAAATGAGAATAAGTGGACAACTTGTCATCTGATAGTAAATTTGGTGTGGATAGACTTATTTATGGTTCCACCATTGGGCAGATCAAGAGGTTCAATAAGCTTATTTTAATCATTCTTTGGTGAGCAATATTTAATTTTCAATGGCATTTTGGCCAGAAAGTTGTAAACTATACTGAACAAAAATAAAAAGTATCCACTTTTTATGCTTGTTTTCCCATTACCATATTCATTTAATCAGGAACGCTTCATTGTTCATGAATAAAAACTTCCACACCAAGACCTCAGGAACTGCCAATCGAATAACAATAAATCATGACTTAAAAAACACTACATATTCAATTCAAAGGGAGGTAATTGGAAATTGTTGGAATTTCTAGCGTTGTTTATCGAGAACCAGTTGATTTATTTATGAAAATTTTGTGATTTTATTTATCCACAAGAGGTAGAAAATGTGATTTAATTCCAATAAATGTGAATATTTCAAAGAATTGCTGACATTTTACTGAAACCCATATTTAAATAAAGGGAAAGACAACTAAGTTGTGGCTGCAGATTTTCAAGAATACTTTATCCTTTAGCAATGATAACAGAAAAGCATATGTGTAAACATATAGAATTTAGAGTTTTCGTTTTCATATTTTACACAATTTAATATAGGAAAGTGGATACTTTTTATTTTTGTTGAGTATATCATGTAGCTACCCTAAGAATTCCCCAAACCAATCCCCTTTGTGTAGACCATAAAATAGAGGGGTGATCTTATTGTAGTGCCGGCAGCATAAGGTCACTTCCAACAGCCTTGCTGTTGAGCTAGCTTTTCAGCAACATAGTTAAAGTAGACCGACTGTCAAAACTAGTTAAGCAACGGTCTGCTCGGTCAATGCCTGGATGAGTGTCCCGCTGGGGGGTGGTTGGTTCGCCCCCAGCTGGGGAACTACTTCACTTGTGTCAGAAGTGAGTGCTCAGTGTTTTTTTTCACTTTTGGGGGAAGGGGGTCGCAGCCCTTTGGAGGTGGAAAATTGCGATGTGAACAAAGGAAAATGGGAATATTCGGAATATACTTGCAGCCTGTCAAACACAACAAAACGAAGAATTCACTGATTTTTTAATTCAAACTTCTTGTCAATGTATTGTCTATCAGTGGGGTATCCATTAAACATATCCTGACTCAGTACAGTCTGTAACAGATTCCAGCAAAGGGGGAATTTTTTATCAGACATGGGGGGAAAAATATATACTATTTGGAGGGGGGAATGGGGCCCCATTTCTCCCAATATTTGGCATAAAAAAATCACTTGTGCTTGACGACCCAATGTGATTGTTTCGGAGCTGGGGTAGGCTAGAAACAGCAGTCCATGGGTCTATGCGGTTGATGCCTAAGCTCATAAAGATAAAGGCGGGGAGAGTGTAGTGCCAGCAGCATAAGGTCACTTCTAACAGCCTCGCTGTTGAGCTAGCTTTTCAGCGACGTAGTTGAAGTAGACCGACTGTCAAATCTAGTTAATCAACAGTTTGCTCGGTCAATGCCTGGATGGGTGTCCCGCTGGGGGTGGTTGGTTCGCCCCCAGCTGGGGAAATACTTCATTATGAACAGTGATGAATAGAAAGTCCGTTTTCAAAGCACATGCGGCCGTTCTAAGCCCCAATGCAATCTTCCTTATCGCTCACATAATTTGAATAGCATAAATCTAATAACAAGGGTTGTACCTAGCTTCGTGCAGAAATGTAAATGCAGGACTAAGTCATTATTTCAAAAAAAATCTTTGATTTTCCGGATAAGTTGTTGTTGTAGTATTTAGGATAATAAAAACGCAAGAAAAATATTAACAGGAAAGACCGCGTAAAAAAGGCTGTTTCACTGCGGCGCACGTTCGTTTATTTTCAGGGAGTAGGAGTCTAGAGACACAACAACGTGACGCTGTGTCAAATATATATGTAACACAATAGTTTAGGACAAGTATTATTATTGGCTTTATTGTAAATGTCGCGTTATAACCATGTCAAAATCACGCCAAAATGTATAAAAAGAGGTCTCAGTCAAAAGTTTATAAAATGATTCAAATAAATGAATCAGCTTCTTTGCCAATTATATAAAATTTTGTTTCATGCATTGAATGTTTCAACTAATTCCAACACTCCTGGGCAGCGTATGAGCTAGTGTGTGTCGCCATCTAGTGACATGGTGATTGCCTTATCAATATCATTATTATCAATATGTCTACATACTAGTTGGCTGAACTTGTATTCTTGCTAGAACTTTATGAATAGCATGGGGTTTTCTTCTTTCATTACACTTATAAAATTTATTACTAAGCTTTCTAGCATAGAGGCACTTAGCAAAACTATTTGTACGCGACAAGAGCTTTTCTATATATGCGATATTTGCCCTTCACGTACAACCCAGTTAGCATTCAAATCAATGCGGAAAATTTTCCTTCTATTTCTATATGCCGCCGATCGGAATTTGATCGCACCGTTGGCGGCTCTGTAAAGCATCTTAAACCATATGTACCTTTAAAAAATGTACATACCTGAAAAGCCACATTTAAGTAGAATCAATATATGTAATCCTTTATAAATAAAGGTTTCGTTTTTTATGCAAAACTCTTTTTAACCTCCACCCATGTCAACAAATTTCGATTTCTGCGCTTCAAGTTTACCTGACTCACGACGTCACGTTTATCAATCATTAAATCGGGTCGATTTCCTCCACAGTTTTGATTGTAACTGCTTGAGACGTAAAGAATAGACATCTGTAAAAAGTCAGTATGATAATGGGTCTGTGCTTGCAGTCGAATTATTGAGACTAAGAGGCACTGGCCCATATTAAAAGTACCAAATCATCCAGTTTTGGGTTTGAACCTTCTCCGTTCACACTTCCTTCAACCATCTTGTGTTTGATTCTTTTTTCTCTAATTATCTGGCCCAAATTTTAACTTGCTCAGTCCGAGTGTGTTAATTACAGTGTACTTGCATTTCATGAAAAAATAACATTCTGATCACCAGGAAGATTAATCAAGTGCTTGAGCATGTTATTTGATTCAACGATGTAGTTGACTTAAGTAAGTTATTCTCTCTCAAATATGGCCAACATACAGCATCGTCTGCCACTGATAAGACAGAGAATTAGAGATCTCCTTATCCAGAGGGTGTTTCAGGATCGCTCCAACCCTCTAGAGACTCTCTCTGCTTCTGGTGTTGGAGCTGTTAAGGACATAAAACTAGTTTTCTGTTTCATTTATCTATGATTCTTAAATTTCACCAATTCGTAGAATGTCCATTTTTCCTGGCTCCCACATCAATAGTACTTAAAACTTTTCCTCCGTACCAACACTTTTATGGCATGGATGAACAGTCTAGATCCAGATCAGCTCGCATATCCATGCCTTCTGATTAGAATCTACACTGATCCCTTTTGTATTTATTTGGTTATTACCAGAAACCAAAAATTGAACAATACAGATCTTTATCAGACGGGATCAACATGCTGGCTGATCTGGATCTATACTGGTTGCCCATGTGATAAGTTAGTATACATGGAGTAAAAGCTTAAGTCAGCTGTCAATACGTTGGTCCACAACTCTTCAGTTTGCAATATGACATGATTCACAATTTTTCCTTCAACATATAAGACAAGAATTATTTTTGTCTTCCTGTAACTGGGCTTTAAATAGGGTATTTCTTTTATCAAACATTGAAGAATATCTGATTTTACAAAACTGGTTTAACCCAAGATCATCTCAACTATTTTTCATCAGTGCTGTTTTCAATTACCACTTTGAAGGTGGTTGAGCATGATATATTCATGTAAATACGGAGATGCACTGAACCTTTGGCTAGGCAGCATTACAATTAGCGGGCGGTACCAGATTTAGCATTTGTAGCCACGCTGTTTATGACCTCTTCTTCAATCCTTTACTTCATATATATACATATATACGCCTTAAAATGCATGTGTGACCAGTGTAGATCCAGATCAGCCTGTACATCCATAGTTCCATACCATCTCATCTGAATTGGTTGCATCTTGGTAAAAAATAACCTAATGAGCCTAAAAGCGAATAGTGTAGATCCTGATCAGATGGAACGGGTGTGCCTATGCCATAAAGGGGTATATACCAACGAAAGGGTTAATACAGCATAATAATGATGAAATGTAACAACTTCCTCATATAGTGGTTGACTTTGCACCCCTTTCTCAATCTTCTACATGTATATAACAGTCTCTAATGACAAAGTTGTTTATGAACATAATTGTCTTCTTTAACCCTTTCCTCCATAATTATAAGCCATTAGTGATAGGTTTATATCTAGATCAGCTGGCACATCTGTGCCATTTGATTGGGATCTGCACATTTCACTTTTTTATTAATAAGGTTATTTCTAACCAAAAAGTGAACAGTGCAGATGCTGATCAGATGGCATGGATGTGCTGGCTGATCTACACTGGCTGCACTGGTGATAAAAAGTGTTTATATGGAGGAAAGGGCAAAATTTGTAAAATATGAAAATTAATGGACCTTATCACATATGATGTGGGTGATGATAAGGAATAACTTGAGTGATGATAAGGAACACATTTTTGAAGTTTGATATGAATCCCTCACAAATATATAAATTAAGCTAACCAAATGAGTCAGGGCCCATAACTCTGTTAAAAGTAATTGAAGTGGAAAATCCTGAAGATATGCACAAGAAGACTACCAGTAGTCTGAATACATAAGTGCCCAAGGTTATAAAACTGAGCATGGAAACCAGTCTCAAATCTCAAGCATCTGATTGGCTGAAATGGCAACAAGTCGCCATTTTAGCCAATCAGATGCTTGAGATTTGAGACTGGTTTCCAATCTCAGCTTTATAACCTTGGGCAAAGGAGTAAAGGGTTTTAAACAACTTATAAATAACCAAAATTCTGTGTGCAAAACAAAAAGTATCAGTAACATGTTTTATAATTCATTCATGAAGCATTTATAACAATTATAATTAAACAACAGGAATAACAATAACGATAGTCTCGAAATAACAAGAGCTGTCAGAGGAGACAGCGCGCTTGACTATTCAAATCATTTGAAACAAATGCAATTTGAAGATTTAAACAATAACAACTATGGCCATACATTCATGTGCAATCAGGAAAAAAAGTAACAAGTGAATCGTAAGGGAGAAATTCATTTAAAAAAACAGAAATAATTCCTTAATGTACCATAAATATTAAACTGAATAGGGGAATAACTATGAAATATTTCTGGATTTGTTAGAAAACTTGTTAGTAATTTTTTTATTAAAGACATTTACTTTTAGTTCAATATCAATCACTTCAGTAATGTTACAGAAAAAAGAACTGAAATGAAAATATAATGGAAGTTTTAAGTTAATACCTTAAGTATTTGCAAAGTTATCGATGAAAATATAAGTCAAAAAGAGAACAGTGGAAATAGGGCCATAACTTGTAGAGTAATTGTATTACAGTTATGGGTCTTGTTGGTAATGATGTAGATTTTGATGGTGAAAAATTTTCAAAGTTTCAATGAAATATCGAATAGTTGAGGTAAAAACTAAATGCAAAAAGGGGCATAACTTACAGAAATATTTCCAATACAGTTATGGATCTTGTTAATAATGATTTAGAAACTGGTGGCAAACATATATTCCAAGTTTCAAAGTAATATCTCCTGTTGTTTCAAAATTATGGGACAATTGCACAAGTGAAAAAGGCGCATAACTTGAAAAAGTTTGGTAGAAGAGTTTGTTATGGATGTAGATAATGACCTAAATTTTGATGGTAAATATATTTTCCAGGTTTCAAGGTGATAGCTCAAGTAGTTTTAAAGTTAAGGGCCAAGTGTATATTTTGCATAACGCAAAATTAAGAAAAAAAGGGGCATAATTTGAAAAATATTGGAAGCAGGGTTATGGGCCTTGTTGGTTATGATGTAGATTTTGATGGTAAAAACATATTTCAAGCTTCAAGGCAATATCTCAAGTTGTTTTAAAGTTATGGGCAAAATGCATATTTTGCTTAACGCAAAATATAAGAAAAAGGGACATAACTTGAAATATATTGAGAGCAGAGTTATGGGTCTTGTTGGTAATGATGTAGAATTTGATGGTAAATATATCTATTCCAAGTTTCAAGTTGATATCTCAAGTAGTTTATAAGTTATGGACCAAAGTGCATATTTTCCTTAACGCAAAATTTAAAGCCCCAGCTTTCAAATTCAGTAAGAATATACTATTGAAAAATATATTTGTCCATATAGACTCCAATTTATGAACTCTTAAACAGAACACAAAAGGTCTGATCGAGTTCGTTCTTATAGACGGGATTTTCCATGATATTGTTTAATTATAGTTAACTTACTTTTAAGAAGCTCAATATAGGCCTAATGGAGCTATATTTAGCACCGACGAACAGACCACTTCATGCGCGATCTCGATTTCTGTGATGTTTCGGAAATCCTACTTTCGCTTTTAGTTGCGCGGAACAAATTTATTTTAGTAATTTAAAATTTTATTAGCGCGAACTAATGCTGCAAATGTGTGCCTATAGTTCCAAATACACGTGATACTTCATACAAGAATGGGTTAAATTGAAGTAATGGGGCTTTAAGTGAACTAGAATGTTGTGTTCCGTGGAACACATGTGTTGCCTGCATGGAAAAAGTTGAAATGTGAGCCTATGTTTAATCATATATAATAAAAATATTTTATTCAAGTTGATTTCAATACTACACCACAGAACACATGTGTCATCTTAATTGCATTTAAAAGGGGAATAACTAAAATAATGGTGAAACCTGAGTTATCATCTTCAAAAAATTGGTTTATAAATGCAGAGGAGTTATTCAACGTATTAAGTGAATTAATTGAACAAGTACTTTCCATTTTAAAGGCAACACAAAGTTTCATGTTAAAGTTGCATTTGAAAGGGGCATAACTTATAAAATATTGAAACTTGAGTTATCATTCTTGTCGTCACAATTGATATTGTTCATGCTGATAATATATTCCAAGTATGAAGTGAATAGGACAAGTACTTTCAATGTTAAATGGCATCATTAAGTTTCAGGTTAAAGTTGCATTTGAAAGGGGCACAACTCAAAAAATTTTGAAACTGGAGTTATAATTCTTGTCATCACAGATGGCATTGTTCTTGCTGATGATATATTCCAAGTATAAAGTGAATAGGACAAGTACTTTCAAAGTTTAAGTCAACATTAAGTTTCATGTTAAAGTTGCATTTGAAAGGGGCATACCTAAAAAAATATTGAAACTGGAGTTATCTTTCTTGTCGTCACAGATGGCATTATTCTTGCTGATGATATATTCCAAGTATGAAGTTAATAGGACAAGTACTTTCAAAGTTTAAGTCAACATTAAGTTTCATGTTAAAGTTGCATTTGAAAGGGGCATAACTCAAAAAATATTGAAACCGGAGTTATCTTTCTTGACCTGACAGATGGGATTGTTCATGCTGATGATATATTCTTAGTACGAAGTGAATAGGACAAGTACTTTCAAAGTTATAGGCAACATTAAGTTTCAGTTTAAAGTTGAATTTGAAAGGGGCATAACTAAAAAAATATTGAAAAGTTGAATTTGAAAGGGGCATAACTAAAAAAATATTGAGAGTGGAGTTATCATTCTTGTCGTCACAGATGGCATTGTTCATGCTGATGATATATTCCAAGTATGAAGTAAATAGGTGAAGTACTTTTAAAGTTAAAGGCAACATTAAGTTTCAGGTTAAAGTTGCATTTGAAAGGGGCATAACTAAAAAAATATTGAAACTGGAGTTATCATTCTTGTCATCACAGATGGAATTGTTTGTGCTGATGATATATATTCTAAGTATGAAGTGAAAAGGTCAAGTACTTTCAAAGTTATAGGCAACATTAAGTTTCAGGTTACAGTTGCATTTGAAAGGGGCATAACTAAAAAATACTGAAACTGGATTTATCATTCTTGTCGTCACAGATGGCATTGTTCATGCTGATGATATATTCCAAGTATGAAGTAAATAGGACAAGTACTTTCAAAGTTATAGGCAACATTAAGTTTCAGGTTAAAGTTGGGGGACTACCGGAAGACGGCACTGAGGATTGCACCGACGACGTCGATGCTGCTGCTGCCAGACAATAGGATCCCTATGTGTCTACCTGCTATCGCAAGAAACAAAAAAAGGGGCATAACTTGAAAAATATTTGTAGAAGAGTTATGGGTGTTGTTGGTCACAATGTAGAATTTGATGGTGAATATATATTCCAAGTTTCAAGTTAATATCATAAGTTGTTTTCAAGTTGTAGAATTTGATAGTGAATATATATTCCAAGTTTCAATTTGATATCATAAGTAGTTTTCAAGTTGTAGAATTTAATGGTGAATATATTTTCCAAGTTTCAAGTTGATATCATAAGTAGTTCTCAAGACCAAAGTGCATGTTTTGTTTAACGGATGCTGACACTGGGGCGAGTAGGATAGCTTCCTTATTCTTCGAATAGTCGAGCTAAAAATAAAAATTTGAATTCACTTGTGCAACAAAGTAACCTTTACCATAAAATGCTATACAGTTATATAAAGAATTAAAGACTAGAGTTCAAGCCATTACCTCATCAACAGGTTTTATCATAAGGAAAAACAGTATTGATCCTTGCTGTCTAATCAGGATCTACACTGTTCTCTTAATAGGTTATTTCTGATCCAGATCAGATCTACACTGTTCTCTTAATAGGTTATTTCTGATCCAGATCAGATCTACACTGTTCTCTTAATAGGTTATTTCTGATCCAGATCAGATCTACACTGTTCTCTTAATAGGTTATTTCTGATCCAGATCAGACGGCTCAGATGTGGTGGCTGATCTGGATCTACAGTGGTTGCAAATGCAATAAGAAACATATATTTATTTAAAACTAAAATCCTAAACCTGGTTTATTAATGTAATTAAATGGCTTTTCTTTCGATCGTAGGAAGTCCATTCATTGTTCATAGTGCTTTACACCATAGACAGGACTTTTTATCACAAATCTGCTGTCTAATCAGGATTTACACTGTTCATTTTAAGATTTATTAGGTTATTTCCAAATAAATGATTAATGTGAACCGATGTGCCACCTGATCTGGGTCTAACCTGGGCACTCATGCGATAGAAGGCATATCCATAGAGCAAAGGGCTAGATGTGTTTCATACGTTTTCATGTGATATTAAAGATACATTTGGTCCAAAATTAAAAGTTTAAATCACAAACAAATGTGTTATAAGACAGAAAGAAAGAAAAAGTATCCCAAAATATCAGTAAAACATGAGATATCATCAAAATACCAGGAATTTACCAGCAAATTCCTGTCATAAAAATCTTAAACAGCCACCAGTGTTAAGCAGCCACTTTTCGGGACTCTCTTGTGTGTCTGCTAAACAAAGGTTTGACTGTTTGCCTTTTAATACATGTGTGAACAGGTAGATTCAGATCAGCCAGCACATTCGTGCCATCTGATCGGGATCTGCACTATTCGGTCTTTGGTCAGAATTTCAGAAATAACCTACCACGTATTAAATTAAAAAGCGAACAGTGCAGATCCTTATCTGATGGCACAGATGTGCTGGCTGATCTGGATCTACACTGTTCATCCATGCCATAAAAGCTTATTTATGGAGCAAAGGGATAAAGCAATAACAGAGTCATTATCAATTTAAAAGCTAAAAACTTTTCTATTTTTTCATGAAAGAACATATGCAATCCATAATGATATTTTGGTTTTATCTGAAAATTTAGCCTTTCTGCTTGGATATCACATGTGCATTTAAAAAAAATATCATTTTTAAGAAGGAAAAGACCAACTTAGATTTAAGAACTGGACTTTGTTTAGAACAATTGTGCATAAACTAGCACTGCCATAACTTCTTATATTAAAAGCAATAACCTTTTACACTACAGTGAAACCCCTCTATAACGGACAGCTAAGCTGAGTAAAAGTGTCCTTAATAGCGGGTTGTCCTTAATTGTGGGTTTAAATCAAGAAGAAGAGAACATGTCTGTTCTTTAAAAAAATGCCCATAATACTGGGGTGCATGTAATATCGAGTGTCCGTAATGAGGGTTTTTTCTGTATATACAGGTTTTATTGCATGTGTGACCAGTGTAGATCTAGATCAGCCAGCACATCACATCGCTTTTACATCCATTAGGTCAACAAGGATTTAACATTGTAGATCCAGATCGATCAGAACAGTGCCCAAGGTTATAAAACTGAGCATGGAAACCAGTCTCAAATCTCAAGCATCTGATTGGCTGAAATGGCGGCTGGTCGCCATTTCAGCCAATCAGATGCTTGAGATTTGAGACTGGTTTCCATGCTCAGCTTTATAACCTTCAGGCCAGATGTAACAGTTGATCTGGAACTACAACAGCCGCACATATGATAAAACCCGTATTTGGAATAACGGGTTAAAACTGACAAATACGAGTACATATCCTTTACCATCATCATACACCCATAAATGATCCATTCTGTAACTCTCCATTCATTGCAAATGAAGTGAAACTGAATAATCGAGTGTCGGTATCTGATGATGGTTCTTTCCAAAGATCAACACAATCACATGTTAAATGTGCAAATAATTTATCAATCTCCTTTGCAGAGTTGTCGTTTCTTACACTCACTTTACACCAGTCCTCTGCGAAAGGCCCAATGTCAAGATTTTTTACCAAACTCGACAGCCTTATTTTATACAGTCATAATTATGAATTTGAAAGCTTGAGGTAAAACAAACATAATAAATCTTCGCTATCTTTCATTAAAATCGAAGAAACCCAAGCTATTGTAAATGTTATTGGTAAACTATTTCTTTGAGTTAAAATAGAAGTAGTCGAAAGTAGTCCCAGCCTATAACAGAGGTGAATGTAATGAGCCGATAGTGTAAGCGAGTGATAATTTATAAAAAAAATCCTAGGTTGAGTTTTCAGTTTGACCCAACGAACTAAGATATGCTGCATGTTTTCTCTGCTTATGTCTTGTTAAACTAAATGGTCGTGTGAAGCAATTCCCGCATAGATCACACACATGCTCAGCTCCAGGTGTGTGAACATATTTTATATGGTATCTCAATGACTCCCTACTTTTGAACGACTTCCCACATTCATTACACACTGGGAGTGGTTCCTTTGTAAATTCCCGAATTACGTCACAGCACCGTTGATGACGTCTAAGATTCTTTTTATGTGCGAAGAAGGTTCCGCAAGCCGTGCACATGAACGGTAACGATGTACCATGCTCTTCGATCATATGCGACTCCAACATAGTTTTCAGGGTGAAGGACTGGCCACACACTTTACAGCTGTAAGGACTGTGAAACATGGCTTTGTGCCTTTGAAGATTCACTGCTGCTGGTAACTGCTTGCCGCAAATGTCACACGTTAACCCAGAATCAGCAGACTGCGAGATGGTTCCAGCCTGCAAACAATGAACAAATCAATTAAAAAAAAAATTTGGATAAAAACCTCAAAATTACCTTAACCCTTTATTCCATGAAATTATATTTTTTATTGCATGGGTGAACAGTATAGATCCAGATTAGCCAGCACATCCATGCAATCAGATTCTGATCGGGATCTACACTGTTTTCTTTTTGATTTTATAAGTTTATTTCTGACCCAAAACAGTGAAGCTAGCGAAGAACCTGATCAGACCTCACAGATGTACTTGCTGATTTGGCTCTACATTGTTCACCTATGAAATTAAGATGTATATATTGAGGTAAAGGTTAATGTCATTGATCAATTAATTCCTTGTGTGTAGCTATATCCCATGTAAATTCAGATCTTCCTACACAGCCATGAATTATAGTCAGGACCTAGCTAGTTTTAGGGTAGTTCTGTGCCCAAGGTTATAAAACTGTGCATGGAAACCAGTCTCAAATTTCAAGCATCTGATTGGCTGAAATGGTGACCAGTCACCATTTCAGCCAATCAGATGCTTGAGATTTTAGACTGGTTTCCAATCTCAGTTTTATAACCTTCATGTCAGATCAAGAAGTAAACAGTGTTGATCCATATACAGATCAGCTGGCACATCTGTGCTGTATGATCAGGATCTAAACGGTTCAATTTTTGATTCATGAGGTTAGTTCTGACCAAAATATGACCAGTGCAGATCCAGATCAGCTAGCACGGATGTGCCAGCTGATCTGGATCTAAACTGTTTTTCCTTGCAATACAGGTTTTTCTATGGAGGAAAGGGTTAAAGTAGTTTCTAATCTTTATAAAAGACTAACAATGGCTTCTATGACAAGATTTTTCAGTCTTCAGACCAATTAACTTTAAGGAAATTGAACAACTAAAAATAGTTTAATTTTTAATAACTGTTACACAATAAATAAAAAATCATACAATTATTTTTTTTAACATCAACAAACATTTTTTTTGCATTAAGCATGTAATATATGTCAATTTGGCAAAAAAATTGCATAAAAGAGTGCAATAAAATTTTGTTTGATGTAATATGGATGACATCGAATACCCAAACTAGTTTGTGACAAAACATGATGACATTAAATACCCAAACTTGTTTGTGACGTAACATTATGACATTAAATACCCAAACTTGATTGTGACGTAACACAATGACATCAAATACCCAAACTTGTTTGTGACGTAACATGATGACATCAAATATCCAAACTTGTTTGTGACGTAACATGATGATATCAAATACCCAAACTTGTTTGTAACGTAACATTATGACATCAAATAACCAAACTTGTTTGTGACGTAACATGATGATATCAAATACCCAAACTTGTTTGTAACGTAACATTATGACATCAAATAACCAAACTTGTTTGTGACGTAACATGATGATATCAAATAACCAAACTTGTTTGTAACGTAACATTATGACATCAAATAACCAAACTTGTTTGTGACGTAACATGATGATATCAAATACCCAAACTTGTTTGTAACGTAACATTATGACATCAAATAACCAAACTTGTTTGTGACGTAACATGATGATATCAAATACCCAAACTTGTTTGTAACGTAACATTATGACATCAAATAACCAAACTTGTTTGTGACGTAACATGATGATATCAAATACCCAAACTTGTTTGTAACGTAACATTATGACATCAAATAACCAAACTTGTTTGTGACGTAACATGATGATATCAAATACCCAAACTTGTTTGTAACGTAACATTATGACATCAAATAACCAAACTTGTTTGTGACGTAACATGATGATATCAAATACCCAAACTTGTTTGTAACGTAACATTATGACATCAAATAACCAAACTTGTTTGTGACGTAACATGATGATATCAAATACCCAAACTTGTTTGTAACGTAACATTATGACATCAAATAACCAAACTTGTTTGTGACGTAACATGATGATATCAAATACCCAAACTTGTTAGTAACGTAACATTATGACATCAAATAACCAAACTTGTTTGTGACGTAACATGATGATATCAAATACCCAAACTTGTTTGTAACGTAACATTATGACATCAAATAACCAAACTTGTTTGTGACGTAACATGATGATATCAAATACCCAAACTTGTTTGTAACGTAACATTATGACATCAAATAACCAAACTTGTTTGTGACGTAACATGATGATATCAAATACCCAAACTTGTTTGTAACGTAACATTATGACATCAAATAACCAAACTTGTTTGTGACGTAACATGATGATATCAAATACCCAAACTTGTTTGTAACGTAACATTATGACATCAAATAACCAAACTTGTTTGTGACGTAACATGATGATATCAAATACCCAAACTTGTTTGTAACGTAACATTATGACATCAAATAACCAAACTTGTTTGTGACGTAACATGATGATATCAAATACCCAAACTTGTTTGTAACGTAACATTATGACATCAAATAACCAAACTTGTTTGTGACGTAACATGATGATATCAAATACCCAAACTTGTTTGTAACGTAACATTATGACATCAAATAACCAAACTTGTTTGTGACGTAACATGATGATATCAAATACCCAAACTTGTTTGTGACGTAACATTATGACATCAAATAACCAAACTTGTTTGTGACGTAACATGATGATATCAAATACCCAAACTTGTTTGTAACGTAACATTATGACATCAAATAACCAAACTTGTTTGTGACGTAACATGATGATATCAAATACCCAAACTTGTTTGTGACGTAACATTATGACATCAAATAACCAAACTTGTTTGTGACGTAACATGATGATATCAAATACCCAAACTTGTTTGTAACGTAACATTATGACATCAAATAACCAAACTTGTTTGTGACGTAACATGATGATATCAAATACCCAAACTTGTTTGTAACGTAACATTATGACATCAAATAACCAAACCTGTTTGTGACGTAACATGATGATATCAAATACCCAAACTTGTTTGTAACGTAACATTATGACATCAAATAACCAAACTTGTTTGTGACGTAACATGATGATATCAAATAACCAAACTTGTTTGTAACGTAACATTATGACATCAAATAACCAAACTTGTTTGTGATGTAACATGATGATATCAAATACCCAAACTTGTTTGTGACGTAACATTATGACATCAAATAACCAAACTTGTTTGTGACGTAACATGATGATATCAAATAACCAAACTTGTTTGTAACGTAACATTATGACATCAAATAACCAAACTTGTTTGTGACGTAACATGATGATATCAAATAACCAAACTTGTTTGTGACGTAACATTATGACATCAAATAACCAAACTTGTTTGTGACGTAACATGATGATATCAAATACCCAAACTTGTTTGTAACGTAACATTATGACATCAAATAACCAAACTTGTTTGTGACGTAACATGATGATATCAAATACCCAAACTTGTTTGTAACGTAACATTATGACATCAAATAACCAAACTTGTTTGTGACGTAACATGATGATATCAAATACCCAAACTTGTTTGTAACGTAACATTATGACATCAAATAACCAAACTTGTTTGTGACGTAACATGATGATATCAAATAACCAAACTTGTTTGTAACGTAACATTATGACATCAAATAACCAAACTTGTTTGTGACGTAACATGATGATATCAAATAACCAAACTTGTTTGTAACGTAACATTATGACATCAAATAACCAAACTTGTTTGTGACGTAACATGATGATATCAAATACCCAAACTTGTTTGTAACGTAACATTATGACATCAAATAACCAAACTTGTTTGTGACGTAACATGATGATATCAAATAACCAAACTTGTTTGTAACGTAACATTATGACATCAAATAACCAAACTTGTTTGTGACGTAACATGATGATATCAAATAACCAAACTTGTTTGTGACGTAACATGACATCAAATAACCAAACTTGTTTGTAACGTAACATTATGACATCAAATACCCAAACTTGTTTGTGACGTAACATGATGATATCAAATAACCAAACTTGTTTGTAACGTAACATTATGACATCAAATAACCAAACTTGTTTGTGACGTAACATGACATCAAATACCCAAAATTGTTTGTAACGTAACATGACATCAAATAACCAAACTTGTTTGTAACGTAACATGATGATATCAAATAACCAAACTTGTTTGTAACGTAACATTATGACATCAAATAACCAAAATTGTTTGTGACGTAACATAACATCAAATAACCAAACTTGTTTGTGATGTAACATGATGACATCACACCCAAACTTGTTTGTGACCTAACATGATGATATCAAATACCCAAACTTGTTTGTGACATAACATTATGACAACAGTTAACCAAACTTGTTTGTGACATGATCACATCAAATACCCAAACTTGTTTGTGACATGATGACATCTAATACCCAAACTTGTTTGTGACATAACATGTTGACTTCAAATACCCAAAATTGTTTGTGAGATGATGACATCAGATACCCAAACTTGTTTGTGACTTAACATGATGACATCAAATACCCATCCTTGTTTGTGACGTAACATAATAATATCAAATACCCAAACTTGTTTGTGATGTAACATGATGACATCAAATACCCAAACTTGTTTGTGATGTAACATGATGACATCAGTAACCTAAACTTGTTTGTGATGTAACATGATGACATCAAATACCCAAACTTGTTACTGACGTAACATGATGACATCAGATACCCAAACTTGTTTGTGACATAATGCTTTCTAATACCCAAACTTGTTTGTGACGTAACATGATGACATCAGATACCAATACTTGTTTGTGACGTAACACAATGACATCAAATACCCAAACTTGTTTGTGACATAACATTATGACATCAGATACCAATACTTGTTTGTGACATAACATGATGACATCAAATACCGAAACTTGTTTGTGATGTAACATTATGACATCAGATACCCAAACTTATTTGTGACGTAACATGATGAAATCAAATACTCAAACTTGAATGCATTGTTAATGTTATCATGCGTATGGGTACCAATTTGAAAAGAAGTGACTTAAGAGGTCGCAAACATTGCAAATGGCAAAGACAGGTTAATTTTCAAAAATGAATTTTGGGGGAAATACTTATTGCCACCTAGATTTTAGAAAAGAAATGTAGTTAGCTATGGATGCTGTAAATGTTTGCAAGCTCAATTTAGTCTAATTCATTTTCTAATTACCAAGCACATACTAAAACAAAAGAAAAACCGTTTGCATGAGAACTCTGAAATTCATGAACAATATACCAAAGCAAGTTTCAAGAAATTCAAGTAAATCTTACTTCCTGGTTCAAAGTGAAAGTGAAAGTAGGAAGTAAGTTTTCCTTGAATTTCTTGAAACCCCTAACATTATTTTGACGAATTGGCTCTAAACATTGTAGACCAGCATATACTTATTTCAGGTATGAGTTGCTTTGGTATATTGTTCATGAAATTCTGAGTTCTCATGCAAATGGTTTTTCTTTTGTTTTAGTATGTGCTGGGTAATTAGAACATGAATTAGACTAAACTGAGCTTGCAAACATTTACCTTATCCATAGCTAAATCCAATTATTTACTAAAATCTAGGTGGCAATAAGTATTTCCCCCAAAATTCATTTTTTGAAATTTTAGCCTGTCTTCGCCATTTGCAATCTTTGCGATACCTTAAAAATAATATTTCCACTGTTTGCAAAACTGTGAAATACTATTATTATTTCACAGAAAAAAGTTTAAAGAAAAACATAAAATAAAATATGCTTATGTTATTTATTACACATCTTGTGCTTGATCATCATAAACAAACATACATAAAAAAGTAAAATCACATTAAACAAGATTAACCTATCAACATCAAAAACAAGAAAACCTTAGTCCTAAAACTTTCTCGTAAACATATCTCTAAATACTTAACAAACATAGAGTAAAATAGGAGTTCAATATAACACTTTTCTTACTTTTAGAAGGATTGCTACAGATTTGTCCGACCAATAGATTTTGATAAAATTGTCCGTCAAAAGATATTCCCTTATGTAATAAATAACAAAGGGCCATAAATCTGGTAAAAATGGCCGCAGGAAAAAATCTTCTCTTTACAATCATCAACACATTCAGCTTGATCATCAGTGCAAGTTTCAAAGAAATCTGCCTTATAGTAGATGAGGAGTTGACGCCACAAGATCATCTACACATCCTGCTTAATCATCTGTGCAAGAAAGAAATCCCCCTGAAAGTTAATGAGAAGTTGATGCCACAAGATCATCTACACATCCTGCTTAATCATCTGTGCAAGAAAGAAATCCCCCTGAAAGTTAATGAGGAGTTGACACCACAAGATCATCTACACATCCTGCTTAATCATCTGTGCAAGAAAGAAATCCCCCCGAAAGTTAATGAGGAGTTGACACCACAAGATCATCTACACATCCTGCTTAATCATCTGTGCAAGAAAGAAATCCCCCTGAAAGTTAATGAGAAGTTGATGCCGCAAGATTAAATTACTGAAATTAACAAAAAGCCATAACTCTGGTAAGAATGGAGCAGGAAAAATCTTTTCTTTCTACATATCCTGCTTGATCAGCTAGTTTGAAAGAAATCCGCCGGATAGTTTATGAGAAGTTGATTTCACAAGATTTGGGTATGTACATATGTATGGACAGATGGATGGAGCTACAGATGGACAAGTGCAACTCTATAATATGCCTTCCACTTCAGGCATAAAAAAAAGAAAATTTACAAGCCTTTTTAAAATTGATTGTGCTCGTAAGGTTTACATATAAATTGAAGATACCCCTTTAAAAAAATCAGTAAAATCTCAATTAATAAAATAAAACCCTGCATTTTTTGTTCTTAATACATGTAAAAACACTAATTATGTTTTTAAAGTTAAGCAAAATATATTGTTTTCTCTCAAAAAAAATACAGCGAAAATGAATTTTCACTAAAAAATATGTTTTTTTTGCGGGGTTGGAATTAAATAAGTTTAAACCTTGAACAATACAAATTTCTAAATATTATTAAAATAAAAGACTTTTCTTTTAAAAATAACTCAAGAAAACATAGGTCACTTTGGTTTTTATAAAGATTACAACATGTACAAACAGAATGTATTTATAATGCTTATGCATAAGGTGCAATGACTCCAATATAAAAATGACATTTAAAATAATATTTGTTTTTCATTTCAGTAAACAAGTGATCACTCAAAAGGCTCAATTAAGGTAGCCTAACTGTAATGATTTCCCGCGCTTTTTTCTCGAATGTCGGGAATACTCGGTTAACTGTCACTAACAGTCGACAATAATCGATGTCGCTTCGGTTACTATCGGCTCTGACGAGTAGCGTCGGAAGTCACCGAAAGCGGGCCGATGTTTGCCGACGTCGCAAATTTATGTGCGGGAAAGCATTACAGTTAGACTACCTTAAACTTTTAAAATCACCGAAAACATTTCTTATCTATTTCATATTTCTATACCTTGTTTATGTATCTATGTTTATGTATCAAAAATCATGTTTAGTTTCATTTAAATCCAAACAGGTCATTTTTTTATTTTTTTAAACTGTAGAAATCGTCATTATGGTTACACAATATTAAACTTGATTTCTTGGCTTCAATAAATAGCAAACATTATTAACCAATATAATCTTAAACTATAAAATTAATTGCACTTACAGTACAAATGATGAGATCGAACAAATAAAAAATTTCAAGATATCCAAGATATAATCAATCTTAACAAGAGAGCCAATGTGCCACAAAATAAGCACATCAAAAGGGCCATAACTCTGAAGTGGCTGAAGCAATTTGGCTGGTTATTGAACTTGGCCGAAATATTATGCCCATAAACATTCTCTCCGAGTTTCATGAAGATCGGACAACAATTATTTGAGTTTTTGAGCAGTTATTGCTGTAGATTCCACAAGCACGCCTTCCATGGGTGTTTTAATATAAAACCAGTCTTTTAAGGGCAAATTAAAATTCTATAATTTCGGCAGGCTGACCCTCCTCCATGGCCATAGGAGATCTTCACCATGTGGTATTTCACTGTTTCAATTCAAAGGCATATCTCACAAGAGCTGTCAGAGGAGACAGCATGCTCGACTATTCGAATCATTTGAAACAAAATTAATGCAATTTGAAGATTAAAACAATAACAACTATGGCCATATATTGATGTGAAATCAGGAAAAATATTAACAAGTGAATGGTAAAATAAGGGAGAAATTCATTTCAAATAACAGAAATAATTCCTTAATGTACCATAAATATTAAACTGAATAGGGGAATAACTATGAAATACTTCTGAATTTGTTAGAAAACATGTTAGTAATTTTTTATGAGAGACATTTACTTTTAGTCAAATATCAATCACTTCAGTAATGTTACAGAAAAAAACTGAAATGAAAATATAATGGAAGTTTGAAGTTGATACCTTAAGTATTTTGTGCAAAGTTATCGATGAAGTGCACTTAAGTGAAAATATAAGTGAAACTAGAAATGTGTCCATAGGACACAGATGCCCCCGCTATGCATCATTTTCAGACACTCAAGTGAAATGATGGGAATAATAGCATTTCAAAGACAGTGATGTTCGAGTAATTATAAGAATTTGCATAAACTTGAAGATCAAGTAAATTATTTGTATTTGTGGCACTGTTGTCTTCTCATTACGGAAATGTCTGCGAAGAAGTTGGTGGTAATGCAATGCAATGTCATAGTGAACATTTGTGCCAAGTTATTTTGAAATCCCTTCATTCATAAAGAAGTTATAGCCTGAACAAGTAAATTCAAGTTTTAGTAACTGTGACCTTGACCTTGGACTTACAGGCATAGGTAATGTACGCAACACACCGCCTTGTCATGGTGAACATTTGTGCCAAGTTATTTTGAAAACCCTCCATTCAAAACAAAGTTATAGCCCGGACAAGAAAATTCTATTTTTAGTAACAGTGACCTTGACCTTTGACCTACAGACATGGGCATGGTATGTGACACACCGCCCTGTCATGGTGAACATTTGTGTCAAGTTATTTTGAAATCAATCCATTCATAACGAAGTTATAACAAAGTTACAGCCTGCACAAGAAAATGCTTTTTTTAGTAACAGTGACCTTGACCTTGGATCTACAGGCACGGACACACCGCCTTGTCATGGTGAACATTTGTGCCAAGTTATTTTGAAATCCCTCCATTCATAACAAAGTAACCGCCCGGACAAGAAAATTCTATTTTTAGTAACAGTGACCTTGACCTTGGACCTACAGGCATGGGCATGTACTTGACATACCGTCTTGATATGGTGAACAATAACACCAAGTTATTTAAAAATCCAATAAGAAATAACAAAGTTACAGAGCGGACAAGATTTTGCAAGAAAATTCTATTTTTAACAGTGACTGACCTTGGACCTACAGGCATGGGTATTGTATGCGACACACCGCCTTATCATGGTGAACATTTGTGCCAAGTTATTTTGAAATCCCTCCATTCAAAACGAAGTTAAGGGCCAAATGTATATTTTGCTTAACACTAAATGTAAGCGAAAAAGGGGCATAATTTGAAAAATATTGGAAGCAGGGTTATGGGGGTCTTGTTGGTTATGATGTAGATTTTGGTGGTGAAAATATATTTCAAGTTTCAAGGCAATATCTCAAGTAGTTTTAAAGTTACGGGCAAAATGCATATTTTGCTTAACACATAGTCGAATAGTCGAGCTAAAAATCACTCTTACAGGCACTTTGTAATCCGTCTGTGGTACGATAGCCCAGAGCGCGATGTGTATTCCTTGCCACAGCTACATTTATATTTTTTCTCACCGCGGTGGGACGCCATGTGTACTTCCAAATCCCGCTGAACATGGTATTTCATACCACAAGTGTCGCACCCCAATTGCGCTTCAGTGTGGCTCAAACGAACATGTTGGCTAAGGTCTCCAGCAGTAGAAAAAGACCTCTCACATTGCGCACATTTGTGTGTTTTTCCTTCACCATGGACGCTACCTCTGAAATAAAGATTGGTTGCTTACTTAACCCTTGCCTCCATATATACGCATTTTTACGCAGGTGCAACAGGCACAGCCGGCCCGTCTGATCAGAATCTGCACTGGTCGCATTTTTGTCAGAAATAAATAATGAATCATAAAGCGAACAGTTAAGATCCTGGTCGGACAGCATGGAAGTGCATATCTGGATCTAAACTGTTTGCCCTCGAAATAAAGGTGTTTCAATGGAGGAAAGGGTTAAACTATAAATAATGTTTATAATTTTATATAAAAACTTTTTTTGCATACTTGTCTAAAATATATTTCAGTCAAAATCCCAGGTATGCAGGTTAAGTTAAAGATGGGAAATGCATGGGATAGTTCTCAGGAATTCTTAACAGGCCAGCTGGTTCGTAAAGTTTAGTGACTTTATATTCAATTTCGTAAACAAATGTTCAACGATTGATTTATACTAAGTTATTGATAGGTTGACAGTCTCGTGACAAATTTATTAGTTTAAATATGTTCCACCAGCAAAAAGTTTTGAATAAAATCATGCAACATGACTATTTATCCATAACCAGTTATACATTTAAACCTTGTGCCAATATTAGCCTCTGATAGTATGGGAAACAAATACTTAAATACTGTCTTTTATGTCTTTGCCTTCAGTTTTATGGGGCGAGAGTTCAAATTGTGGATTTCCGATTTATGTCTTACTTTAAGTTACATTTTGAAATAAGACATACACTAGTATAATTTATTGTAAAATCTAAAATGATATTTTAATAAATTAAATTTGAATTTGTTTTCTTCGTGCAAGATCATACTTTTAGGCTACAGTCACATAAACTGTGATGTTTTAGCAACACTCGCTTTCCACAGCATTTAAATGTTTTTCCCGTTAACAGATTTTATACATGTAGTTGGGACTTGCAAAATGACAAGTTACAAAAGCTTAAAGAGTACTGTCTTGATTTAAACAATTAAAATAGCATTAAAAATATATCAAAGCTTATATTTATTTTGTTTGCCTTGAAGTGTTAAACTTAAAGCGCCACATTTGAATGAATAGTTTACCTGTGACGTTTTAGGTGACTTAGGCTGTAAAACATTAAGCCACAGCAGCTGTATGGTGCGGCACCTGAATGCTTTCTCTCGTGCACGCTCATCAAGCTTTTTGATTTGTATGCTTTGCCGCAATGTCTGCATAGCATCATCTGCAACACATGAACTTGGTAAGTGCTTGGTTCTGAAAATATTTAATAAGTGCTTGGTTCAAAATTTGATTGTAGCATGATTTCTCCAAGATGCCTACATAGTTGTGAATCCGAAACCAAGCTGCAGGTAAACAATCGAGTATACGCGCAGTGTTAGAACACAATGTAGGTGTGTAAAAAAAGCATATATTTACGTCTATTTTTTTCAAACTAGATGGGTGTTCAGTTGAACAATTGTGTTGCCCTCAGGTACTGTTTCAGAATAAAAAATCCAAGAACATAAAGAAATGACAAAGTTATAGCCAATGTTAAGTTTTCATGTCAAAATCCAAGTGCAAAAGGGCATTACTCCAGTCTCCATTAAATGTAACCTTGACATTAAGAAATAGGCATCATTTTGATTATTTTGATTATGTTTTCATATGCAATACAATTTTAAAGTTTAATGAAGAAATATTAGGAAATGGCAAAGTTACAGCCAACGTTAAGATTTCAAGAGAGACCAACAGACAAAGCGATGCCTCTGTATCTCATTTTCTTTGAAAGGGCTATTCAAAGATGGACAGTTCGGGCTAAGTTCATAAATTTCTGTAGCAACTTTCGCATCAATTCAGATTGTGACAAGCATTCCAGATACTATAAATGTAGCACTGTTTGGCATAAGTTAGGTAGTAAAATGCATGGAGATTTGGGCTCTGTAACATGTGCTATGTTAGAAAATTTTTTTGTTTAATATTCAAGACTAACAAAAAATACATACCATCAAACTGGGCGCTGCCATTTTCTAGTGTCTGGTACCAAAACATTAAACCACATGATAACTACCACTAGCCAACGTTAAGTTTTCATGAAGGACGGACAAAGGTAACCCTATGTATTGCCTTTTCTTCCAAAATGGCGACAGAAAAAGGAGCATCACTGAAAACAGCTGTTAATCTTAGTGAAAATGGTGCAGAACATAAAAAGTAGGGCTTAAACTTTATTATCAAAATAAATATTATCTAAAATTTTCCTATTTCTGATATTAAATAAATTTACCGTTCATTTATATTTGTCTTCAGATGATTAAAGATATACATGTAACAGACTTCCCGAAAGCTGCCGTACTGTCGGATCGGTCCAGTAAAATGTGGGCCGGTCTGATGTGATTTCTTATGTTATTGGTGACTGACTGAATTTTTTATGCTAATTCTTTTTTTTTTAATATATAAAAGAATAAACTAAATGTTCTTGTTCAATGCTGTTCTGATGGAAATAAGTGAGAATATTATCAGAAAGCATATCTAGTCTGACCAAATGTCAAATTACTTGGGGAAGTCTGACATATTTATACCACCTACAATTTATACATGTAATTCACTTACTTTGGATTCTTTTGGTTCTTCTTCTGTCCTTGCACCTGTCTCATCATCTTGTTCACCATCTCCCTCAGTTACATCCCTACTCCCTGAGGCATCATTATCTGCTGATGTTTGTTTAAAACTTTCATCTATATCAGTGTTTTCATTGTCATCAACATCATCATTATCCTGTTCATAATCACTGTCCACAGCTTCTTCTTTCACTATTATACGATTGACATCATCAACAAAAACAGGTTTATAGTTTGCATTTTCACTTTGTACCTGGGGTTCTCGTTGTCCTTGGTCAGGTAAATCTGAACTGCCACTTGTCCTGGGAGGTTGTATTATATTCCTTGGAAGTTTTGCAACTGGTTGTTTTATTTGGTTTAATATGGAGATTCTTTTCCTTGAATTGCTAGGTTTTGCTTCAGGTTTGCCAGAGCTAACTGTTGTGTTTAGGGGGACAGTTGTGACTGTTGCAGAAGGTGTCGGCATCTTTGTACTTGTATTGACAGACGGACCAAGTTTGTCTGTCATAACAGATAGGTCTGAAATATAATATGTACAATTTTTCTGTTGACAACAATGATTGAAATACTGAAAAATCGTGAATATTCCAGGGTTACTTATTTTTTATGTGGGCAGATTGATCCACAACTTTAAAATGCCACGAAATAAACAATCAAACATAAATGTTCCAAATTTCAGAAAATTGAGTTACACCAAATTAAGAACCATCAGAAATGGTATCTAATGATTATAAATGAAATACTATGAAATTTTATGCCCATTAATATTAAAGCAGGTTTTTTTCACTACCTGGGGAAGAGGCCCATGCTCTATAATTTGGGGGAAAAAAGCGTGATTTTTTGTCTAAAGGGAAATGAAAGAACTTGATGTAAAGTTACTTTTTGGTGAAAACTGCATAATATTATTCCATTCTATCAAAATATGAAATAATACACCATCAAAATATTATTCTATAAAAAAATTATATTTCTATGTATATAATATAATTTTAATATCCAATTATATACATAGAAATATATATATTTTTAGAATACCATTTGACAGTGTATTTTCGCATATTTTGAATGGAATAATATTAATGGCTTGACAACATTCTTACAAAAAAAGGCGTATAAATAAGGGTTGGCAGGGCGTGGAGCAGCTGGTCAAGCACCTGCTATAGAAGGAAAAAAAGCCCTGTAAAGCATCCACTGTGTGCATGTTTGAAAAAGCTCAGTGAATACAACTACTCTTCAGGACAATAAAAAAAGTTAGAAAATTGGACAATAAATGACTGAACAACTGGAATACTGCCATCTTATGTTGCAAACATTTTCAACAGTGACTAGACTGTCAGAAATTGGTCACGTCACAATCGCCTTCATTTGACATTAGGCTTAAAATTTTAGTCAAAACTACAGTGTACATGTACATACACAGGTACATGTAAGTTTGTTTCTGTTTTTTCCCAATGAGTAGTATGTATATTAACTTAGTTCTGAAATCAATTAACCATGTTAGAATCCACATAGTCTGCTTCTTGGTTAAAAATAAACTAATGAATCTAAAAGCAAACACAGTAGATCCTGGTCCCGAGGTTAACTTATGAAACTGAGTTTGGAAACCAGTCTCAAATCTCAAGCATCTGATTGGCTGAAATGGCCATTTCAGCCAATCAGATGCTTGAGATTTGAGACTGGTTTCCATGCTTCAGCTTTATAATCTTCGCCACTGATTAGATCCAGATGGCACTGTTTTTCCCTAAGGATTAAAAGGTCACTTCATTACTGCAACCTTTTCAGTATATCACAGGGTTATTTCAGCAGCAAAAATGTCAAATTAAATTTCCATACCTGGTTTAAGAAAAGACCATCCTTGGTCTATGAAAAAGGATTTCAGAGCTGACTCCTGTTCCAAAGTTACATACAGCATCATCAGGTAAGACTCCATGGTTTTCGTTTTGGTTGCTACAAGACTTTGAAGATATTGCTGAAAAGTCTTTTTCTACCTCTTGTTTACTTGCAGCTCTCAACTCTCAGCAGGAAGATTTGTGGAATGTCAAAATGATATGTACACCAAGTCTCGTTTTCTATACTTTTTAACCTATTTAGAGCACAAATATTCAGAATAATATCCATAACTAAGCTTAATGTTTTATCATGCTTAAATGTTCCATTGCTGTAAACCAAAGTTCAAAGAATTGAAAACTCTAGCTGTCAGGCCAATCCTTAAAGCTGAAAATAAAGAACAAATATATAAATAAACTGACTAATGTAGGGAATGTTGCTATATAAGTCGGAACACGAATTTTCAGAGAACTTGGTATTTGATAGTAAATTCGGTGTGGATAGACTGATATCGATCCCAATCTATCAAAACAAAACAGATGAGTTTATGTAGTATAGACCCCATGTAGACCCAATTTTTTTTTTGGGGGGGGGGGGGGGGGGGGGGGGGGGGCGGCCTGTTTGGAGAATACTGGGGCCCGTCTTCCAAGCACCTGTGAACAAAACGTGTTAAAATTTTAGACATTTTCGATGTTTCTAGTGAACAAAATCTAATCATGTGGGTTTCTCATGCTTATAATTAACATCCAATCGAAAGTCCCGTAAATATGAGAAGAGTTGGCGTTCCCTTGGTAACAGAAGGTGTGATTCCAGACTACTTATGTTCTTTAAAATCGTCCATGGACTGGTTGCTGTTCAAATGCCTCAGTATGTTTTACCCACTACTCGTCTCACTAGACACATGCATCCCCTCTCTTTTAGGCAAATCCAAACTCCTTGTAATTACTATAAATGTTCATTCTACCCTGCCACTATTGTACTGTGGAATTCTTTGCCAGCAAATGTTGCACAGGCACCCACCCTGGACCAGTTTAGGCAGGGGGTAACTAAACTGTGCCATAATTTCTAAGCGACTATGCTGTTTTTACTCTTTTAACTGTAAATCTAGTCTTTTAATTAACACTATCAGCTTTAATTCAGAACTCTCACAAATACATTATGTATTACTTTTTTTGTCTCCTGTACATTTCTTCTTTTAATATTTCTTGTACAGACGCGCACCTGCATAAAATGCTAAACAATAGTGTCATGCAGTATTTATAGATAGATAGAGTGTCTGTGAGATTCAGAGGGTCGATATCTGTTGCAAATGGCAGCAGTATATGTGGTAAATAATGAAGATTTCAAAATTTGGCTTTTAATTCGGTCAAACACAAGTGACTGCAGTTAGTGAATTAAACATAAACATTTGGAATACAATTATTAAGAGCGCAAATGTAAAATTCGTCTGTTATAGCTACTCCCGAAATTATGGACGAACGGCATAAATTGAATTGAATTTGCAGCAACAGCAAATGAATTAAAATAATTTCAGAATATTTGTGAACATGATATCTGGAAATTAATGGACATCTTACATTTGTAAAAAGTGTTAAGCAATTTGACTAAAAAATCATTATTTAAGCCCAAATTGCTTTCAGCCCACTATAAGTTGTTGTTGTATTGATAAAAGTGCCCAAGATAAAAATGTACCGGACCAGTAACAAAAAGATTTAAAGTTAGACACTGGCATAGCCTTTACAGCTGTACAACTAAAATTTATCGTTTATCAGTTTGAGGTAACAACTCAGCATAAGTTAAAAAATAACACTTTCTGCAAATGATGACATTTATTTATTAGTATTTTTATTCACCAGTTTAGTTCATGCACAGGAGTTTGACATTCTTGTTAATAATTAACAAAATAGATTAGTCTTTACAATAAAGACTAAATAACAAGTAAAAATATTTTTGTGCAAATGTCAAACTCCTGTGGTTCATGCATCATAAATTGAAGATTTTAAAAAACTTATAAAGAGTTCTTGATATTATGAATACCTACTGTAAACAGCAAATTTCTCTGGTAACTACTTACTGCTTAAAATGAATGATACAATATGTATTTATATAAATATGCGATTTTCACTATAATGCTAATAACAAAATTTAAAACTCGGAGCTTGATCAAATATCAAGATCAGTAACAAATATCAGAAGTTGTCATCCTTAAGCCTTTTTCTGTTGTTGTTTTTTGTGCTAATTTTCGACTGTCCTCTGCTTAAGCTTCTTTACTTACTAATCAGTAAATATCCTGTTTGAACCTCTGCATAGTAAAGTCGATCTTATAGGTTATACCTTGTAATTTAATTACAAGCCTATGCTTTGAATAAAACCCGTATGGCTATATAATGCCAAACAATCTACCAATTGAGCTAGCTGGGACAACACCGAAAAAGGTTGAGTGGATAATCCTGAGAAAGTGATTGTCACAATGTGACACTAGATACTGATTATAAACTGATAAAAGTAATGAATTATTTGTATGGATATTTAATTGTAATAAACTAAATAAGTCCGTTCACTAGTATATAGTAAAAAGAGTTTGTGCCTGTTAGTCTTTCTAGTTTCTACTCATGACAGTTTTAATGAAATTGCACAATTACACATTAATGAAAGAGAATAAGTTTAAATAAATTACTTTAAAATAAAATACTAAGGCACTTCATATTACAGCCGCCACAGTGAACTATAAATGTTGTCCTTTTTTTCAAATTGGCTCACGCATGGTTGCTTAGAATAGAGATATTGTAAAAACAATATTGAACCCCAGGTCAGCAGGCAGCCATTTTTTGGTGACCAATGACATCACTGATTCATGCTTCCAATTCAACTCTTTTGTAATGGATTGGATTTCCAGTAGAAACTCACTGGTTATACTTAAATCACATTCATAATGAAACTTAAATATTATCACTTTTTTTATGTCAATCATTGAAATTTTCTGAATAATACTTGTGCGCATTAATTATTGATGTCATTGGTCAACATTTAAAATAGTTGCATCTAAGCAACTTCACTCAGCCGTACTTTATTAACTTGTAGTTAGATTTTCAAAATTTCACCGATGTTGGGAAAATTGTTGCAAATATCAAACTTTAATAATTCGAACTCCTTTGCCCCAAGAAAAAAGTTCTAATTATCAAAGTTTGGCCAAGGTTCAGAGAATATTAATATTTTAATGACGGAATTAGAAAACAACATGTTTGTCTTTAATCGTTTATTATATTTGTATGGTCTTTAGATTTATTTACATTGCTAATACTGTCATGAACATGTACATAAGCAAAATTAAAATAACCAGAAGAAAAATGTATTTATTTAAATCACGTTTTATTGAAAGAAATGAATCAATATTCATGTATTTAAGATGAACTGTTTAAAACAGTCTAATTATTCATGCATGTGGCATAGACAAAAGTCGTACAAGACCGCCATGGAATCTAGATCATTTAGCCATCTAGCTTATAAAACTTCAAAAGAAATTTGAGAAATTAGCTTATTTTTTAAACTCTACTCCACAGCTACTCCTTACTGCATGGGGGAACAAGAACAGTGTAGATCCAGATCAGCTGCCTGCCATATCTGTGCCATCTGATCAGGATCAAACTGTTTGCTTTATGATTTATAATTAAGTTATTTCTGACCAAAAAGCTGACTGACCTGGATCTACGTTATTTGCTCATGTGAAAAAAGGTGTATCTATGGAGGAAAGCGTAAAATCTCCTGAACATGTGTGTATATTATGTTTACTCTGGTATAACTGGGACGCATTGCGGGAAAAGGTACATTCAGACAGTTGACGTCAATTATTGAAATAACATCATGAATTTGAGCAGATGACATCCATTATTTTGCATTTTGCGGTAAAAATACCATTTTATTAACAAAATTTGTAAAAAATCACCTTTTAGTTATGAGAAAATAATAGATGGTTGTAAGTTATTTCTTAATATAGTATCAACTAAAATGTCACAAAATATGACCGAATGTACCTTTTCCCAATCATATTTTGCAGTGGTTTAATTTTTATTTATTTTGTGCTAGGGAAAATGCGCAAAATCAAATGCTAGTGATATCGAACCTTTTAATATCTTGCCTTATGAGAACAATACATGATCATGAATTTTTGTCAATGCGAAAATGCCATTTATGTACGAAATCTGATCCTAAATTACATTATAGCACAGCGCGGAAAAAACGATCACCATTTACATCTGTTGACCAGTAATTTGAAATTATCTTTAAGCATACTCAAGTTATCTTGCAAAAATGAGACATTTTGTTTTAACCCTTTCCTACATATATACTTTTTATGTTTTTGTGCATGAGTGATCAGTGTAGATCCAGATCAGCTGGCACATCTGTGCTGTCTGATAAGGATCTGCACCGTTTGCTCTTTTGGTCAGAAATATACCTAAAAATTGAAATGCGCAACAGTGCAAATCCTGATCAGATGGCATGGATGTGCCGGCTGATTAGAATCTACATAAAAGCATGTATATGAAGCAAAGGATTAAGTAAGAAGACCTTGATCTTGAAGCATTCTAGTTAAAATTGTATTCACCACACATTATCTTGATATGGTGCATATTTGAGCAAAATTGTCCGACAATAATTATATTGCATAGCCTGTATATGAGGAGTTGACATCTGCTAAACAGATAGTTGCCAAGCAATAGCCAGAAGTTTCTGTTTTCAGTACAGATCCAGATCTGAAGGCACAATATTTTTTAATTTATTACGTTATTTCTTACAGAAATGCAAACAGCGCAGATCCTGATCAGAAGGAATATATGTGCTGGCTAATGAGGATCTATACTTGTCGCACATGCAATGAAATTCAAATATATATGGAGTAAAAGTTTTTATTAAAATTTATTTGGTTTACACATTAGATACTGAACAAAAATAAAAAGTATCCACTTTTTATGCTTATAGTCTCATTAACATATTTTCATTTAATCAGGTATGCTTTGAATGGTGTTTAATTGGTTAATCTCAGTTGTTTTTAATTTCAATTGTTCATAAACATAATCTTCCACCCTAAGACCTAAGCAACGGCCAGTGGAATAACCATTAATAATGGATTACAAAACACTACATATTCAATTTAAAGGGAGGTAATTGGAAATGGTTGGACTTTTTAGCGTAGTTTATCGAGGACTACTTGTTTTATTGATGAATATTTTTTTATTTTATTGATCTCAAGAGGTGGAAAGATTGATTTAATTCAAATTAATGTGAATACTTCAAAGAATCAATGACTTTTTCCTGGAACCCTCATTACAACAAAGGGAAAGATAACTAAGTTGTGGCTGCAGATTTTCAAGAACACTTTTTCTCTTTGCAATGATAACATAAATGCAAAGTTGTCCACATACAGAATTCTAAGGTTACGTTTTCAAATTTTACAAAATTTAAGATAGGAAAGTGGATACTTTTTATCTTTGTTGAGTATATATTGCTTTATCAGGAACAGATTATATGGCCAACAAAAAAATCCCTGACACTGCATTTTCATATTAATGAGCAAACTGCAACCAGTGCAGATCCTGATCAGATGGCACAGATGGATCTACATTGGCCACACATGCATAAAAATGTGTGTATATGGAGGAAAGGGTTAAACTTAATTATCTACTCGATTTGATATTCCTGATGCAAGAAACATGTTTTTGCAATAAGTCTTTATGTGACGATGCAGAAATAAAGATTTTGTATAATATGTATCTCATAGTTATGGGAACTTATAACATGTCAGGTTATTATTTTTTGCTAAGTATATATTATCCCTTTACTCCATAGATCCACCTTTATTCCTCGGGAAAACTATTCATTTTTAGATTCGCCTGCCCAAGATGTGACCAGTGCAGATCCATATCAGATGTAACAAATGTGCCAGCAAATCTGCATTTACACTTGTTGCACATGCATTAAATGCGTATATATGAAGAAGATTTATTATATACATGCACACCAATTAATATATATCAGTCATGTCAGTATTCTCAGAGTATTTTCAATATGTTGTTTTTTAATCCAAAACAAACATGTGCATAATGTTTCAATACAATTCAGTTTGGCAGCACAACAGGGCATGTTTTCTGGTGTCGGAATAAAGAATAATGCCAAGAGAAGGCTTTTCCGCAAGGGCATTGTTTATTTTTGGGTCCATGGGCCCCTATTGTGTGCTCTGCAAGACTTGCCTGTGATTTAAGCTGTTTATCGCACAGGTTACACTTGAATTGATCAATTTTTTTTTCTTTCTTCAAGCAAGTTGCTATATGTCTATGCAAAGAGGATTTGTAACCGAAAGATTTTTCACAGAACTGGCACTTGAAAGGACGAGCATTCACATGCTTATTAAGATGGCCGTCATAGCTCGATTTTTCGTAAAACTTTTGGCCACATATTTCGCAAACATACCTACAATCTTTAAGATGGATTCTAAGTCTATGTCTTCTAAGAGAATACCGGTTATCAAACATTTCTGAGCAGAATTCACACATCATTTTCATGTTCAAATGCACTGATCTTCTATGCTGCTCAAGATTGTATGTGGCGCTAAAACTTTTAGAGCATTTGTCACATGACACAGTTTTCTTCTCATGAACTGTTTTGATATGTCTGTAAATATTTCCTCTGGAAGTTGTAGAGTATTTGCATAATTTGCAACTTTGAAGTAATTTCTGGTTTTCCGCTGTATTATTACTACTGTCTTGTTGAGTTGGTGGCCCCTGGATTGATTGTTTGTCGGTAAACTTATCATCTGAAGTGCCGCTCTCATCATTTGAAATATCACTTCCTTGGCTCTGAAAATATAAAATAAATCCAGTAATAAATTGCTGATCAACTGGGCAGACATGGGGCGAATGAAAATTTAATGCAAATGCATTAATAGTAAATTACTTTTTGTCAGTAATGCAAGGTAATGACTAATGCAACAAAGTAATCATTACTTTAATGCTAATTTAATGCATTACCTAAGCCAAAATGCTGTAATGCTTAGCATTATTGAGCATTAATTGGATTTTGTTTACTATTGGATTTTGTTTAACTTTTTAATGTAAAGATGCTCTAAGATATTTAATAAACAATTAGTCTATTGCATGTACATATCCTATTTATAGCAACAGAAAAACATGATTATAAGTAAATTATAACAGTTACGTAGTTTGATATGTGTTAACTATTAGTAAAACAATGTACAGACTATAAGAGTCAAGCCTTTTCATCAGAATTTTGTGAAGTTTGAATTTTTTTTTTATTAAGCCATAAGTTCTTAAGCTAAGTTGTCCTAGACTTTAAAACAAATGAAAAGCCAGAAATCTATAACTGGCACATGTGTGCCATTTGATCTTAATCTACACTGTTTACTTTTAGATTCATTAGCTTATTTCTCACCAAGACGTGAACAGTGTAGATCCTGGTCAGATGGCATCAAGTCCAGGTCTAAATCTTGCAATTACTTTGGTTGTTTTATTTCTCAACTTGCAGGTTAATAACTGTTTAAATCCACACAAAACTAAGACCAAGATTACCTTAAAATTGCATTAATTGACAATGAGCAATACCATTTTGTAATAAGTTTTTATAGGCAGGACAGCTGAGGTACAGACTACACCAAACTGATTAAAAACAAAACTGCAGCAATCCTTAACACTTTCCTGTATAGAAACACCTTTATTGCTAGGGTGAACAGTTTAGATCCAGATCAGCCTGCACATCTGCGCCATCTGCTAAGGATCTAAACTGTTTGCTATTTGATTAATTAGGTTATTTATGACCAAAATGCGACCAGTGCAGATCCTAATCAGACGGCACGGATGTGCCGGCTGATCTGGATCTACACCGGTCGCACACGCATAAATATGCATATATATCAAGGAAAGGGTTAATAAAAGTGTAGGTACAGGCTTGGTCTGTTTACTGGAAACATTATTATTTGTAGACCTGTCAACTCACTTTTCAAACTTCACATCACTTACTTCCCTTTACAGCAACATTACCCAGGGCCCAAGATCATAAAACTTAATTTAGAGACCACTCTCAAATCTCAATCATCTGAAGGGCTAAAACCATGACTGGGGTGCCATTTCAGCCAATCTGATGCTTGAGATTTGAGACTGGTCTTCAGATTTTGTTTTGTGATGTTTGGCACAGTAACTTGACGCAAAATGATGATAATTAGAAAATCACAAGATAGTGAAAAATGGCAGACACGTAAAGGAATATATAAACCCAACAACAACTTAGATTTCTATGAATGGAACTATAAATAACTTAATCATTATCTCCATACATTCACCCTTTATTGCATGGGCAAACAGTGTAGATCCAGATCAGCTGTCACATCTACGCCATCTGATCAGGATCTTTACTGTTCATGTTTTCATGTTTTTCTGATCAAGAAGCTCAGTGCAGATCCTGATCAGAATGCAACAATGTGCAAGCTGATCTGGATCTAAACTGGTTGCACATGCAATAAAATGCGTATATATGGAGTAAAGGGTTAATACATATTTTTAAGCTAAACCAAAATTCAAAGAAAACCAACACACCATTCTGGTATCTAGAACATATTAATAGAAGAATATTTACCTAAGTTAAACAAAATGCAGAATATAAATTGTAACAACATTTTGCTAAAATTCATGAGAATTCTACAAAATTGAAGATAAGAAAGTGGATACTTTTTATTTTTGTTGAGTATATGTTTCTTAATCATAGTCCTTAAAACATTACATCATTTTCATAGCATACAAGTTTTCTTTGACGCAGAAATGTCCGATTTCTTGTCTAGCCTTCCAACAGTTCAAAACTCAAGTTTTCTGAGAAAAAAACATTTTATTCAAACTAATTTCAGTTTTTTGACAATGTCATTACTCTAACTTAGCTTACCTCTATCTTTAAAATCAATGTTCAAACCTTTTTTATATATTTTGATTTATGTGACATTTTGGCAACCATTTCTTTCTGTAACCCTTTTCTTCATAAAAATGAATACATGTAACTATGTGGTTTATCACACAGGCAAACAGTGTAGATCCAGATCAACCTGCACATCTGTGCCACCTGATCAGGATCGACACTAGTGATGTGCCGATGATCGGAAGACATCGATTAGCGACGTGTAAATGCTTTTCGATGCCGATGATCGATGTCGTTCTCTCATAATCGATTAAGTGTTGAGACATGCGTAGTGTAAGAGACAAAATATAAAGGTACAGGTTCCGGCTTTTACACCGGCCATAAAGGGAAATCACTTTGAAAATTTGATAATTAAAATGGCGGCCCGAGAGATTTACGAGAACCTGACAAAACAAATATTCAGAAGCACTTTAGATTCTACAAGATTAACGAAGAACTATCATCGCACAGAAAAAAATATAGACCTAACAAAAGGCCTTTGCAGTATTTGTTGCAAATAGTACAAAAATACAGGCAAGCAAAAATGCAAATTGGCGCCAATTTTGTCGAGCGTCCGAGTTGCGTAACTAGGCGATAGTAAAAGTTCTTCTAATAAATATGTATTGCACTAACTAGACCTCTTATCTTGTGTCTTTAGCCTTAAAATCAGTATATAATTCATAGGAAAATGCAAAATTTTTGCATTTGAGATTTAATGTGGCGGATCTAGAGGGGTTCAGTACAGTTGCACAAATCTTTTTGGGTAGCAATGATTTTGATTCGGTTTTTGGTCAGAAAGTTGAAAATTATTAATATCCAGTAATTATGTATGCTACTGATCTAAGACCATTCGTAAACCTAACACTGCGTAAATTAAGAAACCGATTATAATCGTGAAATCGCATCAGAAAGGGCAACCGATTCCAACTGATGATCGATTATGATTTGCAACCGATTTCCCAACACTAATCGACACTGTCTACACTACACTGCTTCTTAATCGGAAATAACCTAATGAATCTTCAAGTGTACAGTGTACATTTGTAGATCCTGATCTAATGTGCCAGCTGATCAGGATCTACACTGTTCAACCATGGGATCGCAGCCATATTCCATCTTGTTTCTAAATCTGCAACTTCCTTTCTTGATGTTTTAAAGATAACATTTTCACTGTTGTTTTTTTCACAATAATTTGATTAAAATTTCTTTTAACCTTTCACAGAGGCTTAAAGATGAGCTTGGTGAAAGAGTCTAGTCTTTTTCTTTTCCTTCTGCTGCCGCAGGGTTCTCATCAACTTCCATCACCAAGTCAAACTGCTGAACGCCCATCTCCTTAGTAGCTACCTCTGTATAAATACAAAATTATCATTACATTTCTAATAATATCAAACAATAATGATCCCTTTCCTGTATAGATACACAGTTATTGCAAGGGCGAACAGTGTAGATCCAGATCAGCCAGCACATCTGTGCCATCTGATCAGGATCTGCACTATTCACTTTATGATTTGTAAGGTTGTTTTTGATAAAAATGCGAGCAGTGTAGATCCTGATCAGATGGCATGGAAGTGCCATCTGATCTGGATCTACACTGGTCGCACATGAATAAAAAGGCCATGTTTAAAGATTTTTGTGCACTTGTAATAATGTAATATTCTCAAAAGACTTGATTTTTAATGGTTTGATTTATCTAGGGTCTGATTTTGTGTACAGTGAAATACACAAAAATTAAACCACCGCAAGGTACAGTGTAAAATGATACCACCAACCATAACCACCCTGGTCACGGCACCAAAATGTTAGATATATAATTAATAAAGCAAAAACCAATCCAGGTTCAACCTTTTACTGTCTGCGGTGAAGCCTATCATAACAATGTGGGCAGAAGCAACGTTATGCCGAACAGGGTTACGTCACGCACATCAATGCACTTTCTCCACTGATATACCTTTTATCTACTGGCTGACCAGAATAGATCCAGATCTGTGCAATTTGATCAAGATCTACTCTGTTTGACACTAGCTTCAATAGGCTATTTCTGACCATGAACCAAAAAGTGTAGATCCAGATCAGGTCCAGATGTGCAGTGTAATCATCTGTGCCGTCTGGTCAAGATCAACACTGTCTGCCTTAGGCAATTAATGGAGTAACAGAGTAAAGGGTTATGCATCTCTCTTTCGTTATTTTACGATTTGACGATTTAACGTAATTGTCCGAATATAAGCCACACCTTTTTTCCAGAATTTGGCAGTAAAAAGTTGGGGGTGCGGCTAATACACAGGTTTGGCTGTTATACATTGCTTTAAGCCATTTTCATCTGTTCCATCAGATTTAGGAGGGTGTGGCTTATATATGAATGCAGCTTATATTCGAACAATGACGGTAACATGTTTTAAACTTACGAATAAGTGGTGGCTCTGAGTTCCCAAAAGTTGAAAAAAAAGTGTCAGACATTTTCACATCTTGTCTGACCAGAACAAATTCTGTCAGACCAAAACATGTTTAAAATGTATTCAAAAGAATCATTTAATACAAAGACTTAAACCATTTAACTCCTTTTTATGGGTTTTAATGCATGTGTGACCTGTGTAGATCCAGATCAGCTGTCACATTCATTGGCTGGCTGATCTGGATCTACGCTCTCTGCCCATTCCTTGATCTACACTTGTCACTTCTTGGTTGGAAATAACCCAACGAATTTTAAAGCAAACAGTGTAAATCCAGATTGCATAGATGTGCTGGCTGATCTGGATCTACACTCTTTGCCCATTTCTTGGAGTAAAGCATTAACCAAGTGAATAACACTTCAGAAACAGTAAATCAATTAAATTTCTTACTAGATGCATGAAAAACTTTGGCTGGCGTCACATTTTCTTCGCTAATTACATCCCTAGAAAATGGAAATATTCCTGTCTTGCTGAAAGCAGTGCGAAGATTCTCTTCTGACAAAGCCCTGGAATACACTCTGCTCAACAACTCACAGATGTTGGGCCTGGTAATGGCTGTTGATGTCTGTCTCAATAGTTGTTCACACTCACAATTGTAGATTGTCCGGAATGGCCCATAGCACGCAACATTTAAAGGTTGAAGTGTGTATGATGTATAAGCAGGAAATATTAACAGAATGATCCTATTCTCTTTAGCCCAGTCTAGAACACCTACAGGTACATTTGGTGTGCGTCCATCAATAAGTAAAAGTATGTGTTGGTCTAGCTCTGTCTGTGGAACAAACTTAATGAAATGTTCTTGTAGATACTGTCTTAAATTCTTGGCACTGGGATACCCTGTCTCTGACACTGCCCCGGCTGCACCAGGGGACGCCCCTTTCATGAGCTCTGTTGACATCCTCTTCCCAGAAAAAATAAAGAAAGGAGGTAAAGCAGTCCCACTGGCACTGCCACATCCAAGCACGGTTGTAGTCAGTGATTTTTTTCTAAACGTGATAGTATGTGCAGCAACATTGAAAATAAGATGAGGCTTATCGTCGAGGTTATACCTTTTTAGTATCTGCTGCATCTCATCAAAATATGAATTAATTGTCTCAATCGAGGCACGCTTGGCACGCTCTTTTCCTGCCCCATGTTTCCGAATCAGCAAATCGGGCCATCTTTTCTGGAATTTGTCACACCATCTCATTGAGAGAGGCGAGTCTACAGTCCTCTTACCAAGATGCATGGAATAGTCTGCGGCTATAGCACAAACATCCTGCTTGGTATACAGATACCCTTTAGAAGACAAGGTATTCAAATGTTCAACTACTTCGGCCTCTCTCTCTGGTGTAAGGGCCATTAAACCGTGCCCAACCAACTTGCTGACGCCAACTTTTCCACGAACAAGGTCTCTTAAAGTTGTCTTCGGGACCCCAAACAGTTTTGCGGCTTTGGAGATACTCATGATGCCTTCAAAAGCAGCATTGTAAGCGTCGGTAAGGGCAGATAAGCTATAGGATCGATATCTTTCAGTGTCTGACTTGGGACTCTGCTAAGTTATAAAAAAAAAAAGCATCATAAGGTGATAAAAAATTAACAAAATAACATTTTATACAAGTTTAATGAACTTGCTCTATTTATAATTATACAGGTTTATTGCATGAGCTATTAAAAAAAATGGCTGGTTTGGGTTTTCCTGTTATAAACATGTACAACAAACAGATACTTCCATTTTCCTATTTTGCAGAGGTGTCTCATCATGCCCTTTAAAGATAAGTGAAGTTTTATCAAAATAGCACCATCCTTTAAAAAAAAATATTTAAAAAAATGTCAGGAGTGTGACAAAAAAGTGTGACACTTTTAAAAATCACATTTGTTTAATTTTCGTATAATTTACCTGGAGAGGAAATCCTTTTAAGTTTTGGAGTTTAGCTACAGACATTTATCAAGTAAATCTGATAAAGGGGAATAAACAAGAGGGCCATGATGGCCCTATATCGCTCACCTGAGTACGAAAGTACTCTCAGCTTGTGGTTTCAGACAAGAAGATTTTTAAAAGTTTTTCCTATACAAGTCTATATAAAATGAAGTGACCCCTGGGGCGGGGCCAATTTTGACCCCTGGGAAATAATTTGAACAAGCTTTGTAGAGTTCTACTAGAGGATGCTAAATGCCAAATATCTAAGCTCTAGGCCTTGTGGTTTCAGACAAGAAGATTTTTAAAGTTTTTCCTATATAAGTCTATGTAAAATGAAGTGACCCCTGGGGTGGGGCCAATTTTGACCCAAGGGAAATAATTTGAAAAATCTTTGTAGAGTTCCACTAGAGGGAGCTAAATGCCAAATATCTAAGCTCTAGGCCTTGTGATTTCAGACAAGAAGATTTTTAAAGTTTTTCCTATATAAATCTATGCAAAATGAAGTGACCCCTGGGGCGGGGCCAATTTTGACCCCAGGGAAATAATTTGAACAAACTTTGTAGAGTTCCACTAGAGGATGCTAAATGCCAAATATCTAAGCTCTAGGCCTTGTGGTTTCAGACGAGAAGATTTTTCAAGTTTTTCCTATATAAGTCTATGCAAAATGAAGTGACCCCTGGGGCGGGCCAATTTTGACCCCAGGGCTATAATTTGAACAATCTTGGTAAAGGACCACTAGGTGATGCTACACAAAAAATATCAAAGTTCTAGGCCTTACGGTTCAGAGAAGAAGATTTTTAAAAAATTCATGTTCAAAATCTATTTTTATCCTCTGTGACATAGATAGGCAATGGACTGGAACCATTTGAACAATTTTGGTAAAGCTTCATGCAAGTAACATTCCTGCCAAGTTTCAGCAAGATTGGCCCAGGAGTTCAGGAGAAGAAGTCGTTTGAAAAAAAGTTGACGACGGACGGACGACGGACATCAGGCGATCACAAAAGCTCACCATGAGCACTTCGTGCTCAGGTGAGCTAAAAAGGCAAGGAAGAGTTATTGGACTTGCACACTGCACTATCTACCAATGTGCTATGTCAATGTATTAAGTTTGAATAAAGTCCCTCAAGTAGTTTTGGAGTTATGCTCTGGACAAAATTTATCAAGTAATTCTGATAAAGTGGAATAACTCTAAAAATAGGCATGATAGAGTTATTGTTCTTGCACAGTTCCATTTACCCCTAATTTCCAGTTTTGCGGCGTTTTACTTATTTTTTTTTTGATTTTGTTAAATTTTTACCACTGTCTTCCATTTATGACTTTTATTTGTCTACAAAGACCACTTTTTTTACTTACCTTATCAAGTACATATGAAATCAAGGAGAAAACTGGGACAGCTAACTATCGGTTTGGACCCGCTTTGATACTTTGTGAGGTGGGAATTTCACAAATTTGACGAGTACAACAGAAGTTGCTCAAGCACAGTGCTTCCAGTCAACATTTTTCAGCATGGAATTGTGTTGTTCCAGACATTGCATGTTCCAATGAAATTTTTTCAGTGATTTCAATTGATGCAAATTCTTGCGTTCTGATGCAAGCAAATTTTACTTTTAGGTTTTGACCCTACCTAATTCTGAGCTTGGGGCCTTTATGATGCAAAATTTTTTATGAATTAAGATAGATAATCATACTGAGTCTTTTGCATTTTAAATATGAAATGAATATTTATTCGAACCATGAAAATAAGTTAAGGTAGTCTAACTGTAATGCTTTCCCGTGCATAAATTTGCGACGACGTCAAACATCGGCTCGCTTTCGGTGACTTCCGACGCTACTCGTCAGAGCCGATAGTAGCTGAAGCGACATCGATTATTGTCGGCTGTTAGTGACAGTTAACCGAGTATTCCCGACATTCGAGAAAAAAGCGCGGGAAATCTTTACAGTTAGACTACCTTAAAATGAAGTTAAAGCAATTTTATAAGGTGCTAAGTTCACTGAAAACACAATACGACTTGTAACCACCTGATTATGACCCCTTGAAAATTCCAAACAGGGGTCTGAAGACAACTGGTTTTCAAATTCTATTGAAATCCCTGTTTGCTGAATGATATCCGTTTTCGCCTTATTCCAAAGATATCTATTTTGCAGGGGTAAACAGTATAGATCTAGATCAACCAGCACATTTGTTTGCTTTTTGATTAATTAGTTTTTTTTCTGATCAAGAGGTGACCAGAGCAGATAATAATAATAATAATAATAATAATAATAATAATAATAATAATAATAATAATAAATTCTTTATTTTAAGATGGTAAACTCTTAAGTTTCATACATAGTCAAATAACAATAATACAAACCTTATTTTCAAGAGGCCATCTAACAAACACACGCACACTCAACAATAATACAATAATATCAATAATCATTAAATAAAAAAAAAAAAATCACAACACAAAATAACACATGTCTACAGAGCAGTGGTCTAAGAAGTCAAAATATTTTTTAGCATGTATGTTTTATACGTCTTTTTAAAAATTTCAAGTTTCGATATAAATTTTATTGAAGCCGGAATTGTATTCCAGATTACCATTCCAGAGTAACTGAATGTCTTTTTAAGGTATTCCGTGTTTGGTTTTAGGACAACTAGATTCAAATTACTTTGGGATCGCAAATTGTAGTTTTCATTGTTACATGTGTTAATTAATTCTCTCATGTATGAAGGAGCTAAATTGTTAATAGTTTTATAAACGAGAATAGCAATGTAGTATTTAAAACGGTCTGTTATTGGTAACCAGTTTAAGTTCTTGAAAAGAATTAACCGTTGCACATTAGCTTGTTTAGGAAATATCAGTTTTGCAAAATGTTGAAATTTGAAGACCTTATCTAACAGTCTTTTTGAGCATCCTCCCCATACAACTCACCCATAATCTATAATTGGAGTAACATAAGCATAATAAAACATTTCTTTCATTTCATGAGTGAGATATTTTGATATGCGATGAAACAGATATAATTTTGACTTGAGTTTTTTGCAAACATTGTCTATTTGTGGTGATCATTTCATGGTTTTGTCTACGGTAACACCTAAAATAATCTGAGTTTCAACATTATGAATTTGCAATTGATTTATTGATACATTTAGAGGAGCAGAACATTTTAATCTTAGATTGTGACCAATGAGCATGCATGTTGTTTTTGCAGGATTAAATGCCCGACAACATATTTTATTCGGTACTGTATTTGCAGAAGTATACTCTAAATTAATTAACCATTTACTTTAGAAGCTTTATTACACAGACACATCTGTGCCATCAGTTCAGAATCTAAACTGTTCGCTTTTTGCTTCATTTAATTCAGGTTGTTTCTGACAAAAAGGCCACCAGTGCAGCTTCGATCAGACGGCACGGATATGCGTGCTGATCTGGATCTACACTGGTTGCACATGTGTAAAAATGTGTATATAGGGAGGAAAGGGTTAAGTTAGTAGTTACATGAAATAGATTAGATAATGAAGACATATTTTATATTCTTGACAGCAATATGCCATCATTTATGAAAAGGCATAATTCAAACAATGGTCAATCATGAGTTATCATTCTTGTTGTCAGAAATAACGTTGTTTATGCAGATAATATTTTCCAAGTTTACTATTGGCAGAACAAAAACATTCTGAATTACAATTCATACACATATTGTTGGTTGTAATTTAGAAAGTTTATGTACTGTTGATAGAAAACTTGAAATATATCATCTGTGTTGACAAAATTATCTAAAAAGAAGAATGATAATGCATGATAGACCACTGTTTTAGTTATGCCCCTTGTAAATAACCTCATAAATTATGACTTTACTACAAATTTCGATTTCAGATAAAACATCAAACACGATGCATGGCGACTGTTATTTTAGTTGAGGAGTAGGGCGGGAAAGTATAATTGACAGAACATTGAACATTTTAATGCACACCTTTAGGAAAACCTTATTTGGACATAAAATACAGCGTCTTTTGATTGGAGCGGCAGTTTTAACAGTTGTCGCATGACAAAAATGTGGTTGGCATCTTGTGAAGTACTCAGTGCAACAGTTGTTTACAGAGGTTGCTCGCTGGGTCAAAATGTAATTGAATTCAAAATTTGTAGTAATATTTATGTAGGTAAAAGTTGTATGTCTACAAGACAATACCCCTGGCACCCAGTACTATCCCTTTATATCGCAAGTTTCACAAACATAATGTTTCATAATTTATTTTTATAATTTAATCAAATTTATAATTTAATCAAGTCACCTACTTTTGGTTTTGTCTCTTCTTCCCAATTTCCCTCGGTTACATTCTGCCAGTAAGAGGCGTTATTGACTCCATTCCCAGCCAATACTTCATGACTTTCTTCTGCCTCATCAGTGTTTTCATTGTCATCTACATCATCATATTCAGGTCCATTATCACTGTCACTGTCCACAGCTTCTACTTTCACAGTAACTCCAAGTTCATTATTCACAAAACTAGGTGCAATATTATCATCTTGAAGTTGCACCAGGAATTCTGGCTGTGGTTTCTCCGATAAACTGGCACTGATACTTCCGGTAGAAAAGCTCTCATTAAGTTTTGGTACTTTTGCTACTGGATGTTCTGTATCCATTGACTTGGCGTGTCTCTTTCTGGAGTTACTAGGTTCTATATCAGTGTTACCAGATATGTCAGGTGAAAGTCTAACTGTCTCATTTACTCTGTGTAAAGTGTTTTCCGGAACAGCCGACACCTTGTCTGTTTCTGTGGGAAATGTTGCTCGAGCAGGTGTTGTGCTCCGAGTGTTTATGCTCTTAACTGGACCAATTTTGTCTGTTATTACAGACAGATCTGAAATATCAAACCTACATGTATATATACATGTATGTATATTAAACAAACTAAATAAATTTGATGTGATAACTATAATATGCCTCCATTTGATGGCATAAAAAACAAGCAGAAACTAGCAACACTGATACCGCCACTGCTACAACAACATTTGTAACAAAGGGCCATAACTCTGGAAAAAATAGTTGGAGGAAAAAATCTTTCTTTATGATCATCTACAAATCCTGCTTGATCATCTGTGCAAGTTTGTAAGAAATCAGACCATACATCGTGTAGTTAATGAGGAGTTGATGCCACATTATTTGAGGATGTATGGACGAACAGACAGATGTATGTATAGACAAACAAGTGCAACTTTATATGCCTCCCATTTGTGGGAGCATAAAAAGGTAATGATTTTGTATAACAACCACACAAATTTCTATAACACTAATTTGATATATTATTTAAAAACAAAATCTATTCCTTCTTTTAAAACACAAGGCAGGGCTATTTTCATAGGTAGCCAAAAAATGAAATGACAAGCAGACTTGTGATTTCAGTTAGATTTTAGCTTGCAACCAAAACATCTAACACGATGCGCGGCCAATGATTATTTTTATTGAGAAATAGGGATAGTATAATCGACAGAACATTGTTTGTTGTTAATCAAGCCTTCAGGTTGCTTTACTTTAAGCCACACCTTTAGTAATTGTTTCAGTATCTGCAAGGGGAATGAAGGAACAGCGACAAAAAATTTGATTGCCAGCAAAATCAATTTGAAAGTAAAATACAGCATCTTTTGATAAGAGTGGCAGTTCTTACAGTCATTGCAAGACAAAAACAGTGCAACAGGTGGAGGTTGCTTGCTGGGTCAATATCTAATTGAAATCAAAATTTGTAGTAAATGTTACTGTAGAAATAAATAGTGATGAAACTAGAATGTGTCCTTGGGCACTGATGCCCCCACTGCTGCAACAAAATTTGTAATAACAAAGGGCCATAACTCTGGTAAAAATGGCCACAGAAAAAATTCCTTTCTTTACGATCATCTACACATCCTGCTTGATCATCTGAGCAAGTTTAAAAGAAATCCGCCTTTAAGTTAGGAGGAGTTGATGCCACAAGATTTGGGGATGTACAGATGGATGTACATACGGAGGGACGGACGGACGGACTGATGGACAAGTGCAACTCTATATGCCTTCCACTTTGTGGGGGCATAAACAAGTGTCTTCTTGAAATTAAAGTGATTCATTCAATCATTGAAATGACCTTTAAAACAGTGAGCATACAACTTTACTGCAGTTCACTGAAGTAAATAAATTTACGACTTGAAAAAATTTAATAATAAAATTAACAATTACTGATAAAGGAATGATTGATAATAGGTATTTCTTTCAATAAATGTAACAATAAAAAATTTCAAAATAACCAATAACACATTTTTCCATAATATGGCTCATATAAATTAATTATGATAACCTTAAATTTATTCATACCTGGTTTAAGAAAGTTCCATCCTTGGTCTATGAAGAAGGACTTCAGAGCTGACTCCTGATCCAGAGTTACATACAGCATCATCAGGTACGACTCCATTGTTTCGTTTAGGTCTCTGGGTGACTTTTGTTTAGACCCTATGTCAGCCAACTCGAACAGGAATGTTTGTACAATGTCGGAAATTGTAGTATATTAAAATAAGTCCTGTATTTTCTGTTCCTTTTCACTGGCTTTTATATCCACTGATTCCAAGTCCTAAAAATCTATATGCTCAATCTAAGCCCAACACTCAACGTCTGCCTGGTCCTCTAACTAAAAATAAGAAAAACAAGACCTGTCACCTTATTAATGTGAAAAATGCCCTTGAAATAGGGTTTATTTGTGACTTCAGGTCATCTGGAAGGGGAAAACACAAACAATGGATTGTGCCAAACTTGTGTGGTGAGTTACTTGGCACATCCTTATTTCCATCTGGATAGCTTTACCCTCATGTTGGGATACAGTCATGTAGGGAATGGTGGTGTGGAACCTAGATCAATTTAAATTTTTCTCTTAAAAATAATTTTATTTTAAATATTCCTACAAAGCTATGGACGATTTTAAACTTTTATCCAGTTTTATCATTATATTTCAACAACGATGGTGAACTTCCAAATCTAACAACTACGCGGAGAAGAAATTGACTGTAAAAAACGGTATTGTTATAAGTTTTCGCGATTAACAACAAAGATGACAGGGCTTCAAGCGACCGCAATATGCTTCGTCTATATCCTTGCTGGTATATGGTACCCATCATCCAACTGTTCCCATTGATCTATAGAACTATCTGCAGATATTATCCAATCTCGAACCAGTGAAATAGTGAATATGTGGTCTACCACCTCAGAGTCTGGGTCGAACCGACCAGGGGACGATCTCCTTAGATTTTTTACCCGATGGGATAATTGTGAAAATGTACTGGACATGCATTTTATACTATACTATCATATGAAATATACAAGAAGACTGAAATCTCGGCCAATTACACTGAAAAACTGTTTCAAACTATATCTTATTCTTCTGGCTGGAGATGTAGCAACAAATCCTGGCCCTGTTGCTAACCCTTGTGGATACTGTGCCAGACCGGTGGCTAAAACCCATAGAGCTGTGCTATGTGAAGCATGTTACTACTGGTGGCACATTAAATGTGCAGGTATCTCCCCAAATGAATATCAAAAACTGAGTAAATCTACAGACCCCTGGATATGCAGTGTTTGTAACTCATTTCAATTTACGGACTCTTTTTTCTCAGATATTTATATTCTCGATTCTGAAAGCGACGGAGGAAACTCATTCACAGACTCAAAAAATGATTTATTTGACTCTATAAAGGTAACACGACGTGAAAATCCAAATAAGTTCTTATGTGCCTACATAAATATAAACAGTCTCCGATATAAATTTTGTGACATAAAAGAATTACTTACAAAAAACATTGTTGATCTACTGTTTATTTCAGAAACAAAACTAGATGATACTTTTGTTGATGCACAATTCCAGGCTGATAACTACCATCTATGGAGAGCCGACAGGGATGCACATGGGGGAGGGATTGTTGCATATCTGAGATCAGACCTTGCAGGTGATCGTAAAAAACATTTAGAATTTAAATGTATAGAATCACTATGTGTAGAGGTCATCATAGATCATAGTGGCTGATCTCTGGGCTGTACATACCACCTAGTGCAAACGACAGTGAGTGCCTAGATGATATGCACAGAACCATAGACCAGGTGGCAACAAATTATGATAATTTTGTGTTCCTTGGTGACATGAACTATAACTGTCTTATACTTGACAAATGTAAAAGTCTTATGGAAATTTTTGATGTTTTTGATTTGACAAATGTTATAAACGAACCAACTTGCTTTCCAGCAATCAATAACCCAAGCTTGCTAGATATAATCTTTACAAATATGCCTAAAAAATGTCAAAATATTTTAAACTTTAATTGTGGTATCAGTGATTGCCACAATATGATTGGCTTTACTCTGGGTTTGATTGTGCCAAAACCTTTAGATAGGTGGGTTAAATACAGAAGTTTTAAATCTTTTAATGAGGAGGAATTTTTATCAGATCTGAGTTCTGTAGATTTTAATCAGATTCTAGACAAAAATGTAAACATTAACACCTCATCAGAAAAATTATCATCAGCCATTTTAAATTGCTTTGATAAACATGCACCCATTAAAACAAAGCGGAAGCCCCTGCAACCTGCTCCTTTTATGAACTCATTCTTACGGAAAACAATATATAAACGATAAATGTTGTTTAACAAATTTTTGAGAAATAAATCCTCTGCAACATGGGAAGAGTATAGAAAGATGAGAAATTATGTAACTAAAGTTAAAAAAAAGTCAATCAGAAATTATTTTTTAGATAGGTGCTCTGGTGGACCAAAGGAAGGTGATTTTTGGAAAACAATTAAACCTTTCATAACAAACAAAGGGACAATTTGTCAAAAAAATCTTGTATTAAATGAAAATAATGAATTAGTTTCGGACCAGACTGAGGTTAGTGATATCTTTAATGATTTCTATGTTAATGTTGCAAAAGATCTAGGCAATGGCAGTATGATTAGTGATTCTGATCATGTTAGTATTAAGAAAATTGTTGAAAACCATAGTGATATTGATGAGTTAATATTTAAGCCAGTAACAAGTGATTTTGTGAGTAAACAGATTAAAGGTATGAATAGTAAAAAGGCTACAGGCCATGATAATATATCAGTTAAAATGATGAAAATTGCATCCCCAGTAATAGCCCAACCTGTTGCTGATCTAGTTAATAGATGTCTTGAGGAATCTGTATTTCCTGACAATATGAAAGTTGCTCAGGTGGTACCGGTGCATAAGAAAAACAGTGTGCTCGATAAAAGTAATTATAGGCCAGTAAGTCTTTTGCTGATTGCCTCGAAAGTCTTTGAGAGGGCCATTTATGTACAGCTCATGGATCATTTTGAAACAAGAAGCTGTGTTCGGAAAACACATATGCCCCCGGTAGCGAAGTTTGTAACGATACAAATTTTAAATGATAGCTCAGTGTTAAAACTGCAACTAAAATCACAAGTTAGTTCTAAATAATGATAATAACCATCTGGTGCCAGAACCTGTACATGAAAAGAATTTATCATAACAAGAGCCAGTCAGAAACGACTGCACGCTCGACTATTCGAAGTCAGACATATTTAAGCACATTTAAAACTGGGCTTCATTTAAACTGGGGAGTGATTCAGGAGTTTATGACTCCCAACACACACACATGAACAAAAGTTTCTTAATCCAAGTTAGGAAATCAATAAATTACAGTAACTTTATTATTGTAGTTTTTTTAGAGGGTTTACACAACCCAGTCCATACACCCCCGATCCCACACCCATCAACCCACTATCCCTGCCCACCTATAGTGATGTAGTGGGGTGTGGTGTAGCATAGTAAGGTATGGTATGCTGGTTGCTGTTGTTGGTGGTGTGGGTGTTGTTGCTGTTGTTGGTATTGTTGTTGGTGTTGGTAATGTTGGTGTTGTTGGTGGTGTTGATGTTGTTGTTGGTGTAGTTGTCAGTGTTGTTGGTGTTGTAAGTTGTTGATGTTATTGTTGTTGGTGTTGTTGATGCTATTGTTGGTGGTGGTGGTGTTGTTGTTGGTGGTGTTGTTGACGGTGTTGTTGGTGGTGTTGTTGACGAAGTTGTTGGTGGTGTTGTTGACAGTGTTGTTGGTGGTGTTGTTGACGATGTTGTTGACAGTATTATTGTTGGTGGTGTTGTGGGGTGGTGGTGGTGTGGTGTGAGATGGGGTGGTGTGGTGGTGGTGAGTGGTGGTGGTGGTGGTGGTGGTGGTGTGCTGTGGTGTTGTGTGGTGTGGTGTGCTATGGTATGGTATGGTATGGTATGGTATGGTATGGTATGGTATGGTATGGTATGGTATGGTATGGTATGGTATGGTATGGTATGGTATAGTATAGTATAGTATAGTAACCACTCAACACTTTCATCATATATATGTTAAACTTGCTTTTTGAATTGCTTTTCAATGTTTTATGTGTGTACCAAACTTAGTCTATTTAATTATGTCTGTACAATATTATAATGTGCTTAGTATGTGATAACAACTATGTTCTGTCTGCATGCCTCTGGTCTACATGTGTATTAGATGCTTGCCTATGTAAGTTGATAGTATGAGTCTTTGTGTCTTAGCTGAATTAAGTTAACTGTTTGACTGTGTTTTTATTTTGCTAGCATGTGCTTTACCTGTGTCTTAGAACTATACTCCAGCGCTACTTGAGTCTATATTAATGTGCGTAACATGTACTTAGATTATATGTCTTAAGCTGTATACTTGCAATCTTTTTTAGCCAATACAATAAATTTTATAATAAGCTTTAGCTAGCATATCATACTGTTATGTATATGCATTTATATTAACTACATTACAGATTGTAATAACTTTAATAATCTGAAGTTTATTTATTTAATTTTTAATAATTTATTTTATATGTGCTGCATGATCATCATATATGTGCTTTGCTTGATTAATTAGTCGGTGTTAAAAGCTCTTTAGAGCTTATGTTAATTGTTGATTATCCGACTCTATGTAAATAAAATTTACTTGACTTGACTTGACTTGAAACTGCCCATTGCCCAACTCTGAGCATCTGCTTTGCATATTAACATTATCACACTGATGTCATAAAAATAGTCTGCTAGTCTGGATTTTTGTGAAGAAACAAAGTAATTTTTGCAACATCTGATGATTAAGTCTTTCTATAATTATCTCATCTGGTATGCAAAGGGGTAGATTCACGAAGGCTCAAAATTGGCCTAAAATTATCTCAAATTTTCAAATTGCATTGACATCACTGAAAGTGTGCTTTTTATAATCTATAATGGTTGTTTTCTTGAAAAGATAAAAAGTGAAGACGAACCCATAAACCAAAATAAAAAAGTAAGTATGTCAAATGTGTCTGAAATTTGAAAATATTTGCTAAAATGCAATTTTTTGTTAAATTTTCGTCATATTTTGGTGATTTTCATATTGGGCACAGGCTTCGACCAAACTAATTTAAAGAATTTTCTTTGTATAACTGTGTGCTGAATTCATGGTCAAAATTTGATTTTGGTCGAGAAGTGTGCCCATATCAAAAACCTCTAAAATCTGCTGTGAAAACGGACAAAAATATGAATTTTTGTACATTTTTCTCATTTTTAGCAATTTTGATGGCCCCTTGACAAACTCCTTTAGCAGTAATCAACATAAAATTTTAAGATATGAAAGTATAACTATTTATGTATTCAATGGCATTAAAATTTAAGATATGTAACAAAATTTAAAATTTTACATATTTTTAGGCCAATATTAGGCCTTTGTGAACCTACTCCTTTCTATGCTCTTAAATATAAAAAATCATTAAATAAATTAATATGATCTACCACCCTCATTGCTCTTCCTCCATTTTGACAGTTCTGTCATAAAATAAGTATTTGTTATTTAAACTGAACTTTCAATATTCTTTTTTTAAAGTATGCAGCTTGGGAGAATGGTACATTTTATTGTAAACAGAAAATTGAGTCAACATCTGCATGTGTAGAATCATGTATGTGATTTCAGTATGACACCATTTTAAACTCATTTAAGCAAAATCTTGCTGATAAATGACAAGTTTTTGACAACCAACCAATTCCTGAATGGATACACTTTCTATCTGATAGGTACCTGTCTTAAGCTGTTAAAAGTGTTATATACCACTGTTAAGCATTTATGAAAGGTGTGCTGAGTTGCCCAACAACACTATACCTTATCTTCACCAAATAACAATGATATATTCTCTATCTCTTTTTTAGGCTTTTTGACACTGACAGGAGTTTGACAGGAGATTCAAAATGACTGACATTGTAAACAACAACATGGCCGACCTGCGCCCGCTAAAGTGCAATTTAGCCATATTTTGGTTATTTATCAGCTGAATACCCTAAAAATTATGAAAATCGCCCTTCAGATTCAGCAGGCAGTCACTAGTGGAACCCTGAAAGTGGGGTGGTTGATAACCGGGGTCCGTTTCCAACATACCTCCTCTTATTTGGTTGCTAAAATGATTAAAATGCCGAATATTTTTTTTACCAAATGTTGCAATTTAACGAATCATACCCTAGTGAACGACTTGAACAAAAAATCATTTTCAACGCACCGTTCCGCGATGGAATAGTTGTTGTTGTTATTGAAATTAACCTAAAGAAAAAAATATACTGCCATCTGAAATGTGTAGCCTTGACTGTTTCACTGCGCATGTCTGTATTTTCTGATAACGACGGAGAAAGTCTATGTGTAGTCATCGCTCTCTGAATAGACAGTAAGACCGGTGTAAACACAATGCTGTCATCTGTATATGGAATTCAACTGACGTAAGGTAACTGCGCAGTCAATATACCACAAAACCAGATTATGTCATGAAATAAGTTGTTAGGGCGAAAGTCCTATAGTCCTAGATAGTCTTTCCTATATAAACTATAGTAAACATGACATATTTCGAAAAGGCTTGCAATCATAGCTTGTACCATTTAATAAGTCTGTAATCCGGCAAATTTTCACTGCTGAATTTCTTGTTTCAAAACTTCAACAGCAGTTACATAGTGAGTGAGCAAGACTAACTGGAAAGTCCTATTCCTGATAACAATTATATTTCCAGTTTCATGTAAAGTGTTTTCATACTACATGTAGGTTTCAAATAAGACGCCACAAACAATTAACGACATAGAGAAACCTTCGGGTTACCGCCTTGGAACCGTGATCAGTGGCAAAACAAATTGCCACTGGGGATTTAAGGTTTCACAGGTTCTAGGTTGCACCAACCTCACACATGCCCCTAACAGATTCTCATATCAACAAACAAGTGCAATCCCAAGCTATGTCTTCATGCAAGCTTGCTATAACCAAAGTTTCATCATGATTGGTTAATCCAAACTGAACTTATTGACCGGCAACAATTTTTGATGCCGCCCGCCCGCCATACCCAAATCTAGAACACCTGGTAAAAATGGATGTCTTGAAAAAATGTTGGTCAAGTTAAAATATATTGATAGTTTAAAAAAGAAGCAAAAGTGTGACATAGGTGTCCTTTTCACTTAAAACTTGGAATAAATCATAATCAGAAACAACAACATCAGTTATAACAAGGACCATAACTCCTGTTTGAATAATTTTTGAATTATGCCACTTTCAAATTCAACTTTTACATGAAACTTCATGTTGACTTAACTTTTAAGTACTTGTTCTATTCACTTAATATTCAAAATATATCATCTTCATGAACAATGTCATAACTAACAAAAAGAATGATAACTCCTGTTCGACTATTTTATGAGTTATGCCCCTTTCACCTGCAACTGTAACATGAAGCTAAATGTTGCCAATAACTTTTAAAGTACTTGTCTTATTTACATAATACTTGGAATATATTATCTTCATGAACAACAACATCGGATACAACACAAAACTCCTGTTTGACTATTTTTGATTTGATCCTCTTTCAGATGCAACTAATTGTTGCATATAACTTTTAAAGTACTTGTCCTATTCAAAACCTATAAAAATAAATAGGTCTTTGTCCTATTCATTTAATTCTTGGAATATATCATCATGAACAACACTATCAGTGACACTAAAATGATATTTCCTGTTTCAATATTTCTTGAGTTTTGCCCCTTTCACATGCAACTTTAATATGAAACTTAATGATGACTTTAACTTTGAAAGTACTCGTCCTATTCACTTAATACTCGGAATATATCAAACATTGCAATCTGTTACATCAAAAATGATAACTCATGTTTGACTATTTTTTGAGGTTTGCCCCTTTCAAATGCAACTTTAACATGAAACTTAAGTGGCCCATAAAATTGTTAATGCTAAGTCGATGCCAACTTTGGTCAATATCTGAATTACATTTAAAGACCATTTAAGATTACCTTCATGGTCAGAAAATCTTTAATGCATTTCTTTGAAAATCCATTAAGTACAAGCACTTAAATGAATGTAGGTTAATTTTAAATAATTTATCTCTACAAAATTTCATTTGAAAAAAAAGGTAGAAATATGTGCTTGGATGTTATTGTTTACATTTAAACAGTGGTACGGATGGTATGTTTGACATGAAAAATGCCATTTCAATCTTTCAAACTTTATTTACATGCTAAGTTTCTTAGTACAACAATACCAAAAACATGAAATACATACATCATGATAATCAATATAACTGAACCTATATTACACATTAATTGTAGTTGTAACGAAGTTATAATGCTTAAACAACAATTGTTATACAGAAAATATACTGATTCTGATTTTTTACAGTAGTATTAGGTGTGTATTTTCAAAATAAAATATCAGGAATGGCCACATCCAGCAGACACAGCCTCTCCACACAGCCAAAAAGTAGAGAGGAAAAGAGAGCATGGTATTACAATAATCAGTTACAAAATGGACGTCACAAACAATTAACGAAAGTGAGAATTCGAGGGGTTACCGCCTTGGAACGGTCAGTGGCAAAACAATTTGCCACTGGGGGTTTAAACCAGGATTTTGGGTGCACCAACCTCACACTTGCCCCAACAGGTTCTCAAACCACAAAACAAATACAAGTTGTCCTGGTCAAATGACTCCAACTCACCCATCGGCTTAACAAAGTTGCATGCAAAAGCACACTAACATAAAAAACATAAGAAGCTTATAGCATTGCAAAGCCAAAGGCCGGGTACTCAATGTAAAATACTAATAGCACGCACAATTTTATCAATTTTATATTAGCTGGTTAGATTAAAAATCTCCCCTATCAAGTTTTTGTGCAAATGGACGTTATTAATGGCAATGCAAGTTAAAATATAAATTTACTCGGCCTTCAACCCGATGGTTAATTATTTATAAGCATCCCTAGCATCAACACCACTATTACAACATAATAAACAAATGGTCTGCAGTTGATCTTTATGCTTACCGTACCTCGTTGTTTTCAGGACAGTGATAAAAGATAAGGTTAATGAAGGTTTATATGAAAATCTTCAAAAATCTTTTATCCCTGTCATCGTGTTCTAGCTGATTTGTCTGTGCCTTCTGATGTGGAAATTTCACACAATGTTGGAAAGCTTTTGTAATGTTTATGACAGAAATAAAATGAGAAAAAAAGTAGAAGCAATGTGTAACAGCACCAAAGGGAACAAATTCCTACGTGTATTTTATATTATCAATTTCATGGAATAACATTACCTTGTCAATCATCATTTTTACAAAAATGTCAGTCTTGTATGCTTCTATTTTGCAGCATTAAATGAAAGAAACCGATGATCATGATGGAATCTACCGACCAGTTGTCATGTTCAAATGATATTGCCTCTACCCAGGAGCGAACCCGCGTCTAGCCCTGCAACGACGTGACCAATTGGGCCAACTGAGACAATTCGCAATCAGTCTTAGGTATGTCACTATGTTATAACAGAACCGTGCTTAAGTATGGATTTGAAGAAAAAAATAGGAAAATTCTATTCATTTTTTTTATACAGAGTTGGCACAAATCGAAGAGACAGTTTCTGTGGTCACTGAAAGTCATGAAAAAGTGCAAACTTTTCAGAACAACAGCATTTTTGTTCAGGGTTCCTCCATGAGATATTGCAAGGTGCAATGATCGAGATGCAGATACTGGTAGAAAGAGAGCGAGTGAGGCCCTAAGCCAAGGTGCTAAGAGAAAGCTTGCCTCTTTTTATAATAAACCCAGTGTGTCAACAACAATACCAGATAAGAAAGCAGTAAGAGCGGAAAAGCCAAAAATGGTTCTAGACCGACCATTAACTGATGTTTCCAAAAAGAACATTCGGGGGTGAAAGTTCGTTTTTCGACATTTGCAGGAAACAGACCCTAAAACATTGAAACAACAAAAAGGACAACCATACTTTGTGAAGTGTGCACGAACCTAGACCTTAAGTTAAGGTCTCATAACAATTTTGCCACAAAAGGTGGGAAAACCAGACACAAAGATTAAAGACAAGTAAGAGGCTATTAACATTACTTTGTGAGACAAAAACGATAGCTCTTTCCAGACTAGTGTGTAAACCACGAGTGTGAAGATTGCAGGACAGATGTGCCGATCTCCCTTCAGCCCTTGGTAGAGGAGCATAGAGATGTGATAGAATACATTCGATGGCATCCGGTCAAAACATTCAACAGAAACGGGAAGAGTGTTGCAAAAGAGATGATGGTGAAACATGAAAAAAACTTGCTGATACTGTAGTTAATGTCAGAGTAAGAGGCATTAGCAAACATTTATTAAAAGCTAAGTGGCAGCAGAACCAGTTCAGAGGTTTGATAAAGGACATTCCCCAAAATTGTGTAGTTTTGAATTTAGATTTTTTCAGAAAACTATTCCTGTGTAAGCCAAATGGAGATACAAATTGTTCATTGTTAGCACCAGCAGATGACAATTCATCTTGTAGTGACATATTATAACTGACCAGCGTCAAGAAACAGTTCAGGAGGACCAAATTTTCATTAGTGAAGATCTAACACATGATCATGACAGATGCCTATGCTGTTCAAAAGATCATTTCAAGCTCAGATAATCATAGCTGTAAATCAGTCGCTGAAAGATCTTTGTAATGACAATGATCGCATATTCCTTGAAAATACTGTAGACTTCGAAAATAAGCACAGACTCTATTACGTTAAAGTTCACCTTAACTCAAAAGGAGATGCATGAGGCTTCTGGATTACCAAGCAGATCAAATGCTGACATTATCACCAAGGCCCAAAACAAAAAAAGGAACCTTACTGGAGAAACTGCTACCATATGACTGGAACTGGAACAGACACTCAGCAGACAGCATGTCAGCCCAGCGGATGCCATTGCCACCAGCACCAATAACGTATCCACCAGGGAATCGGAGACATTAATTGAACTCAGCAACACAAGGCTTAGATGGTTCTCAAAGATTTGTTGTATTGTCTTTAAATAAAGTAGTTATTATTATTATTATTATTATTATTATTATTATCAACAACTTAAAAATTAATATTCAGATTTATAAGTGTAAATTTTGTTAAACCACAACTACGCGACAGCCGGTGTACGCGCATCTAGGTATTGAGAACGCAAAATGTTGAATCGCAGGCCTGGTAAGGAGCCATAGACTTGTTTATTATTGTAATTATTATTATTATTAATTTATTATAATTATAATTATTATTATTATCAACTTTAAAATTAATATTCAGATTTTAAAGTGTAAATTTTGTTAAACCACAACTACGCAACAGCCGGTTTACGCGCATCTTTGTATTGAGAACACAAAATGTGTGAATCGCAGGCCTGGTAAGGCGCCATAGACTTGTTTATTATTATTATTATTATTATTATTATTATTATAATTATCAACTTTGAAATTAATATTCAGATTTTAAAGTGTAAATTTTGTTAAACCACAACTACGCAAAAGCCGGTTTACGCGCATCTTTGTATTGAGAACGCAAAATGTGCGAATCACAGGCCTGGTAAGGCGCCATAGATTTGTACATTAAGAACACATATATCTCTGCCGGAAATGGTGGCTTTTTGTTTCTTTATTCATTGTATGTATTCATACTTAATAATATACAGTTTCTATTTAGTAATATCCTGTTTCTAAGGGCTCAGAGGCTAGCAAACGACCTAAATGTACCGAATAATTATAGTGACTTTATATGACATCGTTAATAGACAACACTAAACGAGCATAGAAAACATAGTAACACGTTCGTTTACTGCTACCAATAAAGTATTTATTTCTATAGTTTTTATCAAACTTACGGAAATGAGCTACTCAGTTTTAAATACAAAATTGTGGACTCAGAACTCGAGTACTTTCCAAGCATCCTGTACACAGAATTTACCAAAGTACAAATAGTACTGGACTCTTTCGTGATTGACCTTCTTGTTGTAAGGTTATTTCATGCCACTTATTACGAAGGTGTTCCTTTATAGTAAGGTTAAAACGAAGCTCAAAGCTAAGAAAGAGTAACAAGAAGCTGCTTTTAATATTGCAAGTGTCAAAGAAGTGAGTGGTGTTCAACCAGAGAATAAGACGTAAACAAGATAACAGAAGATGGCGAGAAAATTGATAAAGAAGAGAGAACAGGGACTTTAGAACATGACAAGAAAAGTGATAAAGAAGAGAATATCGTGATTACAGAACATGACGAGAAAAGTGATAAGAAGGCGAGAACAGGGACTACAGTAGATGACAAGAAAAGTGAGAAAGAAGAGAATATCGAGATTACAGAAGATGACGAGAAAAGTGATAACAGGGACTTTAGAATATGACAAGAAAAGTGATAAGAAAGAGGGAACAGGGACTACAGTAGATGACAAGAAAAGTGATAAAGAAGAGAATACCGTGATTACAGAAGATGACGAGAAAAGTGATAACGAAGAGAGAACAGTGACTACACATGGGGACAACATGCTTGAAAAACAGCAATACACAGTCATGAAAACAAACATTATGTGTGCAAAACTCTTTTTAATGGATTTCAAAATCTGACTAAAATTATGTGAAGATCTGCAGTCTTTCACTTACACCTTACATATGACGTCATCAACCGCCATTACTACTTTAGAATATTTTTTACTTTGCTTTGTTTTAAAGTTATCCGCAAACCATCTTGACATTTCTTGTTTTTAATTCCATATCATGTGTATGTCTGAATACCTTTTAATTCCATATCATGTGTATGTCTGAATACCTAAGTGTAAGATTAACGTCAAATACAAGTAAAAACGAACACCAAACAAGAATGTTGTTGTTGATGTTGTTGTTAGTGGTGTCTTCTTTGAAACTGATTACTTTATTTACCATGCTCTCTCCCCCTCTCTTCTTCTTGACTGTGAGGGGAGGCTGTGCTGTTTCTTCTGAATGCATATTTCACCTTTTTATTAAGTTGTATTAACGTTGTATTAATAATTATATGCAAAGTAATTTTACTGATAGAAATCTATTGAAATCAAAATTATAATAATTGTACTTAGCAAAAATCAAAAGTATCCACTTGTTTAAATTATCATTATTGTGTAATCATTTGACGATGAATGCTTTTAACATCGTTTAATCATTAAATCTTAGTTGTTTCTGAGTTTAACTGATAATGAACAAAGTTTTTAACCTAACTACTGCGCATGTCGGCAATTATCTATCGAAATGGAACAATGAATAATGCAAACTGCAGAAAATGTTGTACGGTCGCGAAATTTTAGTTAGTAAATTAGTATAGACGAAAATGAAATTTAACTGCCGGCGATTATTTCACTTGCATGTTGTGGTCATTTTTCGATAACAGTTCTATATATGCGCATCTAAACTTGGAAACAATATAAGGTCGCGGAGGAGCATCCTCACGTTTATCGAGGGGAATAAATGTCCTGTCGATACTGAAAAAAAACTTTAAAACACCAGCGAAAATGAGGAATTGTAAAAAAGTGAGGAGAATTTGCCACCGTTTAAAAGTGAACCCCACTTGTTAGTAAATAATAAAAATTAAAAGAAACTTAAAAGTAAAAGAAATAACTTTAATGTTCATAATATTTTCTAAATGTTTTTAGTATAGACTTGTGTTTATCATATCTTGGCAGACTTAATAATTGATCTCCTTTGAAATTATTGAAATTAAGTAACAAAGAAATTACCTTTTAGGCACATTTATGATATAATCAGCTTGACTCTAAGTTGACAGATAAACAAGATATTAGATTAATTATTGGTAAGTGTAAAGCCACAGACTGATAAAAATTTTAGGGTTTTGGTAATTTGCATATTTGTAACATAGAATTTTATTGGTTAAACATTATTAACTTTTCTAATTTCATTGGTTGTTAAAGAAATCCTTAATTTTAATATAGAATAATTTTGTAAAATTTAGGGAGTCTTGAAAAAGCATTAGAAGTGATTGCTTGAGTTTTTATGGAATTATGAAAATAACATAATGTAGTGAATTGGTGACTTAAAATAGTCACCCCAAATGGGGTGACAGCAGTGACAGCAGTTTTGTAAATAGTAAACATTATGGTGCATATTGTAAATATATGTTTAACTGGTGATGGAATATCACATGAATGAAATAGATTCTGAAGAAATCAATATTCGTTTTTCTGGACTGATATTCGTTTTTCTGGACTGAAATTGAATTCGTTTTTCTGACAATATAAATGTCAGTGGTGAAGAACTATCTTCTAATTAGCAACTTTCAGCTAATTTCCCCCATCCTACATCCTTGGCACGGAATGCCAAGGATGGACCCCTTAGCACCGGCTGGAGATGTTGGGACGAGACAATTTGTGAAACCCAAGAAAGAATTGGGACCCCCAAAATCCTTTTTTCGCACGGTTGCAGATTCCCCCCAATGGTCCGTAAGTTCAAGCACGAATACAGTGAATCATTTCCTTGGTTTGTAGCTCAGTTTGAATCTGACGCTTGAGACGAAATGTCAGTGGTGTATAGACACTGGGTAACACAAATGTGTTTCTCAAAAAAGGTACTTCGAACTTTTAGAACAGTACTCTTACTAGTCATGAGGCCCATATATTGGCAGTGAATGGATGCTTAGCTAAGGAAAAAAAGCAGATCATATCATGGAGGAACAAGCAGAAACTAGAAATGTGTCCATAGGACACAGATGCCCCCGCTATGCATCGTTATCAGACACTAAAGTGCAATGATGGAAATAATAGCATTTCAAAGACAGTGCTGTGTGATTAATTATAAAAATATGCATAATTTGAAGATCAAGTAAATTATTTGTATTTGCTGCACTGTTGTCTGCTTATAATGGAAATGAGCAGTTGGTTAGAAGTTTGCTCACTATGTTTAGTGGACCCTTGGTTGAAGGAACCGTCAACATAATGGGAGACATTATCGAAGAAGACAGGACCAGATTGTGCATAGAGAACTATTAAGCTGTTGCTATTATAAAGAGAACTATGCAGAGAAATAGTGTGAATGTTTCAACTTTAAAAATAACCCCTTTGATGAAAAAGAAAACTATCAGTGCCTATATCACATACCTAAAACATCAAATGCTTAAAAAAGAACAACTGAAACGAAATCGAGAAAGTTGTCAACTGTTTCAATTACACTGTACTTGCAGAGGAATGATTTGTCTAAGCTGACAGGTGCATTTGTTACAAAATTGACTGGACTTCATTAGAACACTTTAGGTTTGGAGAACATGATCTTGACAAAAACATGAAAAATTTAAATCAGGAATTGCCACATCAGAAGGCACAGATCAATCAGCATGAACACGATGACAGGGATAATATATTTTTACCTATAAACCTTCATAATCCCCTGTCCCAGACCTGCATTAAAGAAGTAAGCATAATGATCAACTCTAGACTTTTTTGCTTGGACATAAGCTCGTGCAGTCGTATTATTCTCATAGGTTAATGTATAAAAAACATTTATGGACGTCAAATTATAATTTCTCTAAGTTCAAATTATTTTGTTAAAACAGCAAGGAAAGTAATGATCTTAGTCTCACACAACAGGATGAAAAAAATATGCACTTATCTGTCAAAAACATAGCTTGTGAGCTTGCCTTTTATGAAGAGTTACATTTCTTTGTATGATAATTAAATGAAGAACGTAACCTGTACTTTTTACCACAAGTTTGACACATGTACTTTTCTGTTCCTTCATGAAAACTTTTACAGTGTTCCTGCAGGTATCGTAGTTGTTTAAATCCCTTTCCACAGTCACGACAGATGTGTCTGGTTTGCTCAATGCCACAATGTTTTAAGTGTCTACTTAAGTGAATGACCCATTTGTTGCATTTCTCACACTGTTTATTTCCAGTATGTGTTTCACAATGAGCTAAATAAACTGGCTTATGAACAAAACTTTTACCGCACTCCATGCACTGGAAATGTTTTTCCGGCAGGTGAACACGCCTGTGTTGGTGGTAACAACTTCTTCGATTAAACTGTTTTCCACAAAAGTCACATGTGTACCTTGGTTCAGTGCTGTGCCGCGCCATATGCTGACTCAAATCGTCACTGCATCTAAAAGCAGAACCGCAAATTTCACACTGGAATTTACGGTTTCCAATATGCCTTTTTTCATGAAGAATGAGGGACCGCTTAGATTTATACGTCTTCATGCATATGCAACATACAAAGTTATCATCCATGTCCTGCAAATAAAAGAATATATGTACATTAACATGAAGTTAGATTTTAATTAGTTACACGAAACTGAATGAAAAAGAACAGTTATATAGCGTTCTTATGTACCAAATAATCATGCTTGACGCAGATGTTTTTTTGTTTCTGACACCTTTTGTATAGTAATAGTATCACTGGTACTGGAAAGGGAGTACTTTATGTTCAGTGCTTTTATATTGTATCATTGTCTAAAGAGCAAAAGCTCCTTCTTCTATTTCTCAGTGCTTTGATATTGTATCATTGTCTAAAGAGCAAAAGCTCCTTCTTCTATTTCTCCACCATAAAAAACTGTTACCGTAATATGCAAAAAGGGAATTTGTTTTAGGTGTGACATGCAATCTATGTCCAAGTGTATAGAATATGTGAAAAAAAAGAGTGAAATATGCATGTATGGTGTTGCCACATCCAGAAAATACAGTCTACCCATGCAGTAAAAATGTATAGAGGAAAAAAGAACACAAATTTATAAGAATATCAATTTCAAATAAGACACTACAAACAATTTAAGAATATCTTTTGACAGTCTCATAAATAAAATATGTCCACTGGGAGTTAAGTTTAAGGAAAAGCTTTGTGGATTATAACGACTAATTCATTTTTCATGACAGTAACATGATTTCATTTGAAAGAGGCATAATAAACAATGGTCAATCAAGAGTTATCGTTCTTGTTGTTATATATAACTAAGATGATGCAGAAAATATATTCCTTGTTTTCTATCAGCAGTCATAAACTTTAACAAGAGGGCCATGATGGCCCTATATCGCTCACCTGAGTACAAAAGTACTCTCAGCTTGTGGTTTCAGACAAGAAGATTTTTAAAGTTTTTCCTATTCAAGTCTATATAAAATGAAGTGACCCCTGGGGCGGGGCCAATTTTGACCCCTGGGAAATAATTTGAACAATCTATGTAGAGTTCTACTAGAGGATGCTAAATGCCAAATATCTAAGCTCTAGGCCTTGTGGTTTCAGACAAGAAGATTTTTAAAGTTTTTCCTATATAAGTCTATGTAAACTGAAGTGACCCCTGGGGCGGGGCCAATTTTGACCCCAGGGAAATAATTTGAACAATCTTTGTAGAGTTCCACTAGAGGGTGCTAAATGCCAAATATCTAAGCTCTAGGCTTTGTGGTTTCAGACAAGAAGATTTATTAAGTTTTTCCTATATAAGTCTATGCAAAATGAAGTGACCCCTGGGGCTGGGCCAATTTTGACCCCAGGGAAATAATTTGAACAAACTTTGTAGAGTTCTACTAGAGGATGCTAAATGCCAAATATCTAAGCTCTAGGCATTGTGGTTTCAGACAAGAAGATTTTTAAAGTTTTTCCTATATAAGTCTATGTAAAATGAAGTGACCCCTGGGGCGGAGCCAATTTTGACCCCAGGGAAATTATTTGAACAATCTTTGTAGAGTTCCACTAGAGGGTGCTAAATCCCAAATATCTAAGCTCTAGGCCTTGTGGTTTCAGACAAGAAGATTTTTAAAGTTTTTCCTATATAAGTCTATGCAAAATGAAGTGACCCCTGGGGCCGGGCCAATTTTGACCCCAGGGAAATAATTTGAACAAAATTTGTAGAGTTCCACTAGAGGATGCTAAATGCCAAATATCTAAGCTCTAGGCCTTGTGGTTTCAGACAAGAAGATTTTTAAAATTTTTCCTATATAAGTCTATGCAAAATGAAGTGACCCCTGGGGTGGGGCCATTTTTGACCCCAGGGAAATATTTTGAACAAACTTTGTAGAGATCCACTAGAGGGTGCTAAATGCCAAATATCTAAGCTCTAGGCCTTGTGGTTTCAGACAAGAAGATTTTTAAAGTTTTTCCTATATAAGTCTATGCAAAATGAAGTGACCTCTGGGGCGGGGCCAATTTTGACCCCAGGGAAATAATTTGAACAAACTTTGTAGAGTTCCACTAGAGGATGCTAAATGCCAAATATCTAAGCTCTAGGCCTTGTGGTTTCAGACAAGAAGATTTTTAAAGTTTTTCCTATATAAGTCTATGTAAAATGAAGTGACCCCTGGGGCGGGGCCAATTTTGACCCCAGGGCTATAATTTGAACAATCTTGGTAGAGAACCACTAGGTGATGCTACACAACAAATATCAAAGTTCTAGGCCTTACGGTTTCAGAGAAGAAGATTTTTAAAAATTTCATGTTCAAAATCTATTTTTATCCTCTGCGACCTAGATAGGCAATGGACCGGAACCATTTGAACAATTTTGGTAAAGCTTCATGCAAGTAACATTCCTGCCAAGTTTCAGCAAGATTGGCCCAGGAGTTCAGGAGAAGAAGTCGTTTGAAGAAAAAGTTGACGACGCACGGACGGACGCACGCACGGACGACGGACGACGGACATCAGGCGATCACAAAAGCTCACCATGAGCACTTTGTGCTCAGGTGAGCTAAAAATTAAAACCAAGGTTATGATAAATTTTAGGTAAAAGATACTGTTGCTGAATCGGACAAATATCATTTTGGATCGATCACTGAATCGAAATTCCTAAAAGAAATCGATTTAAATCGGAAAATAATCGGAAACTTTGACACAGGTTTTGAAGGTTAATGCTTGTGTTTTGCTATACAAGTACCTTTAATGTTTAATTATGTTATGTACTATGAACTGGCTACTTTAAATATAAATAAGACTATTGAGAGAATCAGTTCAATATTCAGTCATTATGTAAATAACAGAACTTACATTCTTGTACAACTATAAAGTTAACTTGGAAATCTACATAAGGTTAGTCTGGGTGCTATGTTGTGCGACATGAATGCTTTACCCTATATTTTGGGTCACTTTTCTCAAAAACAAATTATGTAAAAGACTACAAATACACTTTGACCGTAACAGCAAGCTACAACTACAAAGGCATTGAAGAGTCTGAGCAAAATAATACAGTGTTTTTTTCTGTTTGTGCTGACAAAGACAAAACATAAACTACATGTAAGTATTTTAAATTCTGCTGGTAAAATGTCCATGCTAGTTTTGTTAAAATTTGATGCTGAATTCTAATAGAATTCAGTATGAAAGTGCATCAACATGATCTTGGATTGATGACTGAACATGCTCAATTGTTGATGCATTTGTACATTATGATAGCATCACATACAGATGTGATCCCATTTGGTAGTAAAGTATTTTAAATAATCACTATTCAAGAGACATATCATGAACTATCATTGATTGGAATCATCTGCCAACTTCCAATGTGATTTCACTGATAAGAACCAGTTTATGAAACAGCTCAGTGTTTCATTCACAAAATTGTTGCTCAGTAGTACAGGGCGGGTAATCAAACTGCACCTTACCATGCATTTTGTAAACAAAAATCCGCCATCTTGGATGAAAATTGGTAAGTTTTCTACTTTTACTCATTTACATGTAATAAATAACTCGTAACATTGAGATAAACCTAAGAACATGCTACACATTTTTCCGAATCCTTTGGTACCTAGATGGAATATAAACTCCAACTGGAAAACAAGTTACCTCGGTCATGGAAACTGAATCGGCGAGAAATGAACAAGAATTTTTAGGGTAAAGTGCAGGTGAATTTGTCATTTTGTATGTTTTTCGCCAAGAAAGGTAGTTTTGTCTGTAATCACACCAACACTTGAATTCCATTTTTAATTTCTTGTCCCAAGGAAAACGTTTTGGTCAAATAAAACAATATTTCGCAGTAAAATTAGCAAATATCTCTTATGGTAAAGTGAAGTTCTGAAAAATAAATGATAAAGTGCAGGAGACTTTTTTCCTCGACTATCGCCGTCGTATTTCTCTGACTGATATGACCAGATAAACACATGTCCGACACGTTATCAATTAAAGAAATAAAATGTAACATTTGGGAGACTCCTCAGTATCAAATTCCGGCTGAAAACATGTATTGTTTTGATCCGCTCCTCTGAACTTGGCTTGTTCAGTTGTCACCGGCAAACGAAAAAAACTCCCGGCTTGCGTATTTCTCTAGCACACCCATATGATTCCTTATGTGAGCTCGTACTTACCTTTTAAATCACTCAAACGAATTTTGGTTATTTAAACCTTCTGAATATATTATCCTTAATAATTAAGAATAAAGTTTTGATTATTGCGATTTCCTTAAGGTCGTAAAACTAATGTAGAATAGTGTTTGTCTGTTAAAGTGTACTTATCCGTTAATCAGTGTATTGAGTCCGAGTCGCGTGTTTCCAGCAATATTTTCATATTTCTTATGTTCGATTGCTTTCAATGTCCCTTTTCATCCATTTCAAACAGTTTCTCTAAATTGAGATATTTTCGTGTGTCTCTGTATAACCACTACCCGTTTAAAGGTGTTTTTTTACATAACAAGCTACTAGTATTCTTTTTTTTGTTATACCTGCATAAAACTCTCGTTTTTAATTCCAGACATTTCTCGTACTGTACATCGAAATGTAAAGTGTACGACGTAGTTGACGAGTCATACGAATGTGAAAGTAGTCACAATGAAGATACCTGTCGAATATGCAGAGGTGAAACAGAGTCCTTACACGCCTCAATTTCTATCAAGTACTTATGAAGTTTGAGCGAAAGTAACGATGTTATCATCTCTTAAACTAGCAAACGAATTTCAAGCCTAACTAATTATTATAGTATTCAGCTAATTGTACAAAATATACTCAACAAAAATAAAAAGTATCCACTTTCCTATCTTAAATTTTGTAAAATTTGAAAACGAAAACTGAGAAATCTGTATGTGGACAACTTTGCATTTCTGTTATCATTGCAAAGAGAAAAAGTGTTCTTGAAAATCGGCAGCCACAACTTAGTTATCTTTCCCTTTGTTGTAATGAGGGTTCCAGGAAAAAGTCAGTGATTCTTTGAAGTATTCACATTGGTTTGAATTAAATCAATCTTTCCACCTCTTGTGATCAATAAAATCATAAAACATTCATCAATAAAACAAGTAGTCCTCGATAAACTACGCTAGAAAGTCCAACCATTTCCAATTACCTCCCTTTAAATTGAATATGTAGTGTTTTGTAATCCATTATTAATTGTTATTCGACTTGCCGTTGCTTATGTCTTGGTGTGGAAGATTATGTTTATGAACAATAGAAATTGAAAACAACTGAGATTAACCAATTGAACACCATTCAAAGCGTACCTGATTAAATGAAAATATGTTAATGAGAATATAAGCATAAAATGTGGATACTTTTTATTTTTGTTCAGTATATAAACAAAGTTATTATTTTTAATAATTATTACCACGAAATCAACGTGATTCTTTTGTTTGTTGCGTCTCAATATGTAATACCTTCACATTTTAGACTGCTTCGATTTCGTTCACATGTATGAACATCATTGGCACTGTAGACATCGCTATCATTAAAACTAAATACTCCGACGAAATAAAATTTTAACTTTTACCAGTAGACATAAAACAGATATAATGGTAATTTGCACAATGCTTTCTATGTGGACGTGTATCCCACACATTCATTTACTTCAGGAACCTTCTCTTCGACACAACAGAAAGAAAGCGCTTGGCAGGTCGACGAAAAACGGACCATGTTCCTACTGAACGTAACGCATTGTTAAAGGGATCATTGGGTATCAGATGGGAAAAAGCACGATACAATATGTCCAAGATGTTGCCATGCAAGCGAATGGGATTACCAGATGATTAACTTGTAAAATATGTATTAAATTTAACAAGCATTTAGAACTTCTTTTCTTTATTTAAACAGTGAACATGTATTTAACAAAAACGTGCATCACAATCAGCTACAGAATCACAATAAAATCACATATGATTAATATTATTATAAAAAATAATCTCAGTATTGGTCGGCAGAATCAAAGATAATCGCTTATCACTAAATTGTAAGTATAAAACATTAATTAATAAATTTTAATAGTGAAACAACAATCAAATACATGTATACTTAAGGACAATGAAACGCACGGTCTAGAGAATTGCATTTTAACAAGGAAAATATATATCTTATATCTGTATAAATATTTTTTCACAGTTTTGTTTCATAAAACCGAATGCATTGCGGTCATTCAGATACCAAAATAATGAATGTTTTCATAATAAAAAATGTATTGCCTAATAAAGACAGAACCCCAAGAATCAAAAGTAACACTTTTGGCTAATTGTGACAATGAACAACAGGAAACAGATTGTATCAATTCATTGTCACAATTAACCAAAAGGGTTACTTTTGATTGTTGGGGTACTGTCTTTATTACCAAATTAACATTTCTTTTATTTTGTAATCAATTTTCATATTTTTGTGTCTAAATGACCTAATGCATTTTGCTATTTGAAAATGTGAAAAATATTAATTATAAATATATTTCCTTGCAAAAATTGCAATTACCCCGACCGTGCGTTATCATTGTCCTTATAAATTCAATATTTTAACAAAATCACTGAACAAAAAGAACTAAAAAATGCATAATAAAATAATGGTGAAATTAAACAACAATTTAATACATGTACATGTAATTATTGGCTGATGATATCACTTATCAGTCATAAAATCAGGACGGAAATCATAAAAAGGTTAAACAAAAATTAAACCTTATTTCAATTTTGGTGTCAGGTCAAACCTTACCATATTCGTCAGTCAGGCTGTTGTATAATGTCATAGAGATGTACGTTCTGATAAGTATTGTGTTAAAACAAAGATGTATTCATTGTTTATACTTATCAACATATAATGTCATTTTCATTAAGATACAAATCAATTTTATATCAATGACACATACCGTTATGTAGTTTGATAGTTCTTATCGTTGACATTTGACAAATAAGCTTACAGTACATCAATCCTTGAAATGAACTAGGCATGTATTTCACAAAAACAAAAGAAACACTATATTGTTAAAATGTGCAACATATAACGTTTAAGTTTTGAAGAAAGAAAGGTAATTAAAAAATCTACAAAAATGTCTTAAATGTAGCATAAACTCCTTTTAAGGTGACGTGCCCCATATATGACCTCATATAACATATATTTTTATCGATGAAAATTGCAACTAGGACACGCCATATTCAGTCATGCCTTTAAATACTAAATAATAGTTGTTAAAAACACACTGTAATAATAATGTTTTTCCAAAATCAAAATTTATACTGTTTAAATAGGTACTAAAATAATTAATTGAGGTAGGTATTGCGAATTTTTTTCATATAATATGAGCTATTTTTGTGTGTATGGTGGGGGGTCGAGGCAAGAACACGGGTAATTTTGTTACCAGAAACAAAAATTTTCTTATGTCCACATATTAACGACAGTTACTTGTTTTTACATGCTTTAGCGCGCCTAGATAGGCCAGATGCAAACTTAAAGGCTTTCCCACAGGGACACGTGTGAGTCCTGTTCTCACTGTGGCCATCCATGTGTGACTGAAGGGCACTTCTGTGTGCGAAAGATTTTCCGCAATCGCACACGAATGATTTGTCATTATGAACCTGTTTCAAATGTTTGTTAAGGTCGTGTCTTGTGCTAAAGGTATTTCCACACTGGTCGCACTCTCTTTCTTTTTCTTCGCCGTGGTGGTTGCACCTAAAATATTCAAAAAGTACGTTTTATTAAACTCCACACAAACTCCACACAAACTCATTGAAGTTGGTAATTTGTTGTTGAAGCAAATCCCTATAAACAGATCGGCCATAAATACAAAATGCACGTGTTTTATTTTTCCCTTCTGGCCTCCATATAATTTATTGTATTCCGCCATATTGTTTTGAATTGCAGGGAAATGCATTAAGTTTAGTCAATCACCTAATTTGCTCAGTGCTATTTTCAGGTTTACTTAAACTTTTACAGAGAATGATTGTGTGAACGTTTTATGTTAAAATAATAAAATTATTCTTTATTGTAAAAAATATTGAATATGCAGTCCATCTAAGATGTATATTTAGAAGAGACGTAACGTATCTATGAAAACATGACGCACGTGTACTCTTGAGGCTCAGTGGAATGAGAGCAGTTTGAAAATAAATGAGCCCCAATACCAATGTTTTCTTTATATCTATTTTTCGAAAGTTTTGCAGTATATTCAAACAATTATTTGGTTTCTTGAAAAGATAGACATGTGAGGAGACATTAACAAATCAATCGAGTATTATTTATGTATATTTTGTTATAATACTTAACATTTGTGTATGCGTACCTTTTGTGAGTTTACTACTTTAAAATGGACATTATTTACCTGTGTCTTCTCAGTTGGGTTTTATCTGTAAACCCTTTTCCGCAGCACTTGTGCATTCTGATGGGCGGCCTTGCAATGTACACGCATTGCGGCACGTGTAATAAATGCTGCCCCACAATGTTCACATATGCTGTTCATGATCTGAAACACATGAAACCTAAATACTGTCAATTACGGTATGTGTTTTTCAACAAGATGAAAGAGCGATTTCCAGGTAATTTCAACATACGAAACTATATGTGTTGGTCTCCTAAATATGTAATGGTTAAGTTTAATTAAGAATATTTTTACAATCAGGCACTGGCCGAAAAAGCAATAGCTGTTTCACTGCCAATATTACTTTTTTTTAAGTGTGACATAAACAATTTTTTGTACCATTCAATAAAAACAATACAAAAGCCAGGAGTGTTTTCGTTTTCCGGTGACAACTGAACAAGCCAAGTTCAGAGGAGCGGATCAAAACAATACATGTTTTCAGCCGGAATTTGATATTGACCCAGGAAACATTTGACGTCGAAAAGACGTTGGATTGACGTCAGACCCCGACGTCGGATCAACGTTGGGTTTTGGTTGGAAATGAAAGTTTTTAGACGTCATTTCCCGACGTCGGATTAACGTCGGGTTTCGACCAAAATCCAACCAAATTCCGACCAGAATCCGACCGAAATCCGACCGAAAATCGAACCTCATCCCTCTTCCTTTTATTACTATCAGTGTAATAACACTATTTAAAAATACCACCAAGGTGTTTTTGGATACATCTCTAAACCGCTCTTATAAAAGTTATGTGTTTCATGAGCTCTGTATCATAAGAATAGTTCAGTAGCGAGACTTTTTGGGACGAACGTATTTCATGAAATCAACTCCACGTGTCTTACGGTTGTGGGTAAAACCCTGACCAGACCCAGACCCAGACCAGACCCCGGAAACTAACGATTAGGTACGGAAATAGTCGCTTGTTTCCGATAATACGGTAACTACACGTGTGTTAATTATCGGTTCGTGTTTTTTTGATGGTTTAAAACATTTAGTAATCCTTATTCTTTTCACTGTCAGAAAAATGAAATAATACATTTCAGAAATAACTTAACAAAGATTGCTTTACAATCTCCAAAATCATAATGTGTCCGACAAAAGTTGGAGTATATATGAAAAATCTGGTTAATATTCTGTTTATTGCAATTTTCGCCATACTTTAATTACTAGTTATGAAAAAATGATTTTGATATTCATCAAACAAATATGTTTCATTCAATTAAAGGACAAGTCAGCATTCATTATCAAATTACACTTCTTAAATGCTGAGCGGTACGGGTACGGATTTAAACCAAATAACTCAAAATGAGATCTTTTGTCGCACAGCATAAATCAGTAAATACACAATAAAACATCAGCATCTTATTTTCTTTAATTTGCATTTGTGAGTTTAAAGAATTTCATTGAATGAAATTGCGTATTAAATAGATAATAAAAAATTCGATCCCAAAAGTGAATGACAATATTTTATGCCTTTATTAATCTCAAGGCAAATCTCAATTAGAATTTGGAGTAAAAAATCGTATACGACCACATCTTGTAGAATGCTTAACCCTGAAAAAAATTCAATATTTTTTTCCCAAAATATCTTTTAAAAATGTAATCATTCTAAAGTAGATTTAATGTTGAGAACTAGTTATTTATCACACATTTATGATAGATTGCATTTCCTATTTCTCTTAATATTATTATTAAAAGATTGTTGGTGTTATTATATATTGTGGTTGTTTTGTAATACTATTTGAAGGTTTGAATGACAGGAATGTTACTTATTACCGAATAAAATTTAGGAGGATATTCACAGTTATTGTTTAAGACGATTATCGGAAATGAACGAAGATTTCCGTACCTAATCGTTTCTTTCCGGGGTCTGGTCTGGGTCTGGGTCTGGTCAGGGTTTTACCCACAACCTGTCTTACACATTGGTGGGCATGAATCTCAACCAGATTTAGGAAAAAACTAGAATTTAACATCAAACTACGAATACGAAAATAACATACTTGCTTAATCCTTCTTCTCTGGCAAATATAAAATAATCTTTTTCCCTTTTGTGATTGTTTTGGCGACTTTGTCTTTGTTCTTTGTTTCTTTGTTCAAAATGGCGCGGAGTGTTTACATTTAGATTCGATTGCACACGTTTCGATAATATTCCTTCCACCGAACAGCAAACCATTCAAAAATAAGAAATAAATTTCTTTTGTATTTTTTTTAAATTTAATTTATGGATATTTATAGAAAAATTGGGGAAAAATAGTTATTCGAAAATAATTTTTCCTTGTGGATTTAGAAGTCAAATATCTGACCAAAAACCGACGTCTATCCGACGTTATTTTCCGACGTCTAAACGACATCGCATTTTCGACGTCGGATTAAAGTTGGATTTAGGTCGCCGACGTCGCGACCAAAATCCAACCTAAATCCAACGTCGTTCCGACGTCGGGTGTTTACTGGGGAGGAGTCTCCCGAATGTTACATTTATTTCTTTAATTGATTACGTGTCGGACATGTGTTTATCTGGTCATATCAGTCAGAGAAATATGACGGCGATAGTCGAGGAAAAAAGTCACCTGCACTTTATCATTTATTTTTCGGAACTTCACTTTACCATAAGGGATATTTGCTAATTTTACTGCGAAATATTGTTTTATTTGACCAAAACGTTTTCCTTGGGACAAGAAATTCAAAATGGAATTCAAGTGTTGGTGTAATTACAGACAAAACTACCTTTCTTGGCGAAAAACATACAAAATGACAAATTCACCTGCACTTTACTCTAAAAATTCTTGTTCATTTCTCGCCGATTCAGTTTCCGTGACCAAGGTAACTTGTTTTTTCCACTTGGAGTTTATATTCCATCTAGGTACCAAAAGATTAGGAAAAATGTGTAGCCGGTTCTTAGGTATATCACCATTTTACGAGTTATTTAATAAATGAGTAAAAGTAAAAAAAATTACCAATTTTCATTCAAGATGGCGGACTTTTGTTTACAAAATGCATGGTAAGGTGCAGTTTGATTATCCGCCCTGTAGTAGCTAACAAAATTACCCCTTACTATTTTGTGCTTGATGCCACTTTTAACATAAAATTTGGATTCTTTTTCATGTACTAAATATTGAATGAAAATAGGATGAAAGAACAATGCTTTGCAAAAAATATATCCAGTCAAAAGTGGAATAATTCTAATTTGTTTGCATCAAACTGCAAAAATCTGCATCTATTGGAATCCCTGCAACCCCCAAAACAGGTTGTAAATGGCAATAAATGCCTACATGGTCAAAAAAATTATTTAATTAATGACATGTACAAATATATGACTATAATATGCCTAATTATGCAGTACTTAACAGACAGTGGTAAACATCAATATAAATCAATTATGAGGTAATGACATCAATTATCAAATTGAAATGGCATTTATAGACGATTAAGCGATTTTCATCGATAATCATTACATCACTAGTAAAATATGTACGACTACAGGCAGACAATATTATCCCTCATTTTGCAATTAGTCTTCATGCTATCACAGGTGAGACAAACATAACTAAATATTTTTCATTATTGTATCAAATCACTTACTTCTGTTTTTGCACAATCTGTTTTTGTTCCTTCTTCATTTAATTCTCCCTCTGTTACATTCTTCCTCTCTGCAGCATTAGTGTCTCCATTTCCAGCTAATACTTGCTGACTTCTTTCTACCTTATCAATGCTTTCATTGTCTACATGATAGCATTCATGTCCATAATCAATGTCCACAGCTTCTTCTTTCACTATTACACTATTACCAAAATTGGGTTCAATATAGGCATCTTGAAGTCGCACCAGAGATTCTGGCAGTTGCCCCAATAAGTTTTCACTGCCATTTGAAAGTTTCAGCTGAATTTTTGGTACTTTTGAAACTGGTTGTTTTGTTTGCTTTGACTTGCAGTGTCTCTTTCTGAAGTTATTAGTTTCAGGGTCAGGTTTACTAGAAATTATGGTACTTTCAGGGACAGATGGCAGTTTATCTGTCTCGGTTACTATATGTACAGTGTCTTCTGGGACTGCTGACACAGTGTTTGTTTCTCCTGGAAAAACTGATTGAGCAAATGTTGGGCTCTGAGAGTTAAGGTTCTTAACTGGACCAATTTTATCTGTTATTACAGATAAATCTGAAATATAAAACAAAGTAATAAAATCTGAAATATAAAACAAAGTATAAAAAAATTGTCTCCTTCTTATTTCATGTGTACATATACAGTAATTGCATTATGCAGATTATAAGGTAAACATGTTTTCTCACAGACAAAAGAGAAAGCATAGTCTAATCTGTGTAAAAAACTCAGCTAATTCCAGACAATAAAATGCAATTTTTCCAAATATTTCATACTTCACTTAACCCTTTTCTCCATGGATATGACTTATATCCAACTTGCAACCAGTGTAGATTTTGAACAGACAGAAACACTGAATAGACTCTGACTCATCTGGATCTACACTGGTAGCCCGTCGGAAAAGGCCGTATCCATGGAGACAAAGAACTTATTAAAAGTGATAATAATTTTGTTTTTTGTTTAACAACAACAACAAAATAACACAATGAATGCCCTGTGTACTTTAGGGATAATCTTTCCTTCTTTGACTGTTAATTAACTTGAACCAATTTATTATTAATGAAATATAAAAAAGTGGAATGGCGATGATGTTTCAGTTAAACATTCAAGGAAAGATACACTTCTTCTCGCATGTTGTGCTGTAACTTGGATATTTTTATTTCATAACAAAACACAAATAAAGAATAATATAACATAATTTTCTTTTTCATTATCTTTCTTTATCTGGAGTATGTAGTACATGAATACAGAGTAACTTGAAGATGAAAGAACACGAACAGAAATCCATAATGCCATTCAATCTCTTCCAAAATCAGTAATACTCTTTCGAGTACTCTACTGGAAGATTATCTGTGTACTCGAGTACCAATTTTACTACTCGTTAACATCCCTACTAATAACCTCTTACTCCTTGGAATATGTCTGTTATCCATTGGTGGTCCAGATCGGCAGTCACATCCATGCCATTTGATCAGGACGTACAATGTTTTTTTATTCATTAGGCTGTTTCTTACCTACAAGTGAATAGTGTAGATCCTGATCACAGAAAAATGTGATCTGGATCTACAGTTTTTGAACATGTAATAAAACACATATATAGTTTTGTTTTCCTAAACCAGAAACAATTCAAAACTTTCAAAATATCAACAATGGCACATTTCCCCTATACACTGCTTAAATATGATAACCTTAACAAATATTTTCATACCTGGTTTCAGAAAGTCCCATCCTTGGTCTATGAAGAAGGACTTCAGAGCTGACTCCTGATCAAGAGTTACATACAGCATCATCAGGTACGACTCCATGGTTTTGTTTTGGTCTCTTTAAGATTGGTGATATTGTAGAATTTGTTTTAGCCCTGTGTCAGCCCACTCGAATTGATCCCTAAACAGTCACTTACATAGAAATGTTTGTATAATTACAGAAATTATGGTTCATGAAAAATAAGTCTTGTATTTTCTGTTCCTCTTACATGTAACTCATCAAGAACTTGCTTTATATTTCACTGAAGTAAAAGCATGTCCCAACAATCTAAAATGCCTGATGTATGCATGGTCCTTTAACTGAAATACAGGAAAACAAGAGATTTTACTGTATGTGATGAATGCCCCCAAGTTATTACTTGTAATTTAAAGGTCAACTGGAAAGGGCAGAAAAAACAATGGAACATTACCATCTAGTGCGGCAGGTTATTTAAAAGTCTTTCAATACATCAGAAAGTTGCAGCCAAGAGATGATCAACAATACTCTGTACCAAGTTTGATTATGCTACAATGTAGCTCAGGTAGTTTTAGAGATAATTGCCCAAGGTTATAAAACTGAGCATGGAAACCAGTCTCAAATCTCAAGCATCTGATTGGCTGAAATGGCGACTGGTCGCCATTTCAGCCAATCAGATGCTTGAGATTTGAGACTGGTTTCCAAACTCAGTTTTATAACATTCAACCAATGTCATTATCATAATGTTGAGTTGGTTTTTTAATAAGATGTCATTGATGACCTTTTCACTTATGTCATTGAAACTGTTGTCAGTTAACATTCTGATTAAAATATTTAAATTTTATTCATGAAATACCAACACTATGTCAAGTTTGATGGCTATAGCTTCTCTGAATCTGCCATATACTCCTTTTAACACTGTATTACATGGAGTGCGCAGCCTGAATGTTTTGGGAGTAGCATTAAGGTTTAAATTAAAAGATTTAAATTTTAGTGGTAGTTTGGGTTGGTTCCTGTAATTTACCCGATGACTCCTTACAAGCTGAAAAACAAGAAGAAGCTTACAGGAAGCTCGACTTTAATTTGGTTTACCCAGGGTACTACAAGAAAAAAGATGAATAATAGATGATGATTGAATGATGTGGATGAGAAACAAATGGTCTGATGGGGATGAAAGATGAGGATGAAGGTTGATGATTATTTGCAGCACTCTGGGTTAGAAACAATGGCTTAAATCTGAATTCTGAGGTGTCCAGATATTCTGAGTGAAAATGTCAGTGGATTTTCACAAATAAATCTGGATTTTCTCAACTTACAGATGAATTAATGTTTAGTTACTAGTGTCAGCTGAAAGACAAATAAAAGATCTATCAATGGCAATCAACATTTGTTTGGTAAGTTACAATTTTGTCTTTGAAACTGACATGCAACTGGGATAATGTTTTTTAAGGTCATCTCATCTGTTTATGTTGTTTCCTTGTTATCTTAAGATAATTTATGATATAGAGAAATATACTTTTTTAAATGGGGATATTTTGTGTTCTTATGGATTGTAGTTGTATCTTTGGGCTGTGGATAGTCGGGCAAGTGGCGATCCCATCAGTTCCACAATTCAGGACAGATGATTCACAAATCGATTCACGAATCCCTAGTTAAAATGATTATGCACATGGCGATAAGTTTCACTTACGATAGTGTAGATTTCGTGGCCTCTTTTCACAGGGTTTCCCCCAGGATTTCAGGAAGGGTCGTCGCAGCATAGACTCATTTTATCCATTTTGTCGCGTGCTGCAAGCGGTGTTTAATTTTCAGTCTTGTGTATTTTTTGCTTCTCATTTAAATAAATAAATGAAAAAAATAAATTTGTTTTTATTCTTAAGTGGCTTTATTCATTTAAAGCCTTATAAATGACATAAATGTTAATAATAAATGTGTAATCTCACACACTGTTCTGTGGCTGCTGTAGGTTAACAGATTTATAACAAAGATTCAAAAGTCATAAATTAAATTCTTACACCAAAAAATCTTATGCTTTTTTAAATTGAAACACAAATCCTAATTATATTACAATCACTGAAATTCCTCAGATCCGATCATTTGTAATTAGATCTAATATCAATTAGAAATATTTATGAACACAAAAACTAAAATAAATGGAAATTACAATATAATGATTATGTGCTTATTTGTTATTATATAAAGATGTTTCAGGAAAACTAAAAGCATTTTTTTTCAATAAAAAATCTAGACTAGAGTTCTGTTAAGCTTATGTAGCTCTACTGACATACTTGCCAGAAAAGGAACATGATACCAGGATAAAAACATCTAATAAGATTCAGACGATACCGAGTGATTTTGATCGTTGTCTTTTAGTTTACAGGTTTAGGTCTAAAACACGACAGCAGGATAATTTTGTAAGAAAATCCATTTCCACAGCAATTTTGCACGTTGGTTCAGGTTGCTTAAATGATTAAAATGCGCAACATTTATTTAATCAAATGATACAAGTTAAATAGAAGACTTACCTGATGGAATAAATGTGAATATACTCGTTAATTCACTCGTGCATGGATCGTCTGGTGGAAGTGTTGTTGTTGTTGTAAATAATAATAAAATTAACCCAAAGAAAAAAATGTATCTTGCCACCTGTATGTGACATCGACTGCCTCACTGCGCGTGTCCCTACCGATGTTGACAATCGTGTCGTGATTTATTGATAACGACTAAATAAGAGCCTAAACCACAAGGCCTAAACATTGCAAATAGACTTGGAACATGATTTGACCGAATCGTAACATAAAACTAAATGATATCCGAAATGCTGTTTGTTTGTTTGTTTTTTGTTCAATAGATGAAACACGACGAATATTAAACTATTGCAGGCTCCGTTTGACTGAGCCTGTTCATGGGATGTAATGGAAATCGTAACATAAAACTAAATAATATCCGAAATGTAGTTTTTTTTGTTCAATAGATGAAACACGACGAATATTAAACGATTGCAGGCTCTGTTTGACTGAGCCTGTTCATGGGATGTAATGGAAATGCATATTGTTGTCCACGCTGCTTATCCACGGACTGAGCGATACTCATTATTTACACAAATATGTCATATTTTAAAATCATCTGATCCAGCACTTTTTCTGAGAACACCATTTAATAAAAATGATTGCTTGCTAAACAATGTGTGTACTAGTAACTTAAATATCAATTTCAGAAACAATGCAAATAAGGTTAAAGAAATGATCTAGAATATTGGAATCAGTTATTATGGCAAATACCTCTTGAAATTGAGAACAGAACTAAAATAAATGAAATATTCTTATCTGGAATGGCCACATCCAGTCTAAAACACAGCCTCCCAACAAAGCTAAAAAGGAGAGTGGGTTATAAAATGACCAGTTTCAATAAAGACATCACAAAAATATCGAAAATGAAAACGCAAGGGGTTATTGCCTTGAAACGGACAGTGGCAAAAAAGGCACTGGAGTTTAAACCAGTTTATAGGGTACACCAACCTCACACTTGCCCCCAACAGGTTCTCATATGTACAAAACAAACAAATAAAAGTTGTCTTGGTAAATTTGCTCCAACTTACCACACATCAACTCGACAATGTTGCATGCAAAAGCACATAAACATATAAAACATAAGAAGCAAATAGCATTGTCGAGCAAAAAAGATACATGTTTTGTTTGAAGATTATCTCAACATGGTTAGATGCCACTTAAACTGGTCAATGTTTAATGGCCATACATAAAGGGCTTTTATACTGACCTATTCTTACAACTGCATGTCCTTGGAATAGTCTCAATAATTCGATTCCCAAGTACAGACCCATTTTACAAACTGACTTTTTATAGATGCCCGCCCTTTATGTCTCAAGCAGTGAGGATCAATCACACTGCTTAAAATTCCCATTTTTTTCACTGCCTTAAAAATTTCAGCCTGCCTCTTGAATATTTCAGCCTGCCTCTTGAAAATTTCAGCAGTGCTATGTTTATTTGTTGTCATAAAAAATAAATATTACCTAAAGTATCAATAAAATGAAAAATATTCCACACAAAAAAATTTAAACTTACTATTGTTTATGCCGTTTACCTGTTGATTTTAATGTGATAACCAATGAAAGCGTCCCTTTTAAAAATCGATAATCTACAATCAGGTAGACTTTTAGAGGTGAAACATAAAAACTGTTGACATGTGTGGAAGTTTATTTTTTTTTTTTTCATTATAAACGAACAAGTTTCTTAAAAAGTATCACATAATTATATTGATTCTAATGGAATAAGCATCTCAGGTATGAATTTTTTTTAAAGATATACAAGGTTTATAAAACTATTTGAAACCATTGAAAGTTGTGACACAGATTCTTATCGCTGGCTTATACATATAGAATGAAAATTTTCCGAATTGATTTGAATGCAAACTGGGTTGTGCACGAAGGGCGGACATCATATATATCAAAAAAGCCCTTGTTGTGCACAATTAGTTGTGCTAGTCATTGGAATTGTTCATTAATTATATGATTTATTTGTACTGTCTCTGACAAATTTCAAAAACATGCCTTCCGGCTTGTGGGTTCCAATTACAATGGTCGAACATTTCTTAGCTCAATCAAACCGAGCCTGCAATATTTTCATATTTGTCGTGTTCGATGGCTTTCAAAGTTCCCTTTTCATCTATTTGTATACTTTGGTGATAGTGAAGCTTATAAATCATTACCACATAAAAATCGGACTAAAAATCACAGACCTCATAAAAGAACAAAACCTTCTGTAATAAAGGAAATAAAAGACCGCTGCTTAACAGAAAATCCCACGGCTTTACATGACAAAATCATACGTGAAACAGACTCCAGTGAATGCATTAATGGTGTAGCTGTTCCGCAAAATTTTACTCAAATAAAAAACATAAAAGCAGGAGTAAACAGAAATGCTAAATTAACTCGCGATTCTTTTTATAACCTACATTTATTGGTAGACCAACTAGAAAATTATATCGTTTACACAAAAACTGTACCTGATCTAGAAGTCATTGTAGGTAATAAAGACATTTTCGAGGAAGTAAATAAATTGTTACAAACTAAAGATATTGAATTAGAAATATATCATGATACTACGTTTAATCTAGGGGATTTTTATGTCTCAGCTGCAGCAGTCCAGCATCCTATGAGAAACCAGTAATTCGATTGCCTATATGATACATGAGCGTAAATTTCAAACTTGTCATGAAAACTTTATTGTTGACCTGAAGAAACAAATACCATCACTAGCTTCTAAAGACATAACAATAGTTTCAGATAGAGAAAAGGGTTTTAAACAGCAATTACCAAATTCTGCAGTTTTAATTTGCTGGAATCATATTCTAAACGATGTAAAATTTTGGCTTTCTAAACATGGAGGAAATTCAGATGATAAAAAAATATATGACCAGCATTTAAGGGAATTATTAAGATGTGAAAATGAAAATGATTTTGATGAAAAACTTACAGAATTTAAGAAGGTTTGGAGCCAGTCATTTGTTGAGTATTTTGAAAAGACTAATTGAATACAAAGAAAAAGCAATAGATGATATTATTTTATTTCTTTATTATTCGCAAGGAAATGATTTGCATAACTTAAGAAAAGCGTTTTGTGGTGAAAGTGAATGGACTTTAAAAACAACTATCAATTTGCAAGACTAGATATAGATACAGTTACTCTTCCAAAAAATATATGTCACCCAGATAAATTGATACATGTTATTAAAGGCGACAAGCTCGGTCTAGAAAAACCAAATGATTCAGCTGAAACACTTAAAAATAAACCCTCTAAACTTTCACCAGCAATGGCAATATAATTTGAAAATGGAACCAACTTTTACATCTCCTGCATGCCAAATTCATCATACACACAACGATCACTGGATTTGCTCTATTTTTGTTGATAATGAAATTTACCTTTTAGACAGCTTAGGGAATGACAGAGAAAATATTATACCAGACGGATTAAAAATACAATTGTCACAAATTTATGGTAGAAACTTAAAATCGATTTCTATTATTGTTCCCAGTGTCCAAAAACAATCAAACAGTGTAGATTGTGGCCTTTTTGCAATTGAATTTGCGACACATTTTTGTTTAAGTGGAAAACTCAGTTTAGATACTATTTTTGATTCAAAAAAGTTTATAGAACATTTACTTGCTTGTTTTGAAGATACAAAAATGACATATTTTCCAACTACTAGCAAAAATTTGGTGGCCGAAGATGCAAACATGTTAAAACTATCAGCATAGATAATTATTGTATCTGCAATATGCCAGCTTGTCTGGATAACATGGTCCAGTGTGACAAATGTAATTCCTGGTATCATAAATATTGTGTTAATGCACCCTGTCGCACTTTATTTGTCCTTGATCGTATAGTGGGTTTTGAATAAAAAGAACACTGTCCTGTTTCTACCGTTTATTACTTCTATAAGTTACTACTAGCCCATCCAAAATATTCCGCGATTTATTATCTAAGTGCCCAAAACTTTCTAAGACAACTTTTCCAGATCTAACCCAAAACTAAAAACTTCTTCATGACTAGCTTTCCAAAACTTCCATAACTTAAGCTTTCCAGATCAAACCCCAAACTGAAACTCTTCGGAAACTAAACTTTCCGAGGCCTGCCAGGTGTTATGTACCTGTTCAAACTTTGATTGACAAGTAGACACTCTCTAGCAGACTTGTTTAATCTGCCAGTGATAGCCAATGATTATTCTGGGAAAATTATTCTCCAGGTAAATTAGCATTGCTACTATCAGAGAGGCAACAAAAGTGTTACGGTATTAAAGAGGCGACTTACTAAAAGTTTAAACTTGTACATACCAAAATATTAATGCCCTGACCCCTATTTTGTTACCTATCTTGTTACAACCCGCTGATGTATCCAGGTCTGATAAACAATTTCTTTGTTACCCGGTATGTGTGCAGTGTTTAAGTTGTGACAAAAGCGTACACTTAAAAACATTGTTGTTATGTGAGTAACGTTTATCAGAAGAGCTACACCATTTTAAATATTAGAAATTATATTGCTATCTTTACATTTTGAAATTACAATTTTACAAATCTGTCAAAAAAATTTCAAAATAAAAAAACAAACAACAAATATGATTAAATTTCAATCTTTAGAAACTTTGGCGATTTCCAAATAAAATAAAAAAAAGGGCGCGCCATAACGAGAGTGCCTCCACGTGGTGTGGCCTGGATGTAGCTGGACTTTTACATTTTAGTATATTGTGTTTGCAATGTTCTAGTAATTATTTATATAAATTATTCAGTAATAACGTAAACGTACAGCTATAACAAAATACTCTCATACAAGCATATGAAATAAATAATTAAATCTGTATGACTTTACAATGTTCAGTACGGCGCCGCCGCGTTTATAAAAAATGAAATTCTAATTATGTATAATTAAAAATACATAAAAAGGGAACTTTAAAGTACTTTTTTGGTTCGATATACAAAATCTATATCTTTTTGGAATGCTCAGAGGATGTATAATTAGGTGCATTTTTAAAATAAATATAAAAACGAGGAACTTGTGGGGTACCGCCATGCTTTCCGATGCAGCAAAAAAACCCTTAAATATTTATGAACAAAAAATCATCCATTACTATGCAATAATTAAGTACCCTATAATTGTCCGATTTTCGATATCTTTACATTTTTAGAAACTATACCTGAGATCAATCAGACTTAATCATGATTTGATCACACTTTAATTCATAATCAATCATCAAAATGGTTGCCATTATTAACAGTTTATTATTACCTTACTATATTAATTTTCTTCTCTTTTGTTAACTTCTTATTTATTAATTTCCTAATTTCAGAAAAAAGCTGTTTGTTCAAAGATCAATCAAACTAATTCATTTGATTACACTTAAATCATTCATAAAAATATAGTCATTATTACCATTTTCATAGTTAATTATTACCTTACCTGTAACCATAGTGAATGAAAACTTTTAGATTAATTTAACATAATCAATTAAATTTATCATTAATAAAAGCTTTTTTCTTATTTTCTACAGCTTTAAATATTATTATTTTAAACAACAAAAACATTTTCTATTCATTTTATGTTGTCTGCGTTTTCTAGTAGGATCTTTATCTATGTTGTCTGCGTTTTTCGCACCTCTTCTTTGTTTATATTGTCTGCAACCTTCTATATTCTATATCGTCTGCGTATCGACAATGTAGCTGTTATATGTTGCTCTTTTAGTTTATCATAAACACTGCATTTTTCCTCTTTATTGAAAACTCCAAGTCCATGATATGTCGACTTTTTTGTTTCTTTGTTGGAGCAATATGCCTAGTTCAAAAGGAGCTGGTGAGAAGATTTAAAAAAAAGATACGGATAGCAAGCGTAACGTCATACAAGAGCCAACCAGAGGCATCGAGATTTTGGTAACGACTGAGTAAGAGTCAAACCATCACGGTGTTAAGTTTGTAGTATATTATCGTTGGGTTACTTTGTAATGGCGTCAAATTGATCCAAAGGAGAGTAAATGCGCGAGAAAATGCATTTTTCGCTTTAATCGCAAACAAGGTACTGCCATACAGTAAACGAGGAAAGCTGTTTACTTATTCAATCCATATTGTCCTAGGGCTGTTCCAAAAAAAAGGCTGGTTTGGGGTTTCCTGTTATAAAAATGTACAACAAACAGTAAACTTCCATGATTTTCCTACTTTGCAGAGGTGTTTCATCATGCCCTCAATGATTTGTGAAGTTTAATCAAAATAGCACCATCTGTTAAAAAATATTCTAAAATAATGGGCAAAAAATGTCAGGAGTGTGACAAAAAAGTGTGACGCTTCAAAATCACATTTGTTCAGACCATTATTCTAGTATTCTGTCAACATATCCTTTACATGAAAATAAGAGCATGTTTTTTCCTAGAAGTCTATGTCATGTGTTGTTAAATTGTGACAAACAGGACTGGCCTCAGTGAAACATTTTTGAGTACACTGCACTTATGTTATTGTCAGGAGTGTGACACACTTTCTTAATTGAATTAATTGAATTTTTTTAGCTTTATGCGATACCACAAGTTCTAAAGCACTTATATTTGATGCTTCAACATGTATTTTAACAGAAATACACATTTAAATAATAAGAAACAGTAATACTTGTATTTTAAGCACATAAATTAAAATTCTCTGATTTATTTAATATTGGTCAATAAAGCTCCATAAAATTTTTATTCTGCCACATATGAGTATACGCCTTTCCAATAATTCGATGAATTTATTTGGTTACCTCCCCTGTCCAGTCACGTGACTGCTTTACAGGATAAATGATTGCTCGCTGTAATAACGTAATAGGGAATATGTACCTACAACTTTCTTTTTTATCATAAAATTCTTTTTTTAAAAATATATTCTCTCTTTGAATTAGTAATAATACATCAGCGTCATGATATTTTTGAAAATAATTTATAAAACAATCAGGTTTCTGACTAAAAGTGTCAATTCATTATTCCTCGCATTAGACACTAAACGACTTCAACTAACAGACAGTCGCAGTGTTCTCTTCACGGCTTAATTGAGTCTCGTTTCCGGATTAGCGTGTCTATTCAACTACTGACATCATGTTGTGATTATGTCGGCGGCGATTGATTTTGAAGGCGGCATGCCATAAACATGTCAAACTGTCTCGCACACGGGGTCATCTGTCAATTACTTAAAGGGGCAGATATCATTGACCAATAGAGATCGTGTAATTTCTATTTGCAAGGTATCTACACCTCCCAATTCTTAAGTATTTCGGAGTCCTTTAACTACTGGATGTGCCATCAAATATATTTGATTTAGCACTTAAATGGATTCTCAATCAACATTATGACACGTATAGAAACAAAAGCCGTCAATAAGAAACAAATCTTGTCAAAACATGTTATATATGTTTAATTAAGAGTTTGGGCTTTTATGCCAAAATTACAATCTGTCAAACCTAAGAAATCTAAATTGGATATGCAACCATATTGTGATATAAATATTCTCATCTTTTTGGAAGCCGGCATCTAAATCCTTGGATTTTATTCTACGAATGATACTTCTACAACAAACAACTAGATTACCGATCCTGTTTTATTTCAAGACAGAATCAATCATATTTGGTTGTGAAGTATACGTAACATTTTAAATATTCAAATTATTTACACGTTGACCATCAACGCCTTAATTTTTTAGGACAATTCTATTGTTCAAATGTGCAAGTATCAACAAATTCAGATTGTATTTTTTCAATTTTTTTTGTCTACAGATCATGTAACCAGATGTTGACATATCACGATTTCCGGATAATAGCGCATTACTAGCCTTAGCAATTTGCAACATTTACACCAGTACAATATATTAAAATATATAAAAGATATAAAGAAGAAATTGTTGTACATAATTGGTAAAATTAATGCTTATGTTTGTCCAAATTGCGTTTCATACTGCCTACTATCAACAAGAATGGTACATGTTCTTATATCATTAAAAATCTAAATATCTAACAAATAGTAAACATAAAAGGTCTGGCTAGAATAACAGACCAGCAACTTATTTTTTCACCGCCGGCGACGAACGCAGACCTGCAATATAGCGGATAAGGTTAGCTATTATGTGCTTAAGCCATTAGCCCGATCGTTCAGCTATCCTGCAGAGCCTCGTTTTGGATTGATTTTCGGTCGCGGGAGGTAACTCGTACAGGACTGCGAAACTGTTTATTGGAAAGGCGTATAACTTGATTGATTTTGATCACTGTAAAGACTGTACAAACATATGGACCAACCAGTTTGGACTTTTTATGAACTTAAATTCTTTACATTTTTTTCACTTCACTTGCCATTTTTCAAATGGCAATATCTCAGCAACCAGTTAACCGATTTCAAAAGTCTTTTCAGTTCTGTACTCAGTTTCAATAAGATAAATATACAGAATAACAAGTTTGGAATTTTAATGAACTTTAATTTTTCACAATTTTTAGCTCACCTGTCACAAAGTCATTTGAAAGTGACAAGGTGAGCTTTTGTGACCGCCTGATGTCCGTCGTGCGTCGTGCCTCGTCAACAATTTCTTCAATCGACTTCTTCTCTGAAACGGCTTGGCCAATTTTGATGAAACTTCACAGGAATAATGCTTAGATGATGCCCTTTCAAAATTGTTCAAAAAATGGAATTCCAAGCAGAACTCTGGTTGCCATGGCAACCTAAAGGAAAAACTTTAAAAATCTTCTTCTCTGAAACCACAAGGCATAGAGCTTAGATATTTGGCATTTAGCACCCTCTAGTGGAACTCTACAAAGATTGTTCAAATTATTTCCCTGGGGTCAAAGTTGGCCCCGCCCCAGGGGTCACTTCATTTAACATAGACTTATATAGGAAAAACTTTAAAAATCTTCTTGTCTGAAACCACAAGGCCTAGAGCTTAGATATTTGGCATTTAGCACCCTCTAGTGTAACTCTACAAAGATTGTTCAAATTATTTCCCTGGGGTCAAAATTGGCCCCGCCCCAGGGGTCACTTCATTTTACATAGACTTATATAGGAATAACTTTAAAAATCTTCTTGTCTGAAACCACAAGGCCTAGAGCTTAGATATTTGGCATTTAGCACCCTCTAGTGGAACACTACAAAGATTGTTCAAATTATTTCCCTGGGGTCAAAATTGGCCCCGCCCCAGGGGTCACTTCATTTTACATAGACTTATATAGGAAAAACTTTAAAAATCTTCTTGTCTGAAACCACAAGGCCTAGAGCTTAGATATTTGGCATTTAGCACACTCTAGTGGAACTCTACAAAGATTGTTCAAATTAAACATGATGTCAATAACTATCGCCCAATATCAATTTTGCCTATAATGTCTAAGATAATTGAACGACATGTGAGCAACCAAATCAAACAGTATCTAAAAGCACACAATTTACTTCATGAACGACAGTCTGGCTTTAGATCTAATCATTCTTGTGAAACAGCTCTTACTGCAATGGTAGATGACTGGATCATGGCAATTGATAATAATCAGTTTTCTGGCACTGTTTTCCTTGATCTTTCCAAAGCATTTGACTTAATAGATCATGAGCTACTATTGTCAAAACTATCTGCATACAAATTTCATGAAAACTCCATTAAGTGGTTCCAATCCTACTTAGGTGGCAGGACACAAAAAGTTTCAGTTGCAAATGTTCTTTCTGAAAGCAAATCCATTTCATGTGGCGTGCCACAAGGCTCTGTCCTTGGTCCTCTTCTATTTATTATTTTCATAAATGACATGCCTTTATCAACACAGCATTCAACTACCAATATGTTTGCTGATGACTCATCAATCACTTATTCATCAGGCACCATTTCAGATGTAACAAATGCCTTAAATGAAGATTTATCTCAAATTGAACAATGGTGCTCACAAAATTCAATGAAAATAAACATAACAAAAACAAAAGCTATGTTTCATCTCATGCAAAAAACAAAGCTGTTCTAAATTCAGACAATCAAATTCAACTTGCCAATGAAAACATAGAAATTTCAAACAGTGAAAAGCTTTTAGGTGTTCATATTGATAGTAAATTAACGTGGCACATACATGTTGAAAACACACTTAAAAAATGCAATTCCTTGCTCTATTTGCTTGGCAGAATTAAATATTATCTCTCCATTCATATGCGAAAGTTATACTTTAACTCATACATACTACCTCATCTTGATTATTGTTGTACTATCTGGGGGAATTGCAATTCTGACCTCATAAATAGTGTTATATGCTTTCAAAAAAGGGCTGCTCGACTTATTTTAGATGTTAATATCGACACACCTTCTGAAACTCTTTTCAAAGAATTAAGGTGGATGAAATTTGACGAAAGGATAAAATTCAAAAAGGCTATAATGATGTATAAAGTATGTAACAAAATCGCTCCAGATTATTTGCAACAAAAATTCACCTATGTTTCTGATATTCATTCTAAAAATTTACGAGCCCAAGTGCTAAATTCAATTTATGTTCCAAAACCCAATCTTGAAATTTCTAGGAAAACTTTTACATATTCTGGTTCCAAAATTTGGAATTCTCTACCAGATACAGTTAAGAATGCATCCACTGTTCAAGAATTTAAAGCCAAATATTTAGACTTCACATATAACTTGCCATATTCATTGCATCATTCCCATAGTAATCATTTCTGATTCTACTTGTAAATTAACCTGTTTTATACCTGTATTTGTTTCTGCTTTAATTTTTGTCATATAACTTGCCATATTCTTTGTAACACTCCCAAGACATTCATTTTAATTCTATACTTGTAATATAACATATTCATTGTACACTTATACAGAATCATCTTAATGATATACTGTGATATAACCATTTGTATACCTGTATTGTTTGTTTCTCACATTTTGTCATATAATTTGCCATATCTATTATTGCATCATTCTTAAGGCATTAATTTCAATTCTTTTGATGAAACATAACCTGTTGTCTTTCTATATATTGTTTGCTCTTTTGATATGCAATGCTTTACTATGTACATAATTGTATATGTAAATAATAGAGGACCACAGGGAAGATTGGGCTTGCCCAACTGTGTTTCCTCTCTAAATAAAGTTATTATTATTATTATTATTAAATTATTTCCCTGGGGTCAAAATTGGCCCCGCCACAGGGGTCACTTCATTTTACAAAGACTTATATAGGAAAAACTTTAAAAATCTTCTTGTCTGAAACCACAAGGCCTAGAGTTTAGATATTTGGCATTTAGCACCCTCTAGTGGAACTCTACAAAGATTGTTCAAATTATTTCCCTGGGGTCAAAATTGGACCCGCCCCAGGGGTCACTTCATTTTACATAGATTTATATAGGAAAAACTTTAAAAAATCTTCTTGTCTGAAACCTCAAGGCCTAGAGCTTAGATATTTGGCATTTAGCACACTCTAGTGGAACTCTACAAAGATTGTTTAAATTATTTCCCTGGGGTCAAAATTGGCCCCGCCCAAGGGGTCACTTCTTTTTACAAAGACATATAGGAAAAACTTTAAACATCTTCTTGTCTGAAACCACAAGGCCTAGAGCTTAGATATTTGGCATTTAGCACCCTCTTGTGGAACTCTACAAAGATTATTCAAATTATTTCCCTGGGGTCAAAATTGGACCTGCCCCAGGGGTCACTTCATTTTACATAGACTTTAAAGGAAATCTTTAAAAATCTTCTTCTCACAAACCACAATGCATACAGCTTAGATATTTGGTAAGTAGCATTGTCTAATGGATGTCTACTAAATTTGTTCACATTATGTCCCCTGGGCCAAAATCCGCTACGCCCTAGGGTTCTCTTGGTTTACATATAAATATATAGGAAAAACATGAAAATCATTTTTTCTCCAAAACTAATAGGACTAGATCTTAGATATTTGGTGCTGAGTATTGTGCAGAGACCCTTTAACAACATTGTTTAAATGTTGGCCCTGGGGTCAATATTTTCCCCGCCCTGGGGGCTCTCAATTCGTAAAAAAGGCAATTTTTAAAAATCTTTTTACTGGAAACCTCATGCCTTAAGCTTAGATATTTGGTATGTAGCATTGTCTAGTGGATTTCTACCAAGTTTGTTCAAATTATGTCCCCTGGGCCAAAATTGGCCATGCCCTGGGGTTCTCTTAGTTTACATAAATAATCTTTTTCTCTGAAACTAATGCGACTATGACTGGCCTCGGATATTTCCTGTTGAGTATTGTGAAGAGACCCTTTACCAGCATTATTTAAATGTTGGCTCTGGGGTAAAACTGAGAGTACTTTTGTACTCAGGTGAGCGACCCAGGGCCCTAAGGGCCCTCTTGTTTCACTTTTCCAGCCATTTTTTTTTAAACAGCCCCCAATACTTTTCTTTCAAGCTTGCACACTTAATTTAGACAGTTTTTTTTCGATAGTCATCAGTGCGGCTGTTATAACCAGTTACCTCCCCTTCATGATTTGGCATGCCTACCTTGCAGTTTCCATGTCGCCCCATGATAATAATAGCAACTTGCTACATTCAGGAGAATAATTCTAAATTGTGATGAGAACATGGATGCCTAGGCATTCTTAATGAATGCAAACCCATTTGCAGTTGATTTGTGCTTTTCAGATTGTTGCAGCCTCCTCATAGAATTCTAATCAGCTAATTTAGCCTAATTTCAATAGGCATTGGATCTATAGATGTCAATCAACTGGTCCCTTGCCAGTCATATGAGGCTGTCTAGAGGTTCGTTAATTTGTATCTATAAGAATATTTACTTGACAATTGTAATAATTATTAAAAATACTCATTTCATCCGAAACAGATAAACAAACAGCAATAGCAGACGATAACTTCAATAAATTTGAAGAAATTATTAGAAGTGCAGAAAAATGTGATGCTGGGCTTTATTCCTTTCAAACAGTGTACTGCATTTCATGACATGTGTATCACAAATATCTGACAAAACAAGGTAAAAAGTGTGGACAACTGTGCCATCCAGGGGTTCCACATGACCCGGAAGCTCGGGTTTTGACACGGGAGATTTATAAAATACGCAAATTGGCTCCTCGTAAATGAAGAGCATGCGTCATCATGACCCGGGGCGAATTCGACCTGTGCGTCAATCAATTCAAATCAAAAATAGCATCGAAAGCCCGCCTAACACAATCACAACTGGCCAATTGTAAACGCCGATTTACCAACAATCAGTCTCACTTACTGAAACGTTACATCACACCTGCGGTTAGAAAGTTAATTGCTGTGTAAACAAATTATCGCGCATGTATATAATGATCACTGATGATGTGACAATAACAGAAACATGAATTGGTTTAATCAGATTTGTTAAGTAATGAAAGGATTATCGGCGAGTTAATAATCAAAGGTTTTCGGATAACGGCATGAACGGTAAATGGATCTTTTGTCTTTAAGATCGTAATTGTACACATTTATTGAAGCTGTGTCACTTTGCAACCGAATTTTGAAGTATGAGGTTTTAAAATTCCTTGGAAATCTCGATTGATGCATCGCAAAAAATGGTTCAGACCAGCTTATTTCAATTCATGTCTGGCTTCTGTCTGTTGATGCAAAATCCGACTCAGAGATTTTTCCGGGTACTGATGTAAAAAGATAAAAAGGAGATGATTTGACTGATTGTCTCTCGAGTGCTTCTAAAAAAGTTGTGAGGAAGGTTAACTCAAATTGGCTAACAGAATTTGACTGGCTCGCCCATGAACCAAACAGTGATGGAATCATGGCAATGTTCTGTACTTTGTGTAGAAATGGTTAATAGAAAACATGTTTTCAACTAGCCGCAGCACAAACTTTCCACACAGTGCTCTTGACAGGCATGCTAAAGCTAACCCCGAACATTTTTTTGCTTGTTGTACCAGAGTAATGTGATTCTTACCAGTTGTCAATCGGTATTGTGTGATGTTATTTATTATTGTCCATTGTTCATTTTGTTATTTGTCATATTGTTCAATATAAATATTCTATGAATAAAGATTGTGTAAAATTGATTTTAACAGCATTGTTTTTTAATATGAGTTTAAAGCACCTATGAAAAGGAAAGCTTTGCAGAAGTCGGTTTCGCACAGCATTGTTAAACGCTTAAATGACCACTGAAAATTTGATGATGACCCCTGAAAATTTGAAAATGACCCTTGAAAATTTGAAAATGACCCTTGAAAATATTGGCCCAATGGTCATTGACCCTTGGCTTTCAGAGCCAAGTGGAACCCCTGGCCATCAGATCATGATCTTTTTGGTAAGAAATAACCTATAATATAAATCAAAAAGGGAACAGTGGAGTTTGGATCAGATGGCATTGATGTGCTGGCTGATTTGGATCCACACTGTTCCCCGACCCCATTAAGGTGTTTTTTATGGAGGAAAGGGTTAAGGGCCCTTGGCCCATTCACAAGAGGATGGAAAATCACTTGACTGATGTTATGACCTAAATGTGATGAAATGACATAAATATGTTTATTTATTGATATATTTGACTGAGTGCTGATAAACCAAAATTTAATATAGGACATTTCATGTCTTTGTTAGTCTGTTTGTCAGTTTTCTTTGGTACTTAACCCATAACTTCACTGGATACGGATGTTGGCCATAGGCAAACATTGAAGATTAGATCCAGATCAACCATCACATCTGTGCCATCTGATCACAATATAAAATGTTTGTTTTTGATTCACTAGGTTATTATGTCTCCCACCACGTAGTGGTGTGGGAGACATTTTGATTTGCTCCTGTCCGTCCGTCCGTCCGTCTGTCTGTCTGTCACACTTGTCCGCTCTCTAAGTCAAACAGTTTTCATCGGATCATCACCAAACTTCATCAAAATGTTAGTGGCCATAATATCTCGATCAATTTCGATAACCAGCCATATTGCCCAAGGAATCTCAGAATTATGGCCCTTGAATTATCAAAAATAAGTTGTTTGAGGCTTGTCCACTCTGTAACTTGAACAGTTATCATCTGATCTTCACCATACTTTATGAAAATGTTTGTGGCCATAATATCTCGGCCAAGTTCGATAACCAGCCGTATTGCCCCAGTCATGTCGGATTTATGGCCCTTGAATTATCCAAAATTGGCTGTTTAAGCCTTGTCTGCTATGTAACTGAAATATTCATCAACTGATTTTCAATTAACATTATGATAATGTGTGTGGCCTTAATATCTTGGCCAAGTTCGAAAACCAGCCACTTTGCACCAGGCATATCAGATTTATGGCCCTTTGATTTATCCGAAATTAGCCTTTTAAACATGTCACTAACCTGGTTCATCTCTCAAAGTCAGATAGTTTTCATTGTATCTTCACCAAAGTTTATCAAAATGTTGATGGCTATAATATCTTAACCAGGCTATAAAGTCATCGATATTGCTTGAGGCACTTCAGGATTATGGCCCTTGAATTGTTTAAAAAAAAAATTATCAAAAATAAGTTGTTTGAGGCTTGTCCACTCTGTAACTTGAACAGTTATCATCTGATCTTCACCATACTTTATGAAAATGTTTGTGGCCATAATATCTCGGCCAAGTTCGATAACCAGCCGTATTGCCCCAGTCATGTCGGATTTATGGCCCTTGAATTATCCAAAATTGGCTGTTTAAGCCTTGTCTGCTATGTAACTGAAATATTCATCAACTGATTTTCAATTAACATTATGATAATGTGTGTGGCCTTAATATCTTGGCCAAGTTCGAAAACCAGCCACTTTGCACCAGGCATATCAGATTTATGGCCCTTTGATTTATCCGAAATTAGCCTTTTAAACATGTCACTAACCTGGTTCATCTCTCAAAGTCAGATAGTTTTCATTGTATCTTCACCAAAGTTTATCAAAATGTTGATGGCTATAATATCTTAACCAGGCTATAAAGTCATCGATATTGCTTGAGGCACTTCAGGATTATGGCCCTTGAATTGTTTAAAAAAAAAATTTCACTTGCTGTCGCTTATAGCCATGAATAAATTACCAATTCACCAAAGATGTTGCAATTTATTCATGGGTAAATATCTCGGACAATTTGTGACATTGTTTATGACTAATATTGCACAGAACTTCCGTATGCCCTTTTAATAAATTGCCATCTTTATATTCACTTCACCAGTTTTATCCTGTGCATCATCAAAGATGATGCCTTTGTGGGAGACATGTGCTTTTCCCAAAAGCAGTTCTAGTATTTGACCAAGAAGCAAATAGTGTAGATCCTGATAAGACCGCACAGACGTGCCATCTAATCTGGATCTACATTCAATAAAGCCTCTATATATGTATTTATATATGTATTTAAGAGTTATTTACTGTTACTAATGACTCATTTAATGAAATATTTTATTTTCAGTGTAACAACAACCATGCCATTTGCTGTAAAGAGACTTCCAACATTCAGTTGAGACGTTCATTTTCTTCATTAGTGTAAACATTTTCATTACACAAGTTTATTTGACAAAACATATCCAAACTGTTACTATATTAATTTTAAACTGGATCAGTGAAGAGAAAGAATTCATGGACATGTAGATACAAAATATTAAAGGTGGAAAGCTGACATACAACATTTCTTTTGGTAAATTACTGACCTTTTGGTAAATTATATGCAACATAGGATCACACAAATCTAAGAAAAAGCTGCAGTAGAATTTGAACAAGTACTACCACGAGTTATTGAGAGATAGAGCCAAAAAGAGATAGAGCAAAAAAGGAGATAGAGCCAAAAAAGGAGATAGAGCCCAACAAGGAACCATGGATTCCTATCTTATGATGCTGTATGTTACTCTGGATCAGGAATCTGCTCTGAAATCCTTCTTTTCACAGCAAGGATGGGCTTTTCTCAAACCAGGTACATTGTATTGTTTTTGTATAAATGTTTTTTGAGAATATGCTGTGTTTTATACCAACCGTAAGGTATGTGACTGAGCTAAAAGGAAAATAGAGACATTAAACTGCCATATGTACACCATTGCTTGCATCATTTAACCCTAATACCATTGGATATTGCTGTTACCCATGAGTGAACTCCGAACAGTGAAGATTCAGATCAGCTGGTACATTTATGCTGATCAGTAACCTCAGTGTTTGGTTTTAGATTATTTAGGGTTTTTATTTCTGACCTAGAACTTTAAAGAAGCAACTAATGTATGTTCACTTTACATGTTGTGCAAACAGAGTTAATCACCCTGTCTTGGGATAGCTAAAACTAATTATTTTTTGTGTCCCAATATTTAAGGTTCCAGTGCTTTTTCAGCCAGTCTCACGTGACCGATATTGGGCCCCATTCCCAATGCCAAATAGGGATGATTTTTCCCATTTTCAAGAAAAAATTGCCTATTTCAAGAATAAATCCCATTTCAGCTGAAATGTCTTTTTCTTGTACAATACAGGCATGATTTTCTTCTGCTTTAAAGCGGAATTCCATTTTTTGCCGTGCCCAATTCCGATTTTTTATTTCATGTTCTGCTTCGATTTCAATTCGCCAACCAGACTGCTGTGCAAGAGTCTAGCATCACCACACGTTTTTTACTGGACCCGGTTTTTACATTTACTGATGTTTTCAGCGATATGATTGGATTAAATCATAGCATTGGCCAATTGTAAAACGCGTTTTCAAACTATGGTTGTACTAATAATCCAGCATGTCTGGAAAAGTTGTTGAAGATATGTTGCAAATATAAATATAAAGGACATCAACAAAGTTTTCAAAAACATTTGG